>OY986973.1:15390844-15437250 GCA_963920575.1 Narthecium ossifragum
TATATAGATTGTTGATTTATTATCACAATAGATCTTGATAGGATAATTTTGTGCAAAACCCAACTCTTTCAACATTTTCCTTAGCTATAATACATGAGTCATGCATGTCGATGCTGCGACATACTCAGCCTCTACTGTCGAAAGTGCAATTATATCTTGCTTCTTCGATGCCGAAGTGAATGCACTTTTCCCAAGAAAAAATATGCTACCTGATGTACTCTTTCTGTCATATATATTTCCTGCCCAATCACTATCTATATATCCAACCAATCTTAAATCATCAGTTGATTTGTAGAGAAGTCCATAATCAACAGTACCTTTGATATTATCTCAGAATCCTCTTTGCAGCTTGTATATGAAATTGAGTAGGGTACTCCGCATATCTGCTAATGAAACCAGTTGCAAACATAATATCAAGTCTTGTAGCAGTTAGATACCTCATGCTTCCGACAATATGTTTGAAAAGTGTTGCATTTATCAATCCACCACTTCTTTCTTTACATAGCTTCAATCCATTCTGAACTAGAGTACTAACTGGCTTAGAATCATCCATGCTGAGCCTTTTAAGTATCTCATTGGCATACTTTTTCTGAAAAACAAATATCCCATCTGCTCTCTGAATAACTTCGAAACCCAAATAATATGTTATGAGACTGTCATTTCAAATTCTCTAACATACAGTTTTCAAATTTCTCAAAAATATCAGAATTATTGCCAGTAAAAATCAGATCATCGATGTATAAAGAAATTTTCAATATATCACCTTACTGATTTTGCTTCATGTAAATACATACTTGTAGGGAAACTTTCTTAAATCCATTATCTTGAAAATACATGTCGATGCTTGTATACCATGCTCTGGGGTCTTGTTTTAATCCATAGAGAGCTTTCTTCTGGTTGTAAACTTGATCCTCAGATCCTTTCTTTACATATCCTGGAGGCTGATCGACATAACCTTCTTCTTCAAGAATCGCATTGAGGAATGTTGATTTGACGTCCATCTGATGAATTTTTCACTTATTCTGAGTTGCGAAAGCAATCATAAGTCTCGCTGATTCCATCCTTGCAACTGGTGCAAACACCTTATGGTAGTCAATCCTTGGCTTTTGTTTATAGCCTTTGACTACGAGTCTAGCTTTATACCTATCCACACTACCATTTGCTTTATATTTAGTCTTCTACACCCACTTTACTCCAATAGCTTCATGTCCTTTGGGAAGTCTCATAAGCTTCCAAGTGTGGTTCCTCTCAATTGCTTCAATTTCAGCATCCATTACTTTTCTTAGATAGCTTTAGATAATTCAACCCTATCATTGATTCTTTTTCTTTTGCTTAGATTTACGGTTTTGAGAATTGATTTCAATCTTTCATGGTAATTCCTTGTCGTTCGACTCCGGACTTGATCGCTATTCTACCATATAGATTATTGATTGAATAAGGATATACATATATTTCTAAATTATGGTTTGCGTACGAGTTAACGACACCGTGCGATGAACGATCAGATGATCTCCATTGCAGCCTTTGATCATGAACTTTTCCTTTCCCTTCACAGCAATCTTTCTATCATCTCTAAATTTGGCCATAGAAGAGATGTTCTAGTCCATCTCTAAGAACAGTTCTTTTTTTCTCACACATATGGTTATTGTACCTAGAATTTATATACCATATATTACTTTCTGAAACCTCTGTCGCATTACACGTCAATAAAACCGAGGCACTCGAATCTTCCTTAGATTCAACAAAATTAGCATGATTTTGCACATCTGCTAATTTCTCTCTGCACTCATACTGGTAGTGGCCATATTTCTTGCATAGAAGCGTTGTTTTGATGATTTATCTTGGTTGTTGTGTTAGTAATTTTGTCCTCTACCGTGTTTTATTCCTCTCAACGAACTGCCACCATGATTATTTTCGTCGTTGGCTGAAGAATCTTCACCACGACCTCGACCATGGCCACGGTCATGGCCCCACATAGTGCGATATTATCCGCTTTGGGTCCACTGATCCGCACAGTTTTGCCCAAAAGACCTCACACTATGATAGGAACACTGGCGATATATAAATCCGTTCAGGATCTTCTCCCTATCCGATGTGGGACTAAAGAATCCCTCCACTCATCCCGTGTGAGGTCTTTTGAGCAAAACCATGCTGGCCAGTGGGCCCAAAGCGGACAATTTCGCATTATGTGGGGTCGGGATGTTACAATTGGTATCAGAGCCGACTTCGCTACTGTGGTGTGGGTTGCACATGAGAACGTGTGTCCCTTTAGAGGGGAAGAATAGCCTCAACCCAATATGCCATGATCCCACCCAATATGCCTTGAGCATGTGGGCCAAGGCCGAGGCAAGAGGGGTGGAGGAGCAAGAGGGCTGACAGAGGGATTCTTTAGTCCCACATCGGATAGGGAGAAGATCCTGAACGGGTGATTTATATAGCGTCGGTGTTCCTATCATAATGTGAGGCATTTTGAGCAAAACTGTAAAGCAGACAATATCGCATATGTGAGGCCGGCCTGATACACCTCCTTTCCATCTTTGTCATCCATCACCAATTGAATTTTAAGAGCTTGCTCAATCGATGATGGTGATGATCTTTGGTTAAGCCGTTCCTCATGCGCTTTTAAGGAGCCCATCAACTCCTCAATTTATAAGGATTCAAGATTATTGAACTCTTCAATTACAATTACTATATGGTCAAATTTTGCGGGGAAAGTTTGCAGAATTTTCTCTACAATTCTCGAATCTTTGATATCTTCACCGTTCGTCCGCATCTTGTTGGCCATGGTGATTACTTTTACAAAGTAATATGATATAGTCTCTCTCACTGTCATCTACAACTCTTCAAACTCTCCTCTCAATGTTTGGAAATGCACCTTCTTCACTCGATCAGCGCCTTTGAAACTATTCTCCAATGTATCCCATGCCGTTTTTGTTGAAGTGACACTGGTGATTCTCTCCAAATTTGCTTCATCCACGGCTTGAAACAGAAAGAACAACACGTGGCTGTCTTTTATTCACAACTCCTTCAGGGTGTAACGGCCCCCGCCGTCCAGGGCTGCCCAGGGCCTGCGGGCTCCGTCCAGGATCCACCCGATGGCCCCACCCGACACAATATTGTCTGTTTTTGGCTCATCGTAGAAATATGGAAAAACTGAACATATAATATTATTTTATATGTTCATCTGAGTTTCGGGGTTGCTTCCCGTTGCAGGAGTCCACGGTTGACGGTCGCGGTACCATCGTAATGCCGGGACCCGCTGCGGATTGGCTGGCAGCGGTCGGTAGTAGCGCTGCAGCGATCCAGTTGAACTTGTGTGTTATTTTATCATACTGTTGCATGCTTACCTCTTATCTGCGCAAGATCATAGCATGCATTCTGTTGTGCATTAGATGCATAAGGATAGGGCGTGGACGATGGGTTGGTCGCCTGGCGTGGGCGATGGGTTGATCGCCGATCCGAGTCTTTCGGGTAGCTAGGATTTAGCTCCAGGACCGTGGCGGGTAGCAAGGTCCAAGTTGGATTGTAGTATTCAGTCGATATCGATGATAGGGTTAGATGACTTGAATACATATTGATCGATGATTTAGAGGTCGTGTCGGCCTCAAGCCGGTTCTGAGGTGTAGCCGGTGTCCAGTGATCCATGTCTCTTGAGTAGAAGGTGTGCCTACCCAGCGGTGTTGTTTCCCACCTATTAGTGTCGGTTTCCTGCTCACTGGTGGGGTTATGGGGCCCCTGTGTACATCCAGGTTTGCTCGAGGGCGACACAGTTGTGTTCCCTCCCTTTCTGTGTGTCGTAGTGTAGAACCCTACTGAGCTTTATGCTCAATCCTACCCGGGCTGCGTTTTGCAAGTGCTGGCATCAGCTCTTCTTCAGTGGCCCCTGCCGGGCAGGTGTTTGGTGGTGCGGCAGCGTCTGGCGGTACTTGAGGAGCGGTGATCATCTGTTTATCCATTTTGTTAGTTAGCCTCCTATGGGAGTGTGATGTATATTAATGTAAACCCTTCTGAGGATTTGAATATCTTATTATATCATTTGAGGTTTGAAATTATTGTTAATTAAGGGTGTTTATGAATTGTTTAGGGAGACCAGTAGATTATAGGGAACCCCTCGCCAAAAAAATTTCCGCAATTAGTTAGGTTCCAGTTCGCGTCACCCGGCCTGGTTGGGCCATCGCGGGTCAGGGTGCGACATAGGGTGTCCTTCTTTTCTTGCTCGAACTTGTCAAACTCCACACCGGTTATTTCAGTATAGCCGTTCTCTACAAAAATCCCACAGATCTTGTGACTTGAAAAGACACCGCCTCTGGATCTTCCATAAATCAAAATTCTTCCTGTTGAATCGAGGAAATTGTGGCTGAATCATATTATTGTTGGACGCCATAATCTCTCGTTGTGAATCTCACCTTTGATCTCTCAACCTCACTCTCGCTCTTGATATCACTATTATAAAAGTGGAGAGATGGAAATAAAGAGAGACTATTATGGTAGAAAGAGAATAGTTGAGAGGAGAGGAAAAACACTGGAGGATGAAATATGAAAGAGGACGCCTCAATGCATCTTACAACAGATAGCTCTGCTACTTTTTCCTCTCGGCTAAATTACGCTTTTGGTACATGTAAAATTTGGGATATACTAATTTAATACCTCTAGTTTTATAATTACGTTTTTAGTACCTATACTATTAAAACCGTTTCGTTTTGGTCCGACCGTCTAACAGCGTCATTTTTTCAAACGACAAACCTCATCACCATCCCTAATCTTTAATCTCTCTTCCCTCTCTCCTCCCTCTCTCTGCCATGCTCTCTGTCTCTCTCTCGTCTCTCTCTCTCTTGGTCACTGGCGATGAACTCGATGGTGGGCTTCAACGGCCACGGCGTGATCGCCGGCTGTCGTCTCATGAGGAAAACAAAGAGGTACATAGAGAGAGAGAGAGAGAGAGAGAGAGAGAGAGAGAGAGAGAGAGAGAGTGGTACTAGCTAACTAGCATCTCTTCTTTGCAACCTTCATCGCCGACCAACCTGGCTATCAACGTCGCCGTCTCCAACGATCTCATCCTCAACCTCACCAGCCTTCACTTCACGCAGCACTGGGTCCGGGACACCATCCTCTCTCATGCTCTGTACACCAACATCACCTGCATCCTGGTCGGCAACAACGTCCTCTCCATGGCCAACAAGTCTCTCATCGCCGCCCTTATCCCCGCCATGCAGAACCTCCACATCGCTGTCTCGACCGTCGCCCTCCGCCACCGAATAAAGATCTCCATCCCGCACTCTCTCGGCATCTTGTCGTCCTCTTCTCCGCCGTCCACCGGACAATTCCAACACGGCTATGACACGACGGTGCTGAAGCAGTTGCTAAGCTTCTTGAGAGCTTCCGACTCTGCTTTCATGGTGAATGCCTACCCGTACTTTGGGTTCACGCCGGAGACTCTCGACTACGCTCTCTTCCGGCCAAACCTCGGCGTGCTGGACGTCAACACCGGGTTGAAGTACACCAACATGCTCTACGGGCAATATGCTCGAGGGGAGGGGGAGACGGAGAGGAGAGAGGAGAGATGGAGAGACAGGGGAGGGAGACACAGAGAGAGAGACGAGAGAGAGAGCACAGAGGAGAGAGGGAGGAGAGAGAGACAAGAGATCCGGTAGGGGGAGGGGGAGACAGAGAGGAGAGAGGAGAGATGGAGAGATAGGGGAGGGAGGGAGAGAGAAAGACGAGAGAGAGAGAGCACGAAAGTGAGAGGGAGGAGAGAGAGAAGTGAGATTAGAGATGGAGAAGATGAGGTGGCAAAACCAATCAATCAAAATTGACTGAAAACTACTCACATGATATCACGTGAGCGGATTGCCGTCAAGTCTGGATAACGACGTCTAATGGTAGGTAGTAAATATGTTATATACATTAAATATAGATATAAAAAACATAATTATCAAACTATTGGTACTAAAGTGGTATGTGGAGAATTTTACAGGTATCAAAAAGGTAATTTAGTCTTTTCCTCTCTAAACTTACAGCTTTTATTAATCTCTAATCTCAATCAAAACTACGCAGCTCATACTGCCCATATATATAGATGCGTTTTAAACAAAACTAAAACTCTAATTTAGAGTACTAATTCACATCCAATTACAAAGTTCTAATCAAACTCTAACTAAACTTAAAATCCTAAATAAAATTCTAATCAATATTGAGTTTATTTTTCAACACTCTCTTACTCTACCTTTCTTTTTCCTACCTATTTTCATGCGTTTATGGGGACAGAACTTTTAGTGCATATGATTGTTCCGGATAGCTAAATCACATTTTGGTCCCCTGCAAGAAAGGATAGTGACTTAATGCAACGATCAATAACGATAGCTACCATGTCTTCGATGGATCTAAACATTAATTCCATCGTGTATTCTAACATTGGGGACTAGAGCTTTAAAAGGTTTAGTAGACGTACTCTAATAAGGGGCTGTTTGGATCCGGAATAACTTAGGATTTATTCAGGATATGTCCAAAATTGTCAAGGATTTTGTCAAAAACCCAAAAAATTATAGCAGATAATTTTGTCTGAATAAAGGTGGTCATACCAACTTTAATAACTTGACTTTACTTTCCCTTCAAATTTATATTTATAGATCGAAATTACCAGATATAAACTTAATTACAGAATGTCCTTTCTCTCTATTTTAAGTTTATATCTTCACACAAAGAGATTTAATTAATACTTAACAGATTGTATTATTTTTATGATGGACTAATCTACTCTAGTGAAATTAATCTAATACAAAGTTTCAAAGACCTTGGCACAACCTATCTTCACGTAGCATAGCTTATCTCAAAGGCAAACCAATAACTTCATGAAAATCATCTCATAAATCTCTACAACCAATCACAAAAATCATGTAGGATTGAAAGTACGTCAAGGGAACTCTGTTCCTTCAACTCTATTAACAATAAAACCATATTCATGAGATTATGCATCAAGAAGTTCACAAGAATCCAACTAAAAAAAGATCAAAACTACACTAGGGTTTCATGAATAATCCTAAGTAAAATAATTAGCAACTCATCTTTTGGATGAAAGCCATCGGGTTGGAATATGAAGCTGTCACCATCCGCATCCTCACGGTCTTCTCCTTAATTCCCTCTCCAAAGATGTCAAAAAGATGATTATTTTGAGCTAATATATAATTGAACTTAAACTCTAATTTCCCTAAATTTCGTGTTGATGACGTCATCGAAGCGACCGATCGGACTCAAATCCGATCCATCACTCAAGTCGGTCTGACTGGGTCCTCACTGCCACGTCGTTAATTAACTTCAGCTTTTATCAAATTTCAGCTTTCATAGATCCAACTTTGCTTCACAACTGACGCCAATCTATAGCGAATCTCACAAAGTCTTCAACATGAAAGTTGTAGCTCTTGAAGTCTTCTTTCATCTCTCAGAATTTCAGAATATGTGGAGGTTTGTAGAATATCTACTGATTTATTTCCAAACAGTCGACGAAGTAGTATTTTTGCAGAATTTACTGATTTTTGGCCGAATTTCTTGTATTTCTTCTCAAATCCTACTTAAACCTGAAATCAAACAATATGATATGAAATACACCTACTCTCAGTCCTCGAGCAAAGAAAAAAAAAGAAGAAAGCAATAAATCGAACTAGACACTTTCGTAGGTCTCACGATTGCACTTAGCATGTGCAATAGGCCTTTAAACCCCTGAGTTACCCCAGTGGAGGAGTTATAGTCTCCTGAGGGTTTTCAGGGATGACACCCACAAACATCTTTACAACCCTTGGATCATATCATTAGAAATCAATTATAATATTCATCAACTCTAATGCATGAAATAGAAATAATATCCATGAATAAACCTTTCAACTCATAGTCACATAAAATATAGTGAATCAAAACATGCGATTATATATTTCCAACACTTCAACATATTTAATCATAATTAAAATAACTTTAACACTCCTGTGTGTGAATGGGGTTCCACATGCTTCAGAGTATCTATCATATATAAACACTTCAACTATTCAAGATCACAATCATAGCCAACACATATCTTCCACTTATCCCATAGCAATCTCTGTTTTTTTTTCATTTTTTGTTTTTTTTCTGCTGGAATTTCAACTGTTTTACGTGAACAACACACCTTGTTAGGCACCTTGCCCGGTTACTATGTATGAAACCCTTATTTTTTTCTTTTATTTTTTATTCCAGGAAATTCAACCGTTTTACGTGAACACCACGCTGGTTAGGCACACTGCCCGGTTACTAAGTTGAAAGTCCTTTTTTCTTCGCTTACTCAGAAATAATATCATGCATAGCAAACATTTACTATTTCTTATATGACATACAAGTCTCAAAGTAATTCATAAGATAAATTTCTAAAACAAACACATTTGTCAAATCATATCATAATCTCATTATTTTCACATAATTCAAGGGATGTATAATATTTGGTTACCATAAAAAGAAAATATGAGCATGAAATTTATGAATGCTACCCCCAACTTAAATGTAATTGTCTCCAATTATAATAAGTCATAAAAATAAATCAAGATATAAAGGGTAGATATAACCATAATGAACGCTTCAGAAATAGATTTCTCTATCTTCCAATTTAAGTTTAGGCACCGCCATCATTGAATAAATACTTCCTTCCCCACCATACCCTGCCACAGAAATATGTACCTTTCCAAAAGATCAAGTATATATGGTAGAATATAGCAAATAAAAGCCCAAAAAGGTACCAAAATCAAAGAAAATCTTGGCAGTCTCCTTTGTATGTTCATGATATATCAATCCTGTACACGCATTCATCCTCAAAGAAAATAGAAAATGCACAGACAGAAGTAAAGGAGATGTCATCATCTTCATTCTAACACCAAGGACCCATAAAAACCAACACATACCAACACCCAAAATATCCAAAAAGTTCCCTTATTTGTAGCTAATGTTCATTAGAATCCTTAAAACCAACCTGTCTCACGGAAGTAGAGGTGTGGGCCTGCTAAGATGGCCAATCTAGCAAAGCCATGGCGAACCTTTGCCGTCAAGCCGTCAATCGCGCAGTCAACTACTACTGTAAGTGCAAAAATCAACCCTAGAGGCAAGTCCGGACTGGTCAAACTGGCTCAGTGCTGTGGAACACTACATCGCAGAGGACTCGTAGACTACTAATTCTAGGATTCAATGAAAATAGTAGGCAACAGGCTGGGATATAGTAGATGAGATGTGGATAGTATGGAGTACTTGAGTGTGGTCCTGATTGAAAATCTAAACCATCGGATGCAAAATCGGAGCGTTCTAGCACCTGGATCGTGATCTGGAGCAATCGGACGGCTGAAAGCTCATCGGCGATGGATCGACGGTGAAACCTCATCGTCGGAGGACGGGACTAGTGGGGATAGAGTCGTGGAAGATCACGGAGTCTATCTATGGGGTCTGATCGAAGAATTGAGACTTCCAGGTGGTGGATTGGAATGGCCGGCTCGGTGGAAGATGGTTGGAAGTGGAATCCAGCGACACAGTCAGCAATTGAGGTGGTGAAGGGTTGAGGAAGGATTGCGGTAGCTTAAGGAAGGTTTTAGAGGAGATTCAGAGCTGCGGGAGGGCGTGGATTGGTGTAATGGTGATTGCTGGAGAAAAAAATTACTTTCAAGGTTTTAGAGGGCGTGGATTGGTGTAAGGTTTTAGAGGAGGTTCAAAGCTACGAGCCGATGAAGCCGATCGAGCCGGGATGACGAGGAATAGTAGGGGAGGAGAGAGAAAATCCAGCGGAAAATAAGAAAAAATAGGAAGAAGGTGGAGAAAAATTCCAGGAAAATATGGGGAAAATCGTAAAAAATAAATAAAATTCTAAAAAGCTAAGGAAAAATCCTAAAAACTGGGTTGCCTCCCACAAAGCTCGTAAGTTTATGTCTTTTGCTAGATGCTCAGGAAACATAATTTAGGAGGCCGATGATTCCATGTGAAGAAATACATGGCCAGGATCATGCTGAAATAATACAGACATGCTTCATCAAAGAATAAAAAGAAATCTTTAGCAAATAAAGTGTACACAGTAATCCAATTAATGAAACAATCTTCTCTGAAGCGAAATCCTAGAGTAAAAAAAAAACATACAGCAATCTACTTACAACACACAGGGCCTTCATCAAGACCTAGAGTATTTTTCTCCATCTTCCCCTTCTTCAACTGACCTTATCATCAAATACTCAAAAAATCAAGATTTCCACTCTAAATTGAGATGTTCGCATTTGAGCTCACTTTGACGGTGAAGAAGAGGGATAGGTGCATCCCGACAACGCCGTCCCACTTTGTGTCTCAAGAAACGAGTCCGGCTCTGTCTTGGACTTCTTGATGACATCGAGGGCAGCGAGAACCTCTGCTTGGGGCACACACTATGTCTTCGTAGCCATTTTTAACATGCCCACACTTTTCTCCATGCTTCATCCACTTCGAGTACCGAAGCAGCAGGCGGCGGTGCTCCGCGATCCGGTGCCACCACTCTGAGGAGTCTTGAAGGAAACGAAATAGGGTTCTTCAGAGGAGAGCGTACTAGAGGAGGGCGGTGGTGGAGGTCGGAGGAGGGCGTGGCGGGGATGGAGGGCGGTAGTGGAGGCCGGACATGTCACGCCCCGACTCACGAAAGCCCAACTGGGCTGGGAACCCTAACTGGAAACTAACTAAATGCAGAAAAATTTTGGCGAGGATTCCCTCTAATCTACTGGTTTCCCTGATCAATTCTGCAATCACCCTCATTGAAGCATATAATAAAGAAACCTCAACTAATAAGATATAAATAAAGATTCAAATCTCGAATTCCTCGAAGAGGGGAAAATTTATACATCCACACTCCCGTAGGAGGCTAACTATAATAAAAGGGTCAGCTGATGATCACCGCTACTCAGACACCGTCTGACGCCGCCAAACACCTGCCCAGTAGGGGCCACAGAAGAGGAGCTAACGCCTGCACCTGCAAAACACAGCCCGGGAAGAATGAGCAACTAAGCTCAGCAGGGAAACTATACTACGACTCACATAAAGGAGGAGGAAACACAACAGTGTCGCCCTCAAGCAAAGCCTGGGTGTATCACAGGGGCCCTATAACCCCACCGCATATCTTTGAGAAGCCTCAGTCATGGTTGTCGATCAAGGATCAACGAGCTAACCACTCGTACCAAAACTCCGGAGTGATATTAGAAGGCACCCATCTAGCCTTAAACCGCAGAGCTGCAGTCCGGACCCACGTGGTCAACTGCCGGCACCACGGATAGAGCAGACACGGTGCCCAGGCCGGGTCCGTTAGGAGCCCACCCCTACCCTGGGCATCCAGCCCAACGAACAGGGGTCAAATACAGGGAGTTGCTGCCTGAGCCTACAGCCTGGCGCCAAGCCCACCTGGCCCGCAACCAAGGCCTGTAGCGTTCAACGACCAACAATGGTCTCCTATACGAACTGGTCACATACTGGATCACCCTCAAGAAAGCAGGAAACCAACACTACTGGCAGTAACCGACACTGTCGTCTCATGAGCAGGAAAACCGACACTGCTGAGTAGGCACAACCTCTACCCAAGAGACAAAGAAAATCGGGCCCCGGCTACACCTCAGCACTCGGCTCGAGGCCGACACGACATCTGAACCTCAAACAACAAGTATTCAAGTCATCTATGCCTATCATCAAAATCGACTGAACACTACAATCCAATCCTGGACCAGGCTACCCTGCCACGGTCCTAGAACTAAATCCGAGCTCTCCAGGACCTCAGATCACCGACACTACGGATCGTCCATGCCCTATCCATATGCATCTAATGCACAATCATATGCATGCTATAAACATATGCAGTAAAACAAGTAAGCATGCAAAACATGTGATGATATAAAGCAGGTCTGGGCTAGGCACGCTGCCGGCCCGGGGTGGTGAGCAGGTAAGTAAGTCAATGAACTGCTACAGTGGTAACACCACCAACTGCCAGCCAGCTCACATAGAACATCCTGCAATGGAAAATAACCCTAACAAACACGGCTATCAATACAACATAACTATGCCCTCAGCGCACCGCGACATGCGAGGCTAAGGAAAGCAGGAGAGCAACCAACCCGTTTATTCTACACATCCCGGGAGTTATCAATCTCCGGGTTCACCGCTACCCCTCAATATGGGGCTAACATGCTTAACCATATGTACAAGCTATAAAGCGATAAAGAAAACCCGTGCATGCAAAGCCTTATGGGCAATAACCGATGAAAACATCTCCCTGCCACCAAAATGATCGATCCGTTCTTGGAAATGATCGATCTTCTTAGTGAACCAGAAGTTCCATCCCAGTCAAGCCAAAAAGGATCGATCATCCCTCCCGGATGATCGATCATCTTCGTGACCCGGGACCCCGTCTTTGTTAGCTAATAAAATGATCGATCAATCTCCACCAGATGATCGATCATGCACTGGTCAGGCATGATGTCCCAAGAATGATCGATCTTGTTGGGTTCTTCGGAGAGCCGGAGAGAGAAAATACCGTCGAAAAACTCTATCACACTCCACAAAACCCTGGGATCTGATAGTACGAAAGACCATGAGTCCAAAACCGATACTTGCATTGAAAACCAACATGTATACAAATAAATCTACTCAAAAGATCGCAGGCAAACCCAAAGCTTCCAAAAACCGGATTTCTAAGTAGATAGGATCCCTACCTAGACTAGAGCAGCTTCAATCCGCGCTGCTGAGCCTAGGATTATCCTTAATCTCCTCCAAATCTCGCCGGATTTGAACCCAAGAACGGTGGATTTCAAAAGGGATTGAAGAAGGGGGTGACATCCATTTAGAGACGGACAAACCGCCTTATGAATGATCGATCTTTCATGAGGAAACACTTTGACATCCAGGCACTAAATAATCGATCTTATAGTAAGGAATGATCGATTATTTAGGTGCAGAAAACTAGACTTGGGCAATAACACATGCCCAAGCCCGGATCTTCCGATCCCATGTTTACCTAACCATTCTAATCAAACATTAACACAAACACGATCAGTGTGTGCACACGTGGGTGTGAAACAATTCGACAATACGCAATTTACCGAATTGCCCTTGCGGTCCAAAAACCAATACAATCCATCAGATCGAGCGCTCGACGCGAAACAAGCAAACAAGCCACGGGCCTGACCTAGACGTTCGACCAAGGAGTAGAGGGACATGTCCTCACATCCTAATACCCTGAAAGGACATCTCACCGATAAGGGTAGGGCTCGAAAACAAAAAAATAGAAAAACAGAAAAAACAGAAAAACAGAAAAACGAAAGAACAGAAAAACAGGACAAGAGCTAACTCAATAAGGGTAGGGCTCGAAAACAGGAAAACAGAAAAATAGGTACACTAGAAAACATGACAAGAGCTACCTCGAGAAGGAAAAAAATGCGGATACTCCTGCCGCATACGCGACTCGCGCTCCCAGGTCATTTCCTCGATGCTTCTCTGCCTCCACAGTACCTTGACCAAGGGAATCGTCTTGCCCTGCAAGACCTGATCCCTCTGGTCAAGTACCTGAATCGGCTGCTCAATGGATGTCACGTCTACCTCAAGCTCGATGTCATCCACCATGATGACATGAGACGGGTCCGGGTGATACTTCCTCAGCATCGACACGTGAAATGTCGGATGCACGACTGACATGTGCTGAGGAAGGTCCAAGCGGTAGGCTACCTCACCAATCCTCTCTAGGATCTCGAACGACCCGACGAACCTCGGCGCCAACTTGCCACCTCTGCCAAACCTGATTGACCCTCTATACGGCGATGCTCAAAGGAGCACTCTGTCGCCGACTGCAAACTCTAGCGGTCGTCGCCTCCTCTTATGTGCATAACTCTTCTGTCAGCTCTGAACCGTCAAAAGTCTTTGCCTGATCTACACTAGTCTCTCTGACGACCGCCTGACGATGCCTAGACCGGTGAGTGATGCCTCTCCAACCTCTGTCCAACACACTGGGGAACGTGATGAGTCACTAATTATATATAATTAAACCCCTTAAATTACCTTTGTTATGCCTAGAGTAGGTGTATTTGATATCCTATTGTTTGATTTCAGGTTTAAGTAGGATTTGAGAAGAAATACAAGAAATTCGGCCAAAAATCACTAAATTCTGCAAAAAGACTGCTTCGTCGACTGTTTGGAAATAAATCACCAGACATTCTACAAAATAACAACTATTCTGAAATTCTGGGAGATGAAAGAAGAGTTCCTAAGCTACAACTTTCATGTTGAAGGCTTGGTGCGATTCCGAACATATTGGTGCCAAGTTTGAAGCAAAGTTGGATCTATGAAAGCTGAAATTTGAGAAAAGCTGAAATTAATTAATGACGTGGCAGTGAAAACCCAGTCAAACCAACTGGAGCGATGGATCGGTTTTGAGTCTGATCGGTCGCGCGAATAACCCCGGAATTTAGGGAAATTAGAGTTTAAGTTCAACTATAACTCCTAATTCCGGGATGAAGGGTTTCTAATACATAAGGGGGTTATTCCAGCTGAAAATGGGCATCTTTTGGAGCACTTTTGGAGAAGGTTAGGGTTTTGAAGACGGCGATCATTCCACGGAGATCAATGGCTTCATCTTCTACACCGATTCATGATTTCCAAGAGATGAGTGGCTAGATTTCTTGTTTTTAGGAATACCATGAAACCCTAGTGTAACTTTTGATCTTTCTCAGTTGGATTTTTGTGAACTTTTCTACTTATAATCTCATGAATATGTTTTTAATGATTATAGAGTTGAAGGAACAGAGTTCCGTTGACGTATTCTTAGTCCCACATGATAGTTGTACTTGATTGTAGAGATTTTCCTTTGAGATAATCTATGCTACGTGAAGATAAGTCATGCTAAGGTCCTTAGGAGTAGATTAACTTAAGATAATGGTAGAACTGAATATGACTTATGCGAAACAAAGATAGATTATACCGCCGGAAACATAAAACCTTCTTTTAGGGATTTGTGTGAGCTTGTAGCCATACGATCCATAATACTTGGAGAAGTGATCAAGATGATAACTATGGAAGATTAAGGGTGAAAGTAGGGTGGATTGTGTATTTCCTAAGACATCTTTTCCATTTGATTAAAACCTTAATATTTTCTTTTACTTTCTTAGATAGTTTCAGTTAGATCAATCTATCATTGAAGTTGTTGGCTTAGATCTAGAGTTTTGAGAACTGATTTTGTTTTTCCTGGTAATTCCCTGTGGTTCGACTCCGGATTTCACTACTAGTCTACGTAGTAGTATTAGTGATTGAATAAGGATATAAATTTAAATTTTGATTGAGGTTAGCAATGTTTTAATGACGACATTTGTGAACGATCAGAACGACACGGCCTACCGTACAACACCTCGAAAGGTGCTACTCCAAGACTGGACTCGTAGTTGTCGTTGTAGGCGAACTGCACCAAGGGAACATGCTCCTCCCAGCTGCCTCCAGCATCGAGGACACATGCCCTCAGCAGGTCCTGTAAGATCTGGATCGTCCGCTCGGACTACCCATATGTCTGGGGATGAAATATCATGCTGAAAGTCAGGAGTGTGCCAACTGCCTCCTTAAAACCTAGCCAGAACCTACTGGTGAACCTGGGGTCGTGGTCTGACACCATAGATACTGGAATCCCGTGTAGTCTGACTACCTCTCTGACGTACACACTGCCAACCTGTCAGTCTAGTCTATCATCCGTATAGGAAGGAAGTGCGCAGACTTGGTCAATCGATCCACGATGACCCAAATCGCGTCATCCCCCCTAAGAGATCTCGGTAGTCCGGTAACGAAGTCTATCGTGATGTGCTCTCACTTCCACTCAGCCTGTAACGCCCCGGCCCTCCACTGGGGCCCGCCCTGCGGGCTCCCGGTCCGACCAAGATCCACCCGAGGGCCCCATCCGACACAATATTGTCCGCTTTTGGCTCACCGCCGAAAACCGGACTACCCCTCCCAACTTCCCAGGAGGTCACCCATCGCTCCAACGCCGAGCACGCTTAACGTTGGAGTTTTCTGACGGATCACTGCCATCACGGCTTTAAAACGCGTTGCCTATTAAGGGCTTACTATATACATATATCGAACCCCGGACCATACCCAGGCGTTGTGGGATTGCTTACCCGGCTACCCGACTCAGCTTCGCCCTCCAGGGGCAGGCATCTTGTCCCACGGTAGACCCAGCGGGCCTCACAATCCACCCCCCTGGGAGGCCCAACGTCTTCGCTGGCACAATTTTCGGCAGGGAACCGGCTCTGATACCATACTGTAACGCCCCGGCCGCCCACTGGGCTAGCCTGCGGGCTCCCGGCCCGACCAGGATCCACCCGAGGGCCCCACCCGATACAATATTGTCCGCTTTTGGCTCACCGCAGAAATCTGGGAAAACATCCTAGTATGTCACCCATCGTGTGACAACTCCAAGTCGAGCACGCTTAACCATGGAGTTTTATGACGGATCACTGCCAGCACGGCTTTAAAACGCGTTGTATCTATTAAGGACTTACTATATATTTATATCAAACCCCAGACCATACCCAGGCGTTGTGGGATTGCTTACCCTGATACCCGACTCAGTCTCGCCCTCCAGACGCAGGCATCTTATCCCACGGTAGACCCAGCGGACCTCACAATCCACCCCACTTGGAGGCCCAGCGTCCTCGCTGGCACAATTACCGGCTGGGAACTGGCTCTGATACCATGCTGTAACGCGACCAGGATCCACCTCAACGCAGAAATCTGGGAAATGTTCCCAGTAGGTCACCCATCATGTGACTACTCCAGGTCGAGCATGCTTAACCATGGAGTTTTCTGACGGATCACTGTCAGCACGGCTTTAAAACGCGTTGTATTTATTAAGGGCTTACTAAATACTTATATCGAACCCCAGACCATACTCAGCCGTTGTGGGATTGCTTACCCGGCTACCCAACTCAGCCTCGCCCTCCAGGCGCATGCATCTTGTCCCACGGTAGACCTAGCTAGCGGGCCTCACAATTCACCCCCCTTGGAGGCCCAGCGTCCTCGGTGGCACAATTTGCGGCTGGGAACTGGCTCTGATACCATACTGTAACGCCCCGGCCCTCCTCTGGGCCTCGGCCTGCGGGCTCCTAGTCCGACTAGTATCCACCCGAGGGTCCCACCCGATACAATATTATCCGCTTTTTGCTCACCGTAGAAATCTTGGAAAACTTCCCAGCATGTCACCCATCGTGTGACTACTCCAGATCGAGCACGCTTAACCATGGAGTTTTCTGACGGATCACTACCAGCACGGCTTTAAAACGCGTTGTATCTATTAAGTGCTTACCATATACTTGTATCGAACCCCAGACCATACCCAGGCGTTGTGGGATTGCTTACCCTGATACCCGACTCAGTCTCGCCCTCAAGGCGCAGGCATCTTGTCCCACGGTAGACCCAGCGGACCTCACAATCCACCCTCCTTGGAGGCCCAGGGTCCTCGCTGGCACAATTTTCGGCTGGGAACTGGCTCTGATACCATACTGTAACGTCCGGGCCCTCCACTGGGCCCCGGTCCGCGGGCTCCCGGTCCGACCAGGATCCACCTCACCGCAGAAATCTACCATGGAGTTTTCTGACGGATCAATGCCAGCACGGCTTTAAAACGCGTTGTATTTATTAAGGGCTTACTATATACTTATATCGAACCCCAGACCATACCCAGGCGTTGTGGGATTGCTTACCCGATTACCCGACTCAGCCTCACCCTCCAGGCGCAGGCATCTTATCCCACGGTAGACCCAGCGTGCCTCACAATCCACCCCCTTTGGAGGCCCAGCGTCCTCACTGGCATAATTTCCGGCTGGGAACCGGCTCTCATACCATACTGTAACGCCCCGGCCCTCCACTGGGCCCCGCCCCGTGGGCTCCCAGTCCGAACAGGATCCACCCGATACAATATTGTCCGCTTTTGGCTCACCGCAGAAATCTGGTAAAACTTCCCAGTAGCTCACCCATCGTGTGACTACTCCAGGTCGAGCAAGCTTAACCATGGAGTTTTCTGACGGATCACTGCCAGCACGGCTTTAAAACGCGATGTATCTATTAAGGGCTTACTATATACTTATATCGAACCCCAGACCATGCCCAGGCATTGTGGGATTGCTTACCCGGCTACCCGACTCAGCCCCGTCCTCCAGGCGCCGGTATCTTGTCCCACGGTAGACCCAGCGGGCCTCACACAGCCAGTGAAAGGGGATGAAGTAACCCTGCAGTCCGCTGGTACTCTGTCTTGACCTTTTGATAGGTAAAGCGGCGTGATACGAACTCCGTCACTGCCCTCTTCATCCCTCACCATCAAAACTGCTGCCACAGGTTCTGATATATCTTGGTGCCGTCGGGATGAACTACAAAATGAGAGTGATGAAACTCTCGTAGGACGTCCTCTCGTGGAACTGGATCTTCTTGAACCGCTACTCTGCCTCTAAATCGTAGCCCTCCGTCTAATGATACTATTTAGTCCCCGCCTGCGCCCTCTGTGCCTACTGATTTACGCAACTCCTCGAGCTCTGCATCACTGTGATGTGTCTTTGTCAGTCTGGCTAGAACTGCTGGCATACTCTGCACTATTTAGAGCAAGCTGCTGGAATACTGATCCTCAAACTTGAGCGCCAACTGGCCCACTGTATCTAATGGCTGCCTCTGCCGTGCTGATAACCCTGCCACTACTGCTCTGGTCTCTCTCGCCTGTCTACTCAGCGCGTCCTCTACGACGTTTGCCTTACCTGGATGATAATGTAACTCGAAGTCGTAATTCTCTAATAGCTCCATCCAGCGTCGCTGTCTCAGGTTGAGGTCATGTTGGGTGAAGACGTGTCTCAAAGTCTTATTGTCCGAGAAGACTAAGTGTCGCGCCCTGACCCACGAAGGCCCAACCGGGCCGGACGACATGAACCAGAACCTAACTAAAAGCAGAAAAGTTTTGGCGAGGGTTCTCTCTAATCTATTGGTCTCCCTAAACAATTCATAAGCACTCTTATTAAAATGATTATCACAAACCTCAAATGACATAATAAAGATATAATTGAAAACCTCAAAAGGGTTAACATTTATACATCATACTCCCGTAGGAGACTATTTAACAAAAAGGGGTAAGTAGACGATCACTGCTCCTCAAGCACCGCCAGACGCTATTGCACTTCCAAACACCTGCCCGGTAGAAGCCACTGAAGAAGAGCTAACGCCTGCACATGCAAAACGCAGCCCGGGTAGGAGTGAGAAACTAAGCTCAGCAGGGAAACTACACTACGACTCATACAAGAATGAGGGAACACAACAGTGTCGCCCTCAAGCAAGCCTGGGTGTACACAGGAGCCCCATAACCCGGCCGCGTGTCCCTGAACGCAGGAAACCAACACTGCAGACCCACAAGCAGGAAACCGACATTGCTAGGCGGGAAACGACACCGCTGAGTAAGCACACCCTCTACTCAAGAGTCATAGGACACTAGATACCGGCTACACCTCAGAACCAGCTCGAGGCCGACACGACCTCTAAATCATCGATCAACATGTATTCAAGTCATCTAAACCTATCATCAATATCGACTGAATACTATAATTCAAACCTGGACCACGCTACCCAGCGACGGTCCTAAGGCCAAATCCGAGCTACCCGAAAGTCTCGGATCGGCAATCAACCCATCGCCCACGCCGCGCCTAGGAATGCATCTAATGTAAACAAAGCCATGTATGATCATACACATAGATAATAATTCAGGCATACAATAATATGCCAATTATTACACAGGGCCAAGCGCAACACACAGCTCGCCAAGGGTGAATTATGGCAAGTGTCTAGATAAAATGCATATTTTATTCTACACATCCCAAGGGGCGCGCCCCCCTTGGTTCAACCATATGCCAAGCACAGTGATGATGATGCATAATGTTATATTTTTATTCCTTAATAATTAGTCTCTTGTGCTTATTTGGTACCTAAATACACTCATTATTCTTCTATTTTGATTTAGGATGCAATTGAAGTCCTTAAGTTCGAAAAGAAGCTGAAAAGAGTATATGGATCAATTTTAAGGATTAAACTGTAGCTGCTGATGAAAAACCAGATGATGTGCCATATATGGTTGGAAAGCACTTGAAGTCTAGTTTCTAGATAATTTTACGGTTCGTGATTTGGAGCTTCCTAGAGAAAGTTACAGTTCTTTTACTACAACCAGCGCATGGCAGAATAGCAGAAGAAATATGCAGAGAATAAAAGATCGATCTTCTTGCCATAAAAGATCAATCCTTTATGCACCCAGCGAGGATCGACCGTGACAATAAATCTGAAATCCAGAATAAAGAGATTGATCTACTTTCCAGAAGAGATCGATCTGAGTCAGGGCGCAGCCACAATCTGGGAAGAAAAGATCGATCTTCTTTCCATAAAGATCGATCTTTGTTATCCGACTTTGTAGAATTAAGGGCTCAGATCTAATCTGAGGATGGCAAACTTATGGGCTATAAATAGGGTTCTTTCTAGGGTTTAAGGGGAGTGAATTCTAGAGGATTTTTGCTGCTACTTTCTATTTCTTTGATATTTCTAGGGTTCTTTTTTCTTCTTGAAAGGATTGTTCTTGATGGCCTTGCGTAGCTAAACCTTAATTCTTGGTCGAGGAAACTGAAACCTCGGAATCAATGAAACTGTGAGATCTAATCTATTTTTATTGTTCAGTTTATACTTGCGTATTGAATGTTTTTCTGTGATTATATTTATGATTGTCTTGTCTAATTGCTAGGAGGCCTACTAGTTTATTATTCATCGCAATCTATTGCTAGGTTGGATATCAAATTCGTAATTGTTTGATCCCTCTAATCTGCGAAGCAACTAGGATCTATTAATTTACTGCGTTTCAGAGATTGTTAGATCTTAGGAAGAACGTTCGACTAAATTAAATGCAACCACGTGTGCTTGTGTTGTTTAGCTTCATCGATCTCCCTATTCTTAAGGCTGCTACTAGATTAAATCTATAGCGCTTGTCTTAGGTTGTTTAGTAGTTAGGGTTGATTGGATCGCTTGTTTCTAATTAACTATGATTGAGGAGAGATTCGAATTTAATTCGAACGGTGAATATTCAAGGTGTGAATTGATATATACTTGCATCAATGATCAGTTACAAAGATTCCGATGGTGGATGTTGACTCAGACCAAGGTTTGTTCTCTTGATTAATTCCGTTTCTTCAATTTAGATTATTTCTCATTTGTTTTTGTTATATTCAAAACCCCCATCTTTGTTCACATAACACAAAACTTATATTAGACACTCCTCGTGGGATCGACTCATACTCGCACTACTAGATTTATTTTAAAGAGTATTGGTTTTATTTTTGGTTGCTTACGACAACACACCACACAGGGCCTACGCAGAAATAATAATATTATTATAAAGCGATAACAAACAGCTCAATTTATCTAATTAGAGCAAATGCTCTACTAACTCTGGAAAATCATAATTATCAATCTAACTGTGTGATTGATGTGAAACTTGATATGCCCACTCAATGACACATCCCGAATCACATATCCAAAAACCAGATCAATTGGCTAGACGAAAGTTGATCAAAACTTACAATTATGGTAAAACTCCAGATTTGATAAATCAATCACAATCCTATTGAAAATAATTTGGATTAAATCCAAACTTTGCAGATCTCTTCCAAAGATCATTAAGATCATCGCAGCCAAGAATAAACTTAATTAAGTAATTAAAAACCACTTAATTACACTAATCAAGCTAACTGTCCTGTTTCATCACAGACAGTCCCTTTAATTCACCAGAAATTGTACATAGCTCCAAATATCCTGAAACTGTTTGGAAATGAATGCTAACTCATGGATCTACAACTTTCATTCAGAACGCCAACTCAGAGCATGCACGTAGAGCTCGCAAATCATGTTAGAGCACCACTATTCTAATTAAACCAGAAAATCCAAAAATAATATAATGAAATCTTGCTTAAATCCACATCAAATACAAAGAAAATCTTACCAAACTTTAATCAGGTGAAAAAAAAGCTATCAAGAATCAGCTAGCATAGTTTAATTGAAGAACAATCAATTAAACAACACACAAACACCTAATCTAAGGTTTAATAAAGAAACCTACCAAACCACGCTAATCCACGTTTCATTCTCAATCAAACCATCCAACGAGGGTGTAGATCTCTTCCTCTAGCTCCTGGAAAGCTTCCCAAGCCGCTGGTTCAAGCCCCAAACAATAATTTCTAAGGTACGAGGAGAGGAGAAGAAGAACTGAAAAAACAGAGGGTCTCGGGTTACTTATAGGCTCGAGTCCAATCGATCGGTCCTAAGACCGAGGACCGATCGATTGGACTAGGCCGGACTAGGTCGGTTCGCGTCCTTATCTGGATACGTCAGCCGCGTCCTTATCCAGACAACCGACACAGGTCCGATCGATAGCTCCAAGGAGCGACCACTAGCACATGGCCCACCAGCTGTCCTAAAGCCAAGCTTTTGCGCGCCCGAGCTTGGATCTTTCGATCCAAAGCCCACCCAATGTTCTAACAAGCACCTAAATGAAGCATAGGGCTATGTGTACACACGCGGGTGTAAAACAAACTTACAAGACGTAATTTACCAAATTCCCCTTGCGGTCCACAACGAGCCACGGGCCCGACCTAGACGGTCGACCCAGGAGTAGAGGGACAGGTCCTCACATCCTAATACTCTTAAAGGAAATCTCGTCCCGAGATTTGATAAAGGTAGGGCTCGGAAACCACAAAGTAGCTACTCTAGAAAACAGGACAAGCGCTACCTCGAGAAGTAAACAAATGTGGATACTCCCGCCGCATACGCGTCTCGCGCTCCCAGGTCATCTCCTCGACTCCTCTATGCCTCGACAGTACCTTGACCAAGGGAATCGTCTTGCCCCGCAAGACCTGATCCCTCCAATCAAGTACCTGAATTGGCTGCTCAATGAACGTCGCGTCCACCTAAGGCTCGATGTCATCCACCCTGATGACATGAGACGGGTCCGGGTGATACTTCCTCAGCATCGACAGGTGGGAAGTCGGATGCATAGCTGACATGTACTGAGGAAGGTCCAGGTGGTAAGCTACCTCGCCAATCTTATCTAGGATCTTGAATAGCTCGATGAACCTTGGCGCCAACTTGCCACCTCTACCAAACCTGATTGACCCTCTATACGGCGATGCTCGCAGGAATACTCTATCGCCGACTGCAAACTCTAACGATCGTCGCCTCTGATCTGCATAACTCTTTTGTTGGCTCTGAGCCGTCAGAAGTCTCTGCCTGATCTGCACTAGTCTCTCTGACGACCGCCTGACGATGTCTGGACCGGTGAGTGGTGGCTCTCCAACCTCTGTCCAGCACACTGGGGAACGACACCCCCTACCATACAATGCCTCGAAAGGTGCTACTCCAAGACTGGACTCGTAGCTGTTGTTGTTGGTGAATTTCACCAAGGGATCGTCCGCTCTGACTGCCCGTCTGTCTATGGATGAAATGTCGCGCTGAAGGTCAGGAGTGTGCAAACTGCCTGCTGAAAGCCTCGCCAGAAACTGCTGGTGAACATGGGATGACGGTATGACACTATGGACATTGGAACCCCGTGTAGTCTGACCTCCTCCCTGACGTACAAGTTGCCCAACCTGTCTGTCATGTCTGTCATCCTGATAGGAAGAAAGTGCGCCGATTTTGCCAATCGTTCAACAATGACCCAATTCGCATCATTCCCCCTAGGAGATTGATGAGTCACTAAATATTTATAATTAAACCCCTTAAATTACCTTTGTTAGCCCGAGAGTGTTTGTATTTGATAGTTTGTTAGTTGATTTCAGGTTTAATGAAGATTCAAGTTAGAAAATACAGAAAAAGACTAATATGTTTAAATTACACCGCTCCACTGTCAGTTTGAAAAGAATTCGCCAGAAATTATTTCGAAGTGCAAATATTCTAAAATTTGGAGGACATCTGGACGACATCAAGACGTACAACTTTCATGTTAGACACTATGCGCGATTCTTGACAGATTAATTCTAGTTTTGAAGAATATGAAGATAAACAAATGTTGGGAAACTGGTCCGTCGACGTTCAGGAGAATATTCATTAAATATTCCAGATAAGTCTGAATATTATAAAATATTTAGATTCGGACAGAACGCTTCATAATCTACATCTTTCGTGTTGGACTTGTTTTCTAATTCTGGCTTGATTCGACCAGTTGCGACTGGAGTAGGGCAGCCAGGAATTAATTCAAGGAATCCAAGTTGTAGTAGGAGACCAACTTAGCCATAACCCTAATTCCGGGAATACACCTATAAGAGGGTGTTTGCTGGCCGAAAATTGGAGGACCCCATAGATAGAAAATAGAAGATTAGGATTTTTGAAGAAGATAGAGCCGCAGCATGGATCCCAATCGTTCTTCATCGAATCTTTAGCTTCCATCTCTAAGATGAGTAGCTAATTTCTATACTTAGGGATCTCATGAAGCGTTAGTGTAGTTTATTTGTATTTTCTAGTTTGATACTTGTATTCTTTTTCTGGACATGATCTTATATATATGTTTTTAATGATAATAGAGATTAGACAGAGTTCCTTGACGTATATTGAAGCCTACCTGATTTCGGTGATTGATAGTACAGATCTATAGGATAGTTTTGATGTGTTTTGTGAATAACCGATGAGATATTTTATGCTTAGTGACGATAGCTTGTGCTAAGGTTACCCCGAAGACAATCTATGCTAATCTGTGAGGACCCGTACCTCCAACTCGGTCTGACCGCGTTAGCTCGAGGGTCTGGTTTTGGAGTTGGGCTCGGTTGGCCTTGGGATGTGATCGGTTGATCGCATCGCTGTTTTTGACCCAGGGGCAATTTGGTAAATATGCTCCCTAATGGTCAGTTTCACACCCGCGTTGCACACACTGCCTTTGATTGATATATGTGTTTGATTAGGACCTTAAGGGCGCTTCCGATCGGAAGATCGAAGCTCGATCGGGAGAGATCGAATCTGACGGCTGTGATCGATTCCAGCTTTCTATTTAAGCTCTTTCTTTTCTCTCTCTTCTCTTTATTTTCTCTTCTCTCCTCTCTCTCTCCTCGTGGACTGCCGGTTGGAGCTTTGGGCTGTGGCTTTTCGGCGTGGATCCGCGATGATCGGAGTTGACGATGTCGTAGATCGCATGCTTATTGCTACATGTAGGTGTTTCTACTCAATTCCTATGAGATGGTAACCCTAGGATCACCTTTTTGTTATTTGTGGCTGTTGGATTTGTTAGAATGTTATGATTTTCTGTATTCTAGTTCCTTGCCATGTTTAAAAGCTAGCTGTGGTTTCAGTTCCGTATTCTTTCGGACGAATTCCGTATTTTTATCGGTTTTTCGACGGTGTTGGACTCAGATCTGATATTCCATGATCTTAGTTTGGTTTTTATAGCTTGAATGAATTCTCCACCATCTAATAGACCTTCATACAAACTTTGAATGGATTCCATCGCCGTTTGATAGATCAAATCCAACAAATTCAGTTTTTTCATCGGTTTCGTCAGTTTTCGGACAAATTGATTTAATTTGAAGGATTTGATCATCCAAAGTTGGATTTCTTAATATCATTAGATTCCCCATATCCAACTGCACATGTCTACCAAATTTAGTTTGATTTCGATACATTTGGATCTCAGGCACTATTCGGCACTATTCATTTCTCGTGCCGACATATGAAGGATCCATCTTCTTTGGGAAGAAGATCGATCTTTCGTTTGTTAGCATTCTGCTCCGTCTTAAGAAGATCTCCTCTTCTTGACAAAGGGTGTGTTTGAGGAAGATCGATCCTCTAGTGCCAGAGGATCGATACTTCTTCCCCAGGCAGAACACCGTTTTGAGGAAGATCGATCGATCCATCCTTCCCAGGCAGGGAGCACCCTTAAGGAGGATCGATCTTCCTTGGAAGGGAAGATCGATCACCTCTCCTTGACAGGGATCACCCATGTAAATGATCGATCATCTTAGGTAAGATGATCGATCCTTTATGTGTTGATTTGTATAATTGATCCGAATTCCATGTTTTCGATTTCTTTTCGACCCGGTTTTCTCATGGGGTTTTCCTGATGATAAGTAGTGATTATTATAATATTTTAATCGGGATTTTGACCAGTTTATCTCTGGAGTACGCCGTAAGTTGTATTTCAAATCGGTTTATTGGTTTCTACCGACTTTCAAGCAGTTTCCCGATAAGCATGCTATTGCTATGTTTATGTATATGTGTATATATATGTAGTTTGTGAATGCTTTAGTATAAATGGCTCGGAGGTGTGCCCAGCATGCTTAGTATAGATTTACTGCTTTGATTAATAGCCCCGCTGATTGCTGGCTTGCGCCGGAGGCATAACCCGTTGTACTGGTAGATTATATGTCTTGTATGTGAGGCTTGTTGCCTTGGCCGGGGTTGTATCCCCTTGTCGCAATTTTGATTGACGGCTGTGGACGCCGTTGTAATGCCGAAATTGGCTCGATTGTGGTTGTCGCTTGGCTGTTGGCCGGTTACCTGCGGGGTAACTGTGGAATCTTAGTCTGTCAGGTGCAAGAGAGCACTGAAGACTATTGTATATCTGTGTTTATCACTTTGCTCTAATCGTTGTGTTGTTACTATAGCTTACATGTATTTGAGACTCTTGCTACCCCTTTGGCTAGCTAGAGGCTATGCCTAGTCCTGTATAATTGATGTCATCTTGTTGCATGCTAATATCTCTTTATCTGTGCCTGAGCATTGCATGCATTTTGTTTGCATTAGAGCATAAGGCTAGGGTGCGGGTGAATAGGGTCTTCGCCCATCCGAGGCTCTCAGGTAGCTCGGATCTAGCTCTAGGACCGTGGCTGGGTAGCAAGGAATAGGGCGTGATTGTTATACCAAATCTTTGTATTCTCGAGGATGGGTCTAGTTGGCTATCATCTATTGTTTGAGATGTAGAGGTCGTCCAGAGTTCTCGCCTAATGCTCAGTATCCGTGTTAAGGGAAGTTACGTGCTGCCTTGGGTCCTACCCCTTTATTGTTCAGCATTAGACGCTTGGTGGTTGAGAGGGACGGCTGTTGACAGTTGAGGTCACAGAGCGCGTGCCCTGGGGTAGGCGGTGGACGTAACATGAGTTTCCCTTAGAGATGAGACAGAACCCAGGACTTTGTAGTGTTCCCTTCTTCCTGTGCAACGTAGAGTAGAGTAGAACCCTACTGAGCTTATTACTCATCCTCGGTGGTTCCAGCTGGATCAGGTCTTGGCTGCGCGTCGACTTCCGGAGGCGTTTGAGGTCTCAGATGGACAGATGTACATTTTGATAATATTTGTTTATTGTTAGCTTTGAGGAGGATGTACTTAATGTTTAATATATGAAATCATGTTCCCTTTTTTGATTGAGTTTTAATCCGCAATGTAATATTTAGTTTTACCATTATGCCCTTGGAAGTCTTTAAGTTCAAATTAATTCTGCTTTGTGTAATGTCACGCCATATCAGATGTAAATAGTGTAGGTTTTTCCTCAAGTCCCGGTTTGGATGGGTTTTCTGGGTCGCGGTGTGACATAATCGAAGATAAAATATGCCTTTGGAAAACACTCACATTTTTTTAGAAATTCATGTAAGCTTAAGAAGCTGTGAATCTATAATGTCTAGATAAGAAAACAAGAGGATAAGTAGAGAATAAGGGAAGTGAAACTAAAGTGGATTGAGTAATCCCTAGGTTTTCTCTCATTAATATATTTCAATCTTTTTACATCGCTTTCTTAATTAGTTTTAATTAATAAGTTTCTAAAACCCAAACCAATCCTTTTCGCCTTAGGTTTAGAGTTCTGAGATTTAATTTTGGTTTCTCCTTCATAATTAAAGTTTTCCCTGTGGTTCGATCCCGTATTTCATCACTATTCTACCCCATAGTTTAGTATTTTGAATAAGGGTTTATAAATTCTATGTTTGATTGAGTTTGCATCTGATTTAACGACGCTTTTGCAAGCGACCAATTTTTGGCGCCGTTGCTGGGGAATTCTTCTGATTTTCAATGGAGTATCGATTTAATTTTCTCTTAACTCTTTTTCTGACCATAGTTAGATTTTTATCTTTAATTAATTTATTTTAAATTGTTTAGGATTTTTTTTGACAATTTTCTGAAATTTTTGCAGCATTGGAACGATTTTACCTTGAAGCAGATGGACGGTCGACCGTCGGATCGACCGTCATGCTCTACGATAGCCACGGTCGACCGTGACATCGACCATCAAATTGACCGTGAGGCTCTATCACGGAAAAAGCTTCTCAGAGTCAATACGATGATCGACCGTCGCTTCTTCAAGTAAGGTTGCACAGTCCCACGGTCGACCGTTAGATCGACCGTGAGATCGACCGCGAGCGCATCCAGGTTAATTTTCTTGCTTCAAATTTTTTTGTTTCAATCGTTGTTTTCCGGATTTTCTCCTATCCTTTGAATATTCTATTTTCTTTTTCACTTTTTGGAGTGATCTTGCATGCAAGACAGACAATCCCTGAATAATCCGCTTGAACCTTTGGATCTAGAAATAGAGGCCACACTTCGAACAACTAGAACCTTAGGACATAAATCTTTAAGTAATTACCAGGAAGCCTTAAGTAACCTGTAATCTTTAATGGCTGAAAACGAGGAAGGTATCATTGACCCTAATGCTAATATGGGTGGGGGTGGAAATGATAACAATAATAGAAAAGTCCCAATTAGGAATCACTTCCTATATAGACCTTATACCTATGCTTCTTGTATCAACCCACCTACCATCAATGCTACACATTATGAGATTAAGCCTAACTGGATTCCAACTTTACCTTCTTTCTATGGGGGTGAGAATGAGGATCCCTATGGATATATTGCTAGCTTCCTTGAAATCATTTCCATGTTCAAACTTCAGCATTTTAATGGTGATGCCTTTAGACTCAAGCTTTTCCCTTTTTCTTTGAAAGACAAGGCTTCCTGGTATAAGGTTGTAGACTTGATAATTTCTAAGTAGGAAGTGATTATAATGTCTATGTAGGAAGTGATTAAAGTGTCTATGTATGACATATCCCATCTCTTGAAATTATCCAGCGCTCAGCAGGTTGCACTCTAATCCTAATACATAGACCACATCGGTAACAAAAAGATGATCTTCATTGTGTCCTTTGATTATGATCTTTTCTTTTCCCTTCACCGCAATCTTTCTATCATCTCCAAACTTGGCCATAGAAGAGATGTTTTAGTCCATCTCTAAAAACAGTTCTTTTTTCCCACACATATGGTTGCTCAACCCAGAATCTATATACAATGTACTACTTTCTTAAATTAAACAAAATTAGCATTATTCTGCTCATCATCTAATTTCTTTCTGCACTCATACTGGTAATGGCCATATTTCTTGCAATAGAAGCATTGTTTTGATGATTTACCTTGGTTGTTGTCTTGGTAATTTTGTCCTCTACCGCGTTGTCTTCCTCTCAACGAACCGCCGCCATGATTATTTTCGTAATTTGCTGAAGAATCTCCACCACGATCTCGACCACGTCCATGGCCATGGCCACAGCCTAAACCGTGTCCTCCTTTCCATCTTTGTCATCCATCACCAATTGAATTTTAAGAGCTTGCTCAATTGATGATGATGATGATCTTTGGTTAAGCTGTTGCTCATCAACTCCTTAACTGATAAGGATTCAAGATTCTTGAACTCTTCAATTACATCTACTATATGGTCAAATTTTGCGAGGACAGTTCGCAGAATTTTCTACGCAAGGGTCGAATCTTTTTTTTCTTCAACGTTCGTCCGCATCTTGCTGGCCATGGTGATTACTTTTCCAAACTAATATGATATAGTCTCTGTCTCTGGCATTTTCAACCCTTCAAACTCTCCTCTCAAAGTGTGAAAACACACCTTCTTCACTCGATTTGCGCCTTTGAAACTATTCTCCAATATATCCCATGCCGCTTATGATGTAGTGGCACCGGTGATTCTTTCCAAATTTGCTTCATCCACGGCTTGAAACAGAAAGAACAACACACGACTATCTTTTCGTCACAACTTCTTCAGGGTGTCCTTCTTTCCTTGCTCAAACTTGTCAAACTCCACACTGACTATTTCAATATAGCCGATCTCTACAAGATCCCTTAGATCTTGTGACTTGAAAAGACACTGCATCTGGATCTTTCATAAATCAAAATTCTTCCCATTGAATCGAGAAAGTTGTGGTTGGATCATATTATTGTTGAACACCATAATTTCTCGCCATGAATCTCGTCCTAGATCTCACAACCTCGCTCTTGATATCACTGTTATAAAAGTGGAGAGATGGAAATAATGGGAGAGTATTATGGTAGAAAGATAGTAGTTGAGAAGAGAGAAAAAGCACTAGAGGATGAAATAGGGACTCACACTGCCCATATATATATATAGACTAGTGAATGCCCGTGCCTACGACACGGTTATTTTAGGTTTCTTTCAAAAACTTTCAACACAACCTCACTTGTACCAAGGGCTGAATGAGACAATTCTATAACATTCTTCAAATACAAATATTAAATTACATTATAAAAGGAGTGAATATTGTCCCCGGGGCAAACCTTGTCACCACAAACCAAACAAAGTTATACAATCGCTAGAATTAAAATCCCTCACATTTATAAACACGTAACCACTTGAAATCAAATAATGTCCTCAATTTAGCATTGCATCAATCACCTTTCTATATAGTACTCCTAAGTGAGCAAAAAAGACCCATTTTGAATAAAGTGAGTTTTCTTTAGTCACAATCATAAGCATTACAAAGGAATAACACAACACAAATGCACCTTTATTTTGAGGCATTCAAATAATTAAATCATGAAGGCAGTTCTACTCTTCTATTGTGCGCTATTTTGCTTCTCAAGTACTAAATATAACACATGGATGGAGCATGCCATTAACAATCAGAATGCAATCGGACCAGGTGTGAAGAATCGAAAGATGTCTGCAACCGCCATTCTCATAACTGCTAAGAAAGTAATCCCCAATGACAAAGATCTCATGACTGCTAAAAAAGTAATCTATAGGGCAACAAACTGATTATACCAAACATAATATAAATCTAATGAAGACGACAACATCAAAATGGTGGACTCACAAAACCATTGTTGGTAAACCAAACCCAACCTTCACCCAACACCTCACCAGCCAAAGAGAAATAACACTATTAAGCAAAAGGCTCATACCCAGCAAAGGAATTGATCAAGCCACCATGTCACACCTCACGTTAAATGAAGAGGAAAGAAGGAGTTGAGAAAGCTAATGCACTGGATTTATTGAAAAGCAATCAATTTGTTTTTCATTTAGCATTTTTTTTTAAACAATACAATAGAACATCAATTAAGAGATAAACAAAAGCACTGGATTAATTGAAAAGCAATATAATAGAATACCATAGACATCAAAACATACTAAGCTAATGAAGAGGAAAAAAGGAGCTGAGAAAGCTAAACCACTAGATTGATTGAAAAGCAATCAATTTGTTTTTCATTTAGCATTTTTTCTTTAAACAATACAATAGAACATCAATTGAGAGATAAACAAAAGCATTGGACTCATTGAAAAGCTATAAAATAGAATACCATGGATAGCAGAATGTACTAAGCAAATGTTATGGTATATTTCCTTCTTTCCAAATCTATTTTATGTGAAAAGCTGTAGCCTTGAATTTATTCATTGGAAGCTATTCATTCATGATTTCCATCAAGCACCCAAATGCATTCAAGGATTTCATGTGTTGTGTGAGAGGCATGGGTAAAAACTAAAGCAAACAGTGAATTTGCAAAAGAGGAACACGCCAATGTTGTAATAGCAAAAATAAAAAGACAGTGAAATGATTGTTTGCAGGGTAGACAGACACATTTTGATGCATGTGGGTTATGGTATACCTGTTTTCTAGGCATGGACAACCATACACTTTTAGTACATCTTAGATCAACTCGATTAATAAGTAATATACATTTTAAACATCTCAAGGACGTTAATTAATATCTATATACATAAAACTAATGTAAATTTTTACTGCTTGTATCTTTGTTAATGCCATCAAATCATGCATGCTGGCTTTTGTTTGAACCTTTAGAAAAGTTAGTGTTCGTAAGCAAAAGAATATGGAATCTCATTATAGCAAAAACAAATAAAAAACAAAAATGGTTGCTAGAAAAAAGGTTGATTAGATATCTTTACTGCAGTGTTCACTTTCTTTCTTATGTAACCTTTTCTTTTCCTTTTAAATCTGAATTAGAAATCTAAACATAGCATTAGTAATAACTTTGTTTTTATGTGCTATAGACAGGATAGCATTAGTAATAATGATCATGTCTTAATGGTGGTCTTCGTGTTGGTTGCCAAACACTTTAAATTTTGAGAACCTAGGATAAATAGGGGCATTAGTCAGTAATTTGTATCTCTAGTGATAAATCCAACTTTCTTGACATAGAGTTACAAATAAAATCATCAATTTAAGCATAAATTTGGCGAAACAATCTCTAAGAAATAAAATCATGCTATATGTATCTAAAAAATCACCTATATATAAAAATCGCGTACACATTCCATTAGATCAAACAAAATTTACCACGATCTAAAGCTAAAAGCCCAAACATAAACCATGTAGAAAGCATGATTCAATTTACTCTCTTCTCTATAGAACAAAGGAAAAGACAATGAATGAAAACTATAAAGGCATCAAAGATCTACTCAACAGGGATGTCCATCCACCCAACTGATGGAAAGTAAAAAAAATAGAGAGAACCGGATCAGATCAGAGAAGAAGAACAAAGAGAAACAACATTCACCTGTGCAAGCTTACCCTAGAATAAATGAAAGTAGATATATATGCTACCTTTGGTTTGAGTAGCTTTTTCTGTTTCCTCTTTGCTTTTTATACTTCAAATTCAAGTTTCTTGATATAGAGATAGGTGTACCTTTGGTTTCAGTAGCTCAGGACGGCTTTCCGGTGAGAGCTTGGCGGCGAAAGACAGTGGGTCGATGCGTGACCGACGGGGTGGGGCAAGGGGCAAGTCCTACACAAACTGATAGGGGTGAGCAAAACCGAACCGAAATCATAGAACCGAACCGAACCGAAAAATTCGGTTCGGTTTTTCGGTATATTCGGTTCGGTTCGGTTTTTCGGTATATTCGGTTCGGTTCGGTTTTTTATATGTTAAAAATTCGGTATTCGGTTTTTATTTTTCAAATTCGGTAAATACCGAATTACCGAAATATTTAATGTAATATACGGTATTCTTTATATATATTATATATCATATATTCACAGGCTTTGCCATAATGCCATTTGCCAAGCCTTGCTACTGAGTGGCCTGTGGCCCATTGGCCCACTCGAGTCATCTCAGTCTCACATCCTGACAATAAACAAGTAATATCTAATAGATCTATTGATCTATGGCGTTGGCCCTATTGCCCACTCAAGCAGTCCTGCGGCTCCACTCCAACCAATACCGTGCCCTAGCCCTCCAAGTTCCAACCAGTCAACCACGAGCTGCGCCGCCGGCGGCTGCCGACTGGTAGTCCCTCCTCCCGTCCTCCGACAGCCAACAACGGACAAAGAACACCATTAACGGTTAGTTCTCCTTCTCCTCACCTTTTTCTTGTGTTTATTTCATCTCTATTTTCATATTTTGTTCCATTCTTTTGATTCCCTAGCCCTCCAAGTTCCAACCAGTCAACCACGAGCTGTGGCGCCAGCGGCTGCCGACTACAACAAATTCTGTTCGGTTTTGTAAAAAAGAGATCGGTTTTTTCAGTTTTGTAAAAAAATTTCGGCAAAAAAATTTCGGCAATCTATTTTCATATTTTGTTCCATTCTTTTGATTCCCTAGACCTTTTATTTTATGGAAATCTATGTGTGAATGGCCAAGAGATCGGTTTTTTCAGTTTTGTAAAAAAATTTCGGTTCTGTTCGGTTTTGTAAAAAAGAATTCGATTCGGTTCGGTTTTGTAAAAAAAAAGTTTGGTTCGGTTCGGTTTTTAGAGTAATTCGGTTCGGTTCGGTTTTAGAAAAACCGAATACAACAAATTCGGTTCGGTTCGGTTCTTGACAGCAATTCGGTTCGGTTCGGTTCGTAGTTTTTTGTACCGAATAAATTTCGGTATTTCGGTTTTGTACCGAAAACCAAACCGAGTACCGAATACTCACCCCTACAAACTAAGGGAAGAGTACTGACTTAATGAAGAATGAGTTTCTAGGCAAGGATTATGATGGTTCACTGGATCTAAAGAAGAATGGAACTCACGCAGATAGGCAAACGAATTTGTCGGTGTCGAGGAGCTCCGCCTTGGGAATGGAGATGTACTTCTACCTCGACACATGAATCCCGGAAATCCTCGTCTCCTCTGCGCCTCCTCACTCGAGATTCTACCTTGGTGGTCATGATGTAGTTCAGCGAGGTCGACGGCGTGGGTTGAGGTGGGGTGACGGCGTTGGGCGTGGCCGACGGCCTGAGGCGACGTCTCGTAAAGGGAATAGAGAGGGAGGTGTGGCCGACGGCGTGGGGCGAGGCCGACGCGGGTGGGGTGACGGCGTTGGGCGTGGCCGACGGTGTGGGGCGAGGCCGACGCGGGTTGGGCGTGGCCGACGCGGGTTGGGTGTGGTCGACGGCGTGGGACGTTGGATCGTGTGGCCGACGGGGTAGGGTGATTGCGTGGGGCGTGGCCGACGGCGTGGGGGGAGGTCGACGGCGTGGGGTGAGGCCGACGCGGGTGGGGCGTGGCCGAAGGCTTGCGGCGATGACGTTGGGCGTGGCCGATGGCGTGGAGTGACATCTCGTCTAGAGAGAGAGAGAGAGGGGGATGGGGGATGAGGAGATGTGTGAGGACCTATCCCTCTACCCCTATGGCTCGTTGTAAACCGCAAGGGCAATTTGGTAAATTGCGCCTTGTTGGTTTGTTTCACACCCGCGTGTACACACACTGACCTTGTTTGGTGTTAGTGTTTGTTTAGAATGGCTAGGTGGACCCGGAATCAGAAGATCCAAGCTCGGGCGTGCAGAAGCCTATTTTTGGGCGGCTGGCGGCCCGTGAGCAACCGATCGCACGATCGCTATCGAGTCGGTGGGTTTTTTTGAGAGGACGGCCACCGTTGGCCGTCGCTCTCCCCTGTCAGAGGGAGAGAGGACTTTCTCTCCTCTCCTCCCCCTTTTCTCCTCCTTCCCCGGCTTTCCCCTTCGTTTTCCTCCTCTTCTTCCTCCTCTTCTTCTTCCTTCTTCTTCTTGCTTCTTCCTTCTTCTTCCGCGGTTCTGTTTCCTCTGTTTTTCCGGCGAGCTTCTTCTTCTCCGTTCTCCGTCCTCCAGCCACCGTTTTGGGCGTTCCAAAGCTCGTTAGTTTCATGGCGACGTGAGGAAGATCCCTAGTGTGGTTTGAAGTCTTGTTGGTGACAAGTTTGCGGCAAATCAGCCGAGGATTTTCTTTTCCGGTAGGTGTTCTACCTACGTGAGTTAGTTTAGTGGGTTTCTCTTAATCTAGCCGTTTTATCTTATTGTTCTTTGTGTTGTTAGATCCCTCTTGCTTAGTATAATTTCTGGTATAAGTTTCATAAGCTTTGGTTGAGATTTTAGTGGGATTTATGCATGTTTAATCTCGGATTTTTCGGTTTCTGTTGTTCTTCAAGAACAACCGGTTTTCGACAAGTTTTTCGACCAGTACATGCATGTATTTGGGTTATGATGAACATAAGAGTTGTAGATCTTTGAATCTACTCTCAAACCCAACTGATTTCATAATTTTCGTATTTTCCTACGATTTGTTATGATTTTCGTACGGGTGGGCTGCGTTGCAGCAAGCAATGGTAAGTTAGTTTTGATTAGCAGTTTTAATTAGTGTTTTTCCGTTAATCCAGCCATTGGATGTTCCTAAATTTTGGATATGTTGATCCCAACATGTTAACCTACTGGAATCTAAGTTGGATCTCGAATCCGACGTCAATTGGACGTCGGATCGACGGGATCAACTAGCTCTAGGTAGAGAATTTTTTGGTGTTTTAAATAATATTATATGTTCGAAACATATAATATTATATTTTACTGTTCATCAGCGGTTTTCGGGGTTGCTTTCCGTTGCAGGAGTCCGAGGTGGACGGTCGTGGTACCGTCGTAATGCCGGGACCTGCTGCGGATCGGCTGGCAGCGGTTGGTAGTACCGCTGCAGCGATCCAGTTGGACTTGTATGTTGCCTTTTCATACTGTTGCATGCTTTACTTCTTATATGTGTATGTTCATGGCATGCATTCTCTGTTGTGCATTAGTTGCATGGTTACGGCGTGGGTGATTTGTGGGTCGCCGTCCCGAGACTGGAAGCTCGGACTTAGCCCTAGGACCGGGGTTGGGTAGTTTGGACCCAGTTCGAATTGTAGTGTCCAGTCAAACTTGATGATTGGCATAGATGACTGGTCCACCTGTTGCTTGATGATTATAGATGTCGTGTCGGCCTTGAGTCGGATACTGAGGTGTAGCCGGTGTTTCACTGTGACGACTCTTGAGTAGAGGAGTCACCTACTCAGCGGTGCCATTTCCCGCCAGCAGTGTTCACGTTGTCCTGCTTGTGAGTCTACAGTGTTCGTTCCTGCTTACTGAGTGTCGTTCCTGGGCCTCAGGGACACGCGGTGGGGTTATGGGACCCATGTATACACCCAGGTCTTACTTGAGGGTGACACTGTATCGTTTCCCTCTTCCTTCAGTGTGTCGTAGTGTACAACCCTACTGAACTTTATGCTCACTCCTATCAGGGCTGCGTTTTGCAGGTGCAGGTGTCAGTTCTTCTTCTATGGCCCCTACCGGGCAGCTGGTTGGCGATGCGGCGGAGTCTGAGAGGTGTTGATCTTTTACAGGTTTTCTACCCTATGTTTGATAATCTCCTACGGGAGTAATGTTGTATTCGAATCTTCCCCTCTTCGAGGATATGTATATTAATTTTCCTTTTGGGTTTGTAATCTGTGGTTCGAGGTTTGATTATTTAATTGTTGTTTTAAATTGAGGGTGTTTTTGATGAATTGCTAGGGAGACCAATATGTTAGAGGGAACCCTCGCCAGCATTTCCGTGTTTCCTTAGGTTTCGGTTCGCGTCGCCCGGCCCGGTTGGGCTTTCGCGGGTCGGGGCGCGACAAGATGAGTAGGGAGGGGATGGGTCCGACGGGAAACACCAGCGACGACGACGACCTGGTGGGGGCGCAGTCGAGGTTGCTCACCCTCCACTGGGTGTAGCGGCTTTCACGGAGAGAGTAATGAGCTGACGACGGGTAGGGCGAGGGGCGAAGCGATCCCTTTGGATCTCAACTCTCTCTTCCTCCGCCTCCTCTCGGTGACGTGGGGAACAGAGAGGTCGACGGCATGGGGATCATAGAGGGAGAGAGGGGGATGGGGAACATGGCGTGGGGCGAGGTCGATGGCGTGGGGAGCTCCTCTCGACGGCGTGGCCGATGGGTTGGGCATGGTCGACGGCGTGGAGCGAGGTCGACGGCGTGGGGAACAGAGAGGGAGAGGGATGGGGGAGAGGAGAGGGGATGGGATAGGGGGAGAGGGAGGGGGACTGAGAGAGGGATGGGACGGTTGAGTCCCATCCCGTCTCTCTCTCTCTCTCTCTCTCTCTCTCTCTCTCTCTCTCCCTCTCTCTCTATCTCTCATGTCAGCTGAATTATGTGTTTGGGGGAGACCTGCTTCCCCCACCCCCCCTCTGACACACCCTCCCTTTCCCCATTGCCCCCGCCCCACTTCTTTTCCCCTCCCCTCATTTTCTTTCTTCTTTTTCCTTAATTTTGTATTGTTTTTTTTTATTATTTTCTTTCTTTTTTTCTCAGTAGTTTTCTTTTTTTTTAATCTTTTTTCTTTATTCTTTTTTTTTATAAATTTGATTTTTTTTTATCAGTTTTTTTTTTGAATAAACAGTTTTTTTATTATATGTTGGTAATGTTTTGTTTATTTTTTAGTTGTAGATTTTGAGAATCATTATTTATAAAAATATATAAAAATATAAAAGTCTCAGAAGGCATGTTTAGAGAAGAGTACATGTAACAATACATAAAAAAGAGATACACAAATATATATAAAAATACAAATTCTAATCAATATTTCCTTCAAATTTTGCTCTTGGCGAGCTAGGTACTGTAGCTATTATTTCGTACCAAAAATGAACATGTATCATATAACTTTTTGAAAATTTTACGATTTGATGTTTTAATAAATTGAAAATAATTTAAAAGTAGGGAATTTTTTAAATTTCTACTATTTGAAATTTGAAAATTTTATGATTTGATGTTTAAATAATGACTCCCAAAATCTATAACTAAAAAAGAAATAAAAGTTTATAAACATATAATAAAAAAACTGTTTATCCAAAAAGAAAACTACAACTGATTGAAAAAGAAGAAATAAAATTGATAAGAAAAGAATGAAAAAAACCGATTTAAGGAAAACAAAACAAATGAAAAAGAGAAAGAAAACTAAAAGAATTAAAGGGGTATGATGGTAAAAGGGAGGGGGATAGTGGGGATGTCAGAAGGGGGGCGGTGTCAGGGGGGTGGGAGTAGTAATTTGCGTTTGGGGGGAGGAGATGAGATTGGGCGGTGGGCAGGAGTTTTTGGTCGAAACCATATTTTGAATGGGATCGTTCTTTATGTCTTATCGTTGAGACATTTTAAAAACCGCTCTTCTTTATATATATACTAGTGGATGCCCGTGCACCTGGCATGGTTTTTATTTTCCTTTTTTTTATTTTTCCTTTTTGTTAAATGCTTACTGCTAGTGTAAAATTTTAACAATAAAAAAATATTACAATTGAAGTATTATTACTAATATTGAGATATCTAAAAACAGTGACAATAGAAACGTAGGCACCATTTTGGATTGATTTAGAACATATGAATTAGCTTTTATACCATCACATTTACAAATTCAGGATAAAAGACTCAATTTATAAATTAAAAAAGAAAAAGAAAAAGATGGCATCCATCAATGAAGCTCCTCAAAAGAACATTTACCCATCTAGATGAATTTCTCTGCAAATCAACAGAGAAATCTACATCATAAGGGGTATATCTTCATCAGATAGAGAGAATGAAATAACAGCAATAAACTCCCATGAAGCAATTGAAATAATGTTCAATACACACAAATGGCAAGCAGTTATGGAGTACAGATCACTTTTGTAGCATTTTACATAATCAACCAAAACAATCAAACATGACTACATGCAATGTTTTCTCCATAGACAACGGTAATAATTATGCAGTGATGATTTTTTCTTAGTGGGATGGTTGTGTGGCATGGTTTAAATTTGGTCATGTTTTTTTAGTTATGTGACCTAACACAGGCATCCATCAATGCTCCCCAGAAGTACATTTATATGTTTAGGTTATCAATGGCACACAAACAAAGAAATCTACAAGTTAAACCAAAGGGTAAAAACCATTTTGGTCCCCTCTAGTTTCAGGGGTTTTCATTTTAAACCATGTGTTTCAAAACGTAACAAAACAAACCCTGTAATTACAATAATTTCACTTAAAACCTAAATTACTGACGACCGTTTCTTGACTTAACGGTCGTGAGTAATTCATTCTGGGAAAATATCATTTTGGTCCCCATCTAGTTTCAGGGTTTCTCATTTTAAACCCTATGGTTACAATAATTTCAATTTAAACCATGTGTTTCAATATGTAACAAAACAGACCCTGTGGTTACAATAATTTCACTTTAAACCCAAATTTAGTAACTGTCATTACAGACTTAACGTCAAACTGGCTTTGACCCAATGCTAACTGGTTTATTCTGTTCTCTCTCTTCCCTCACTTATCTCCCTCTAGCCGCATGCGACTTCCCGCCACCAGACCGCCCGGGCACCCCCACCTCCTGATCTTTCACGACATGCTGAGATCTTAGACGACCCAAGATGGGATTTTTAGGCGACCCAAGAGGCCATTACTCTAATCTCTCTCTTCACATTGGTGGCCTATTACTCCTACAGATTGCCGCCGCCACCCATGCAAGCTCTTCTCAGCTCTCTCCGTCGCAAACCAAGACGCTGCTCCGCCTCCAGTGCATCCTCGAGTACCCGCCGACCCTCTCTGTGGTCAACATGCTCTTCACCCAGCTGGTCCATGCATGGGATGCTTGCTTTGACAACTATGATTGAAATGGGGCGGAGAGCGACCTGGCGGCAAGGTTGACGATGACACGACCGTTTGGCGTTAAGTCTGTAACGGCTGTTACTAAATTTGGGTTTAAAATGAAATTATTGTAACCATAGGGTTTAAAATGAAGAACCCTGAAACTATAGGGGACCAAAATGATATTTTTCCTTTCATTTTAAACCCTGTGTTTAAACAAACGACCGTTACTAAATATCGGTTTCAAGTGAAATTATTGTAACTACAGGGTCTGTTTTGTTACGTTTTAAAACACATGGTTTAAAATGAAAAACCCTGAAACTAGAGGGGACCAAAATGATTTTTACCCTAAATCAAATAACATAGGTAGACTCACTGAAGCTCTTGAAATAAAATTTGAAAACACCCATATATCGAAGCCAATTATGAATGATATATCCTCGCTCGTGCCCCTGGCATGGGTTTTATTTGTTGAAGTTTTCATTTTTATAGTTCTTTTTCTTGATCATAAGATTTTTTTTGTTGATTTTGCTAGTTGAGATTATTTTACGATAATGGCCCGCGTGTTCTAATAGATGATTAATGATGGATTCCTAGTTATTTTACCAGGTCATTTGAAGTGGATGAATAGCAGGGACCTTTGGATCAAAATTCTATTATCATAACTGAAATCAGTCATTTGAATTCTGATGATAAAAATAAAATGTTACATCTCTCTGGTCTACAAAGAAAAAAGTATTCTCAAAACAGAGGAAACTAATGGATTAAACACCCAGCCTGATTCCCAAGCTCAGTACATATCCATATGCCAATGATCCTTGAACGAACAGAACATTTCCATCTTAATCAAAAGGTATCATTGAAGCAGCAGAATTGTCTGATAAACACAGTCAAAATACCATCCAAAACCCAACCAAATAACATAACAAATTAAATAATTTGAGCTTTCCCCATCCAACTCGAAAGAGATGAGATCTAAACCTCATTCACCACTGTATTAATATCAATCTCTCTGCTTCCTTCCACTCAAGAAACTGCTACCAGATCTCTTCCCGAATGGACAATTGATCGCGGGGTCTCTGCTCTCCAACATCATCCATGTTCCACTCTCCGCCTTCCCTCTTACTCACTTTTCGGATCCAATAGCTGCATGAACAGGGACCCTACTCGCCATGTTGAAGGCGGTTGCCACGCGCTCTTCTCCTCGTAAAGTTCCTTAATTACCCTTCAATACAACATCAATCGTAACAATCAGCTTCATGAACATCAATTGTCCATCACAACCATAATTGACTAAAAACTTTGCATACATAAATTTACAATAACATAGAAACTCTAAAAATGATTCCTTCTTAGAGTTTAATTGACTCAATTTACAATAACACTGATTAAAAAATTCTTGCAATACATGAAATTAGCATACATAATGCCAATTATACATAGATAACTAAACAATTTCTACAATGCATGAAATTAGCAGATCAATTGGTACTTTAATTGACTCAATACTTGGACAGAAAAACCATATATCATTTGCCAAAGGAAAACTCATATATAAGACAACAAGCTCTCCATGGATTAACTAAACCACTATACAGCCTATAGAACAACTAATACAGTCGGACTACCGAAAGAGTCTTGCAATCAGAATTAGAGCATGCCTTTTAAGGAAGCCAATTCCAATCATGCTAAATTTATAAAAACTCTCAAGCAATCAGTGCAACCTATTAGAAATCATATTCTAGATGGTTATAAAATGTGGTTCACAAATACATCATAACCTTGGCCTTCTTGAGGCACACTTTGCATCTGAATTGCCATATTTGAATGTATATCAACAATTTAATATACATCATTAACTAAAGAGGAGTATAAGAATAAATCAACAGCAGCAGTAGCACAAGGCTATCATCTAGAAAACTTCCACATAAAATGCTGACAACCTGAACATCTATTCATATTGATTAAAGCTCAAAATACCCCAAAAGGCACTATATCAGGAATATTACAAGATTTTGGAGCTCTAAAAATAGCATGATAAGTATTATAAGTCAACAAATGTTGATCTAGTGGTGCTTACATAAGCGAAACACCAAATACTACACCAACCTCAGCACAAGGAAACTAATGCTATCATGCTATTCTGCTTAATTTTAGCAGAATCAGGTGGCCATTGAAGCAGAAAATTGGTGCACATTAAAAGCTTTGAAATGAAGCATAAAAGGTGTAATATCGTTGAAGTGTCTACTTTGTAAGCATAGAGTACATAATCAGGTGAATAGTTATGACAACAAAGTAGATACAACGAAAAATAGCATGAAAACTGAAAAAGAGCAAGAGTGATAGTAAATGTCAAGCTTACCAATCTATAAACCCTGCCATGTGGATTAATTACTTTTACACCAAATGGCATTATATCACCCCCTAGAGAACAGTCAAATCCTAAGATTTTTCATGAACACGAATTGATCTATTACAATCATTACCATCAAAATTTGTAAATGTTCAAGTTTTGAGGACGTGCCATTGAAGGTAGAAAGAAGATATGGTTCTAAGAACAGAAGGAAATATCACAGTATGAAGCTATATAAGGTTTCCCCTCTGTACTGGACAGAATGATGCAACCACTGATTCAAGCACACAGGTATTGCTAGCTGCTTTTCCTCAAAAATGATAACTCAACAAAGAGGAATTATTGACATATTGATTTAACCACTCATCCCAAATATTTCATCATCAATCACTGGGCAAGCTATGTCTACCCAAAAATAATGTCCTTGAGAAATTAGCCTTTGAAAGATAAAGCTACAATGGCTAAAGGTCATTGCCACTTCGTGATCCTACACTCTTGGTACAATCTTGCACATAGACTCTCCATGAGATAGTCTTCTAGCTGCAGCAAGAACAATAAATTTAATTCTCCTTTTCCTCATAAAATCAGATAATATAAGACAAATAATTGAACAACCATTGCACGCCTAAAGATTATTACACATGTCATAGAAGTCAAACTTCACTTAGTGACTAATTGAGCAGATGCCCCTTGAAAACTAACATCACTTACCCCATATGGAAAATGTGTTCTCATTATTTTGTTTTTCCTAAGCTTCTATTTAAGCAAAAGTAACAAACAGTAGCAGCAGATCCTAAGAACTTCAAACAATTCAGTCTAAATGAGAACGAACCAAAAAAAAAAAACTTGCACATTATAGTGAAAAGGCCAAATGCCCTGAATAATATGGGTCATGAAACAGTTTCTGAATAAGAGGTAAACAAATGACAATCATTACACCAGTAGTAAAAGGTGTACAAATGGTAATTAAAATACTTCAAGAAAGCCAAATATATAACCAGAAGAAACAAAGAAAGAAGTTCATGCCTTAAAGAATAATATGAGTATCTATCTCCAACATCGCAGCATTGTTTGATGAACATATCAAGATGCACAGAAAACTGTTCCAGTATTTCATCTTGAAAATTAGAAAGCCTAACTAAAATAAGAAGTCAAATGAAAGAATATATATAGTGATGTCTTCGTCCTTGACTAAATTTTGTCTGAAAGTTTTTAAAGCACCCTCCAAAAACAAGCTTGAAGCTACTTCCTATTAATAAGACTAATCTATTTGACGTAAATATAGTGGGAACCCGTGCACCTGTCACGGTTGGGAATGGTTCTGTTTCTCACACCTCCCCCGACCCCTTCCTATTAATAAGACTAATATATTTGACGTAAATATCTCACTAAAATTTGTACTCATAGACAGACAACAATTCCATGCTGAAAAATGATGCTCTATGTACAAACAACAATGCCATGCCTTTCTATGTATGATGCTCTATAAATTAATCAAGGTCAATCTCAAATAGTTCTTTATGTACAAACTTAGCGTCTAGGATAATATGCTATTGCATGCAGTTGGTGAAGAAAACTGCACAACCGTCGGAAATAAACTAATCAAAGCAGTTGCACTCATATTATAGGTGCATAACCTTTATGCTTTAATACTGAGTTCATCGAATGATTTCGTGAGCTATATCTAAACCCAAACAATCAGTGAGTCTAAAATTCTAGTAAAAGAGAATTTAATGTAGACTCTCAGAATATTTCCTCTAGAACATTTAACTACACACTACCATCATATCCCTCAAAAAGCAAATATTTGAATGTAGCAATGCTTATACAAAAGAACTGAATGTCTTATCAAAGAACCCAAACTAGAGCTTACTTGACGATGCCAAATTATAGATACCAGTGATGGTGCTGCTCACAGACAGAGAACCACGTTCGTCGATGATTAAATTCTGAAAAGTGAAACGACCACAGAAGTTTCATGCAATTACAGTTATTGCTTCTTCCATTACTCGTAAGCCATACGGAATAACTCTATCAAGCACCTGACATTTCCTATGCACCAGAAACAAAATTTAAATAGAGTTTTGCACATAATATTGAAAATCCCACGCGGAGAATTCATCAAGAATTTCCACCTGAGATGAGATACCGTGCCACAAGTATGAAAGTCTGAACATTCATTCCAATGAAAGAGGAGAAAAGAGATGGCATGGAAATTGCAGATTTATGGCTTATTAGCTACTATGACAGTGGCTCTAAGTTTCAAGAGGATAAAAGCATACAAATACAAATCAAGAACATTAGCCACTGAAAAATAATACGGACCTAAAATTGAGCAAAATAATCAACATATTGCTAGCAAATGAAAAGAACCCAAAACCTAAAGAGGAAAAATAGTAATAGCTGAATTTTTGAACAATGAATGCTTGAGAAGAATGCCAACATGCAATCAAGAATACATGAGCTGAATTTTTGAAGACACGTGGATGATTGGTTGTTGTCAACCTAAAGTACTGATATAGTACTTGTTTGCTTCAGATAGCTTTTTGCTTCAGCATGTAATATTTGAGAAGTCTCAACAGTTTTCTATATGACCCTTAACACGGTCCAAACACCAGTATATTTTAAATAAACATCCCAACCCGAAAGAGTATAAGCAATGCTCTTCCTGAAGCCATTGTATTCAACAACATCAAATGAAACACCAGACGTGCATTCAAATAACTATGCAAAGAATCAAATTACTGAAGTAACTGAAACAATAATCATCACAATATACACACCCAGGCTTACCTTGATCAGGTGGTGGAATTGTCCGGCTATAAACCCATCCAGGTTTACGTAGCTCTTTCATTAGCTAATTCACTTTTTTCTTCTTCTTTTTCTTCTTCAGAATCAAGTTCTACCTCATGAGCAATATAGTTTGGACTTCCACAGGTTGTGTGCAGTAATCCATCATTCTGACAAACAAATTGCACACAAAAATTTCATAATTCCAAAGATAATTTGTACAGGTTCAGAAAACCTCGAACAAACTTTTCATGTTCCTACCATGAAATCGAGCAAAAAAAATAAAGAAAAGAATTGAGATGAAGGCAAGGTGATTATGGAGAACTCCAGTTACCTGGAGGATGCTATCCAGGTGAGGGCTTGCGACGATCTCTCCGGATCACCATGACGAATGTGCTCCCCCGGCTACGCCTACCGAAACCACCCCATGAATTTCTCGTTCTCCGGAGCCGCTGACCTTTGCCTGACTTGCGCCGGGCCCCTTCTTCTTCCCCATCGGTGACGTTGCCCAAAGCCCCCGACGGTTCTTCTCCTTCTCCACCAAAGAACTCGACGGAGAGGGTGCCCAAAGAGGAAAAAAAAAGAGAAAGAAGAAAAAGGAAGAGGTGAAGAGGAAGACGCCGCGATGCTTACCTTCACTGCCGCCAAGCCCGAGGGTCCTTGCTGTCGACTCGTCGGCCTTTCTCCTCCTCTGTCGGCTTTCTTTCCTCCACCGCCGATCCCTCTCTCACTGTCCACCCATCAGCTGGAGCTCCTTTCTCCCCACTACCACTACCTTCGCTACCGTCGGCGTGGGGTGAGGCCGACGGCGTGGGCATGGATCGCGTGGCTGACGTCGTTGGGCGTGGCCAACGTCGTGGGGCGTGGCCAACGTCGTGGGGCGTGGATGGCGTGGCCTACGCCGTGGGGTGACGGCGTTGGGTGTGGCCGACGGCGTGGGATGACGTCGGAATAGAGAGGGAGAGAGGGGGATGGGGGAGAGGGGAGATGGAGGATGTGAGAAATGAGTAGGGAGGGGATGGGATGGTTGCTTCTTCAGTCAGATCCCCCGGGGCGTGTCTCTCTCTCTCTCTCTCTCATGTTT
>OY986973.1:15437450-15642324 GCA_963920575.1 Narthecium ossifragum
ACTTGGGCACAACAAGAAGACTTATAGAGCACCCATTCATCCCAATGCACCCGTACGTCCTGTAGCTGTGCTCGGTACACACCAGCTCCGTCCGCTGCATGATGTTTCGTCTATCTTGTGTGTATTGTATGGTATACATTTTGATGTAATGTAAAAAACAGTCATTTTGGCGCTACACGTGTATTTTTTATGATGATACATGTATATTTTTATGACGATACGTGTATTTTGTGAAAAACGCGTGTCTCAACTTCTTTTCACGAGTATCTTCAGGATACGTAGGTGTACAATATTGATGAATGTGTACGATGTTTGTTGCATACCACCCAAACAATATCAAGGCATGGCTCCTCCCGCCATCTTCTCTTCTCCCTCTCCACTGCCTCCTCTTCTCTTCTCCCTCTTCACTCTTCTCCCTTATTCTTTCATCTCTCCGGTGAACTATTTTGGCGAAAGTAGAGAAGTGGCGGTGGAAAGGGATGAGAGATGAAAGAATAAATGAGAAGAGTGGTTAGGGAGAAGAGAAGAGGAGGCAGTGGAGGAGCCATGCCCCGCAGGAGGAAAGAAGATGATTCAGGAAGAAAAATTTTTGGAAAAAAGACACATCCCGTCACATTAAATGTGATGGGATGTTTTTGTAATTTTTTAACTAAAATCAGAATGTAAACATTGTTATTTTGTCTTTTTGTCATTAAATGCGAGGGTAAAATTGGGATTTATATAGTTAGGGGTCCTCTGTTGCAAAAGAACTTGAGAGGGGTCTCATTCCGCTAAATTTAAACATTAAGGGTCCAATATGACAAAAAAATCCTGCATTGAGGCTTCGTCTTCCCTGTTCCTGTAGTGTTTTTTTCTCTCTTCTCAACTACTAGCTTTCTACCGTAATACCCTCTCCTTATTTCCATCTCTCCACTATTATAACAAAAGGTACACAGTCATCTTCTCTGTAAAAGCATCAATTAATGTGATAGAATGCATATCCATGTGGATGAGTTCTAACCTGATATCGTCATTTCTCACTTACCTTCATATCAATATATCATTGGTTAAATGCGTTTGAATTTTCATTCAACGGTCCAAAGCTTAAGCATCTGAATCTCAGTCATCATTGTATTAATTAATGCTCTTAACCGTCGGATGAAAGGAAGGAACTATGCTATGACAGTGAGGTATAAGGTCATAATTATTATACTGTAGCTAACTTGTGTTGGATAAATTGATAGGATTGGAGCAATCAGATGAAATATTCATGATAATGTGGATTCGATCGGCTATTAAGGTGATTCACTCCATGAAGCATGTGCCAAAGTCTAGAAGTTTAATAGTGGCTAAAGTTGACTTGCAATCAGCTTATGATATTGACATGGGTCCATCCAAAGGTAGTTATCAATATATGTTTAAAAGTGTTATAAATATGTTAAGAGTAACATGTTATTTATAGGCAAAATACAATACTATTAGGACGCTATAATAAGTCTCTCAAAACATTATTTGCATGTTGTAATAAGTGAATCATAACACTACGTGGTTGTTATAACAGGCAAAACATAGCATTATTTCGATGTTATAATGTGTATTTCATAATACTATTTAATAGTTACGATGAGTAAAACATAGTATTATTAGATTGCTATAATAACTAAAGCAACACATTACTGTAATATTATAACAAGTTAAGCATAACACTATCCGCATGTTACAATAAGTATAACATAATGCTATTAAGATATCATAATAAGAAAGCTTAACAGTATTTGAATATAGTGTTTTGTCCCACATCGGAAGTGACACAAAAGTTGGTATGTCCGGAGGCTATATAAGAAGATTAGGGGGCACAAGAGATCAATACTTAAACAAGTTTATGGGTGATTATAAAGGCTCATAACCAATAATAGCAATAATAAAATGCTATAACAACAATAGATTTTTGTAAATGTTGTGGTAATAATATTTACCACTCAAATATTGTTAAGCTTGAGTTTGATATTTACCTATGAATTTTTTTGAATATTATATCAAATAAAGCATAGCACTAAATGAATGCTACAATATTAAAAATATAACACTAATTGCATGCAATAATATTAAAAATATAACACTAATTAGATGTTATAATAAATAAATCAAAACACTATTTGGATGCTGTAATAAGTATATCATAGCATTTATATATTGCTATGAAAAATAATTCATAACTTAGATTAGTTGTCATATTACAATATTCACATGTCTTTTAAAGTGCTATCTTTACTTTTAGATGATATAAATTTATAACTTTAAAAATGTGTTATGAAAATTCGATACTTTTCATAGCACCGCATGCTATAACAGTCACTTTTACGCTATTGAATAGTTTTGATAGCATTTTTTGTGTGCTATCGAATCCAACTTTTCTTGTAGTGACACATCCAAGAGATAAAAATTAAAAAAATTTAAGAGAGGGAGAGAAAAGCAAAGAAGAAGAAGTTCCAAGAAATGAAAGCTACCTCCTTCTCCTTCATATGTGTGTATTTCCATTATCACTGAGTGCCTATTTATAGGCAAATGAACATACATACGGAAAAAAGTTACTTATCACATGGGTGAAAAGTTTTTCACCTACAATAACATTATGTTCGGAGTTATGCATGCATATGGTCATCCATTTGAAAAGTATGCAGCCATAATTGGATCGTGTTTACATCTTACAATACTCCCCCTTAGATGACCATTAAAGAGTTTATCTTAAAAAAACCTTTGTTAAGAAAAACCCAGTAGGACAAAACCTTAGTCAAGGAAAAAGAATAAATAATTCTTTATTTACTTAGAATGGTAATAGGTTGGGAAGACTGTCTCATTAAAACTTTGTCAAGGAAAACCCGGTGACAAAAAAACCTTAGCAAAGGAAAAAAAGTATAGTATATGAATGCCTTCTAAATTCATTACTCCCCCTCATTAACATGTAACGTAAGCTTCCAATGCTCAGCATAAGAAATCCTTGAGACTGATGCATGTCGATGTCATAAACTAGCTTTCTAAATGTCATCGTGGGTAGCACTTTTGTGAATAAATATGCTAAATTATCACTAGAACGTACCTGCTTGACATTAATATCACCGTTCTTCTGGAGGTCATACGTGTAGAAGAATTTCGGCGATATATGCTTGGTTCTGTCGCCTTTGATATACCCCACCTCTAATTCGTGTGATGCATGCAGTATTATCTTCATATAATACCGTCGAGGTACATTTGATTAAAGATAATCGACAAGTATCTTAAATATGTTGTATCATACTTCTCAACCAAACATATTCTCGACTTGCCTCATTAATAGCAAGAATCTCAACATGATTTGAAGAGGTGGTTGTTAGCGTCTGCTTCATAAATCGCTAAGATTTAACAGTGTCCCCATACATGAAAATGCATCCGGTTTGGGACTTGACCTTATGTGGATCAGAAAGATAACCAGCATTTTCATAGCCAACTAACTTTGGTCTCGAACTATTTGAGAAAAATAATATAAGATCTGTAGTTCCTCGAAAATAGCGTTATAAGTCCTAGTATTGTTTTGATGATGTCATACTATGCTGATGATAAAGCATTGTTTTGATATTAATATCCCTTAATTTGGAAAGCATTAAAATCATATTTAAGTTTTTGTACTGACGGTCGATGCGACGAATGATGCACAGATAGACCGTGGAGTCTGGCGGTTGATACACGGATCGACCGCGGAAGCTGTTAGTGGGAAATAGGGCGACAGTCGATGGACCGATCGACTGTGGCCTATGTGACTTGTCTTGGAGAAGCGACGGTCGAACGAGGCATCAACCTTGAGAAGCAGTTTTTACAACAAAGGCTCACGGACGATGTGACAGACGATGCGATGGTCGACTGTGAAGCATGAAGGTCGATGCGACGGTCGATCCAAGTGCTACTTTGAACGCGACGGACGATATGTTGGATGATGCAACGGTCGACCGCCAGTCAAGAATATAGCTGTTAAAGAGCCGTTGCAGAAGCAGAAAATAGCCGTTGGAAGGCTATTTGGAGGGCTTTGGAACTCAACTATAAAACAAAAGAAGCCGCAAACTTGCACAAGACTTAGGGGCAGCTAAGGGATCATTGGGAAATCTTTGTAGCAAGTTTATTCTCTTTATTTGTGAGCTTAATCTTTATAAAACTTGTAAAACTACTTTAAATTGTAAAGTAGACTTTGTGAGAGAGATTCAACAGTGGTTGGGAGAGATTGTAAGGTTGCCAAGCACCCGTAAGCTTGGTGGATAGGTTGCCAAGCACCCGTAAGCTTGGTGGATAACTTGTAAGAGGTCTTCCAAGTAGTGGAACCTCAAGGAGTACCCTTGAGTGAAGTGGGCGTAGGCAAGGTTAGCCGAATCACTATAAAAATCTGGTGCAATCTCTCTAACTCATCTTTTATTCTTCATTTACTTGCTTTATTTTCTGCTCTTATCAGTTGCAAGCATATGATTTTATTAGACTCCTCCTACTTAGGTTTTCCTTTTATCGATTATTATTTAAAGGTCCAAAAGAACAACCCATCTTGGACTTTCAAACGCAGTATGTGCTTAACCACATTCCAGTGTTTTTGTGTTGGTGCAAAGCTCTATTTTGCCAATAAAGTAACTAAAAATTAACTGAGAAATGGTACTTCAAGATCAAGAAGTTCTTCACCATCTTCTTGAAGGCGAAAAGGGTCTTTATTTACATCAAGAGACCAGACCACCGTTGGAGAACTTAATAAATGAGTTTTGTCCATGTAAAATTATCTCAGGACCTTCTAAGTATAATTTGCTTGGTGAACCAATATTCCACTTGGAAAGTACTCGATTTAGAGCCCGAGACAAAATCTTTTCTTTCTAAGATCTTTCATTTCAATTTTCTTCTTTAAATTGACAGATTCCTTTATGTGCTCTTCTGGAGTCCCAATTTGATTCAAGTCATCGACATATACTCCAATAATCGCAAATCCAGACTCTGATTTCTTGATAAATACACATGGACAAACTGAGTTGTTCATATATCCTTCTTTCAAGAGATATTCACTGAGCCGATTGTACCACATCGACCGAACTGTTTCAACTCATATAAGGATCTTTGAAGTTTGATAGAGTACGAATCTCGAAATTTATCTTTATTTGCTTCATGCATTTCAAATCCTTCGGGACTTTCATATAAATGTCACTATCTAGTGGCTATCTAGTGACCCATACAAGTATGATGTGACTACGTCCATTAGATGCATATCCAGTCCTTCTGAGATTGCTAATCTAATTAAGATATGAAATATTATTGCATCTATTATAAGAGAGTAAGTCTCCTCGTAGTCTATATCAGGTCTTTGCGAGAAATTTTGAGCTACAAGACGGGCTTTATATCATACTATTTCATCTTTCTCATTTCGTTTTCGGAAAAATACCCATCTGTATCCCACTGGTTTGACATCTTCTGGTGTCTGGACTACAGGTCCAAATACATTTTATTTTTACAATTAGCTCAATTCAGCTTGAATAGCTTCTTTCTATTTTGGCCAATCAATTTTATCTCGACACTCTTCGATAATTTTTGGTTCAAGCTCCTCATTACTTCTGGTAATGTCAAGAGCAACTGCATATACAAATATGTTGTCGACAACCACTTTATTTCTATCCCATCTCTCTCCATAACTTATTGATATCTCATTATTTTCATATACCTGAATCTCTTTTAAAGAAATTTTTTTAGTAAGTTCGGAGTGGCCGATGAGTATTGTCTCTTTAGGAGCACTATTCACCTCTTTGGAGCGCTATTAGTACGTCTCTTTAGGAGCAGTAACTATTTGTGCTTATTTCTTGCAGGGAACCTTATCCTTTGAACCGACCGGTCTCTTGTCACGACTCGACCCAAAAAACTTATCCGGATCGACCGTGTGAGTCTACTCTATAAATATTCAGTTCAAACCCTGTGCACAATATATAAATTTTACAACAATTTGGAATCCAAGAAAAATCTCAAATCCGGATTGCTACAGTAATCGAAATATTAGGGACAACGAAATTTTGATGATTCGATATCCAAACGCCATCAAAATTTGAAATCAACAACGTCACATATTGAATAGCATGCTAGGGATGTCATATCCAAGAATCGGATCGAATTCATGTGGAAATTTCAAAGAATTTATCAACTTTTTCCGAAAGCTCTGTCTCAACATAGCTTTGAAAAAAATTCACCACAATTCATAAAATAATTAGAAAAATATGAAATCAATGGGGTTTGGAAGTAGACTCAAGGATCGACAACTTTCATGTTGAAAATTACTCGAGATTATGTATACTGGCGCAGGGTAAAACGTGGAAGGTGGATCCTCTCAACGGGAGAGACAACCGTCCTATCTATGGGAGAGAAAACCAGAATTCTCAAGAGGAGAAAACTAACTCAATTTCTATTCATCAAAACTGACTCTTTACAAACCCTAGGCCTCCTTTTATAGGTTTAAGGAAAGACCAACTCAACTAAAACATGGACTCAACCATCCAATCCTAATCCAAGTCCTAAAACCGGAATTAAACCCGGAATTCAAAAGGAATGAGAAATCCTACTAAAACTAGGAATTTGCCAAAAATAGAAACCGATAAAACTGCCAAAAAAGGAAAGTTTTCACTAAAACTGAGATTTAGACCAAAAGGAGAAGGAATTTGGGGACTCAACGAGCAGTCATGGAGAGATCAAAGATCTCCGATGATAAATGACGGGCTCGTCGAGCCGGTAGTTTCGACTGATCGCACGCCCCGATCGGATACCCGGATCAAAAGTTATGGCCATCCAAAGATCTCAATCGGACGGATGGGGTTCGAATGCATCCGGATCACCTCGAGAGCTGCTCCGGATCGGACTCAGTCAGGTCCACCCTTGGTCCTGCATCATATACACAAGTCTGAATTTAAGCTTGAATTGACCACTTCAGCTAAAAGTAAGATAGAGAGAGAACTGATAAAGTCGAACCCACCATATGCGAGTAGGAGATGTTGGATTTGGATTATGATTAGAGTCCAAGTTGAGCGTGTATTGGTGGTTCGATCAATTTCTAGTCCAACTAAAATAGGCATATAGAGTCTTGATGGATCAAGACTGTGAGGACCTGTCCCTCTACCCCTGTGGCTCGTTGTGGACCGCAAGGGCAATTTGGTAAATTGCGCCTTGTTGGTTTGTTTCACACCCGCGTATCCACACACTGACCTTGTTTGTGTTAGTGCTTGTTTAGAATGGTTAGGTGGACCCGGGATCGGAAGATCCCAGCTCGGGCGCGCTGAAGCTTGCTTTTTGGGCAGCTTACGGCCCTTGAGAGATCGATCGAGCGATCGATCGGACTCGTGAGCGAGTCGGTGGGTTTTTGACCCGTTCGGATCGATCCAAACATTTGTTGGATCGATCCAGCCTGTCTTGGATCGATCCATTTTGGCCTTGGATCGATCCAGGCACTGTAGCAAGCAGTTGAGCTTGCAGCGGAGCAGGTTGGGCAGTTGTGCTTGGAGAAGACAGCCATCGTGGCCGTTGTCCTCCATTGTCAGAGGAGAGGACCTCCCCTTCACCTTCTCCTTCACCTTCTCCCTGACCTTCCCTGGCCCTCTCCTTCTCTTCTCCTTCTCTTCTTCTCCATTCTTTCTCTTCTTTCCCGCGGAACTCTGCTTGCTCTGTTTTTCTTCCGGCATCACACCTTCATCTCATCCGTTCTCCCTCCTCCGACCACCATTTTGGGAGCTTGAAAGCTTGTTGGATTCGTGGCAACGAGAGGAAGGCTCCTGGTGTGGTTTGGAACCTCTTTGGTGGCTGGTTTGCGAGGGATCAACCGAGGAATGCGCAGTCTGGTAGGTGTTCTACCTACATGAGTTAATTAATGGGTTTGGTTAGATCTAGCCGTTAGATCTTGATGAAATTGTGTTGTTGGATGTATCTTGTATGTTAGAATTACTGATTTAAGTTTCATGATCTTTGGTTGAGATTTGAGTAGGATTTATGCATGATTAATCTCGGATTTTCCAGTTTTCTGCTGTTCTTGAAGAACAGCCGGCTTGCGGCGCGTTTTCCGGCGTGTACGTGTATGATCTTGGCTTTTGATAAATATGATAGTTGTAGATCTCTCAGTTAGCTTTCCTTTTCATCTTATTTCATATTTTTCCGATTTTTTTACGAATTTTGTTGATTTTTCTCGTGGCCTGCGACGAGGCTGATCTGAAGCTGGTATGAGCTTTGGATCGATCCAAATTGTTCCGGATCGATCCAAAGTTGGCTGATGGTGTTTTATGGGTTGGTTTGAAGATTTGGATCGATCCAAATTGTCCGGATCGATCCCAAGTTGGCTGATGGTGTTTTATGGGTTGGTTTGAAAGTTTGGATCGATCCAATTTGTTCCGGATCGATCCCAAGTTGGCTGATGGTGTTTTATGGGGTTTTGATTAGCTGTTTTGATTAATGTTTTCCCGTTAATCCAACCGTTGGATGATCATGGATTTTGGATATGTTGATCCCAGCATGTAGACCTACTGGAGCCTAGGTTAGATCGTAAATCCGACGTCGTTTGGACGTCCGGATCGACAGGCCAACTAGCTGCCATGTAGAAAATCTTTGGTGTTTTAAATATAATATTTTATGCTGGATTATAATATTATAATTTCTATTGTTCATCGAAGTTTTCGGGGTTGCTTCCCGTTGCAGGAGTTCGCGGTTGACGGTCATGGTACCGTCGTAATGCCGGGACCAGCTGCAGATCGGCTGGCAGCGGTTGGTAGTACCGCTGCAGCGATCCTGTTGGACTTGTATGCTGCCTTGACATACTGTTGCATGCTTATTTCTCTTGCTTGTGTATGTTCATAGCATGCATTCTCTGTTGTGCATTAGTTGCATAAGGTTAGGGCGTGGGTGATTTGTGGATCGCCGTCCCGAGGCTGGAAGCTCGGATTTAGCCCTAGGACCGGGGTTGGGTAGTTAGGACCCGGTTCGAATTGTGGTGTCCGGTCAAACTTGATGATAGGCTTAGATGACTGGTACACATATTGCTTGGTGATTATAGAGGTCGTGTCGACCTTAAGTCGGATGCTGAGGTGTAGCCCGTGTTCCACTGTGTTGACCCTTGAGTAGAGGGTGTGCCTACTTAGCGGTGCCATTTCCCGCCTGCAGTGTCGGTACCTGCTTGTGGGCCAGTAGTGTTGTTTCCTGCTACTGAGTGCGACCAGACATGTGACCAGCTCGGCTGGAGGACCATGATCGTGGGCCTCAGGGACACGTGGTGGGGTTATGGGACCCCTGTATACACCCAGGTCTTACTTGAGGGCGACACTCTTGCGTTCCCCTTCCTTCTGTGTGACGTAGTGTAGAACCCTACTGAGCTTTATGCTCACTCCTACCCGGGCTGTGTTTTGCAGGTGTAGGCGCCAGCTCTTCTTCAGTAGCCCCTACCGGGCAGGTGTTTAGTGGCGCGGCGGCGTCTGGCGGGGTTTGAGGACCGGTGATCCCTTCTACTCTTTTGTTATTGTTAGTCTCCTACGGGAGTATGATGTATAAATTGTTGTAACCCCTTTTGAGGTTTTGAATTATTATATTATATCTGTTGAGGTTTAAATTCGTTGTAATATTCAAGGTTACTTATGAATTGAATTGTGAAATCAGTAAGTTGGGGGGAACCCCTCGCCTTTATTTCCGCATTTAGTTAGGTTCCGGTTCGCGTCGCCCGGCCCGGTTGGGCTTTCGCGGGTCGGGGCGCGACAAAGACTCTTAGAGCCAGTCCCCTATAAATACTGGGTGAAACCAAGGGTTTCTATAGATAGATATATTTTGCAACATAATGTCGTCTTCTTCTCCCTCATCTCTCATATACATGACGAGTGCTGGATATTGAGTTCTTGTGTTGTGGATCTGATGGGTTGTTTTACTAATAACATCCGCCGCGAACAAACGAGGAGGCGAGGATAAGCATTGCAAGAAGATCCAAGAAACGAATCAAGGTACGTAACCAAAGCCTTTGTGTATGTCCTTGTATAGTAGCATATCCTACACCAATTGATAATTTAGTGTCCTCATGAAGTACTTTCCATGTATGACTATATTTTCTAGATCTACTTCTAGATCTGTTAGACACGGTATTATGTCCTTTCTAGACCGGAATGTTGCTCCATATGCATGGATCTGCTGAACCTTTCATCCCACCTCTCCTTTCCGCCTTTCTCTGCCATATTTCTTCAAGAAACGGCTACAAGTTTAACCTGCTACAAAAATAACCTAATCTTGAGCTATATTTTATGCGTCTATAATACCTAAGACAGATCCCTGCCGTGATCACCATAGCCAATGCTATCTTCGGTCTAGGCCGGCCCACCTATCTCTCTTATGATCATTTCGGACAATAAGACCATTCACTGGCTGCAGGCCCAGTTCTGGGTGGACAGTAGTAATTAGCTTTAAAAATTTTCTACTTCGAATACTAGATAAATGACCACTAAATATCATCTGAAAAAGATTACTACTTGATTGGTTTGTCTTGAATAAGCAAAGAGGGTACTTTATTCCATATTTTAGCATGAAATATATCCATCAAATTTTTCACCCATGAGTTAAATTTGTGTAGTCAGATCATTGTTCGCCGCGAGTCGATCTTCTTTTTATCATTATCATCGCCCCGGCCCTCACCAATAATTTCTCTCATGTTGTTGTCTTGGGCTCATCGCCGTGATTAAGTTAGAGAAAATGGGCGAGTGGGAGAGCTGCTGAGACTTGAGAGGGATATCGTGGTTAGGATTGGGGTCGTTAGACTAAGTATGATTTTCTAGCTATATAATCGAAAGTTCTTCAAGGTGGCCGATTGGAGACAATGATTTTGTTTGTGCCACGTGTGGATATAACAATGTGGCTCATGAACTAGTCAAATTGGGCAGGGGTAATTCTGAAAGTTGGTTTTGGTTTAGAAGTCCAGGGCCATATGAGAGTGATCCCTCGGATGATTTTGTGTAATGACCGTTGTCGTTAGCATCTAGTTTTCCCGACTGGACGATTGTGTGTGGGTTTCTATAAGGGCTTTTATCTTTATATTTCACTAACCTCTTGGCTTATTTTAAAAGAAAAATAAAAAAAAAAAAAAATAATCGAAAGTTCTTCAACGTACAATTTTTTTGATTCCACAGCATATAATTTACCTCTTGTTTACCATAAGTTTTTTGGGTTTAGGTAACTTACTGACTTTGATATATCGGAAGATCATTAGTGGATTATAACTACTTCAACTAAAACTTCAGATATTTGATTACTTAATTACCCAACTAACCTCGTTACATGATATATTTAATCAGACATTTTTGCATGCGTTGTACGTCGGATACCGACTCTATGCTTGATATTGTTTTTTAATATTTAGGGGGCTTTGGTCATGAGCCCATTTCATACTACTACTTTGTCAATAACCCCAGCTAGTTTGTTAATAACCCCAGACATTCTAAGACATTAAACTCAAATAGTACGAAATTATATTACCCTTTTTTCTTTCTTTTTTTTCATAAGTTTATTCGTTTGTATGAAGACGTGGCCCCCGCCGTGACTCCACCACCGATCGCTGACGACGAACGTTCGCCAGGGGCCGGGACTGGTCGAGGATGTTGGAAAGTAAACCAACATATATATTAGAGTTGGATTAGAATAGATTTAGTTGCCGTTTTGATTAATAATCCAATTGTAGTTGGAGTTCTAGTTTTGCTATGAAACTCATTTATATATATGGGTATATGAGTATGTAGATTTGAAGAAATTGAGATAGATTAATAAAGTTAGCTAGTTTGGAGAGAAACAGACCATGGTGCACGTTCTCTAAGAAGAGTAGCAAAAGTTCTGCCATGAGAAGCTTGATCGGTGTCTCCTTTCTAGTTTTATCTTCTAGTGCTCTATTTATCTCTCTCATGTGTTGCTCTCTCTCAACTACTCTCTCTCTATCACAATACTCTCTCCATATCTCCATTTCTTCATTATAATAATAGTGGTATCAAGAGCTAACTAAGCAAAAAAAAATAGTGATATCAAGAGCTAAATTGTCAGATCTAAGGCGAGATTCACGGCGAGAGATTATGGCGTCCTACAATAATTCAATCCAACCACAACTTCCCCGATTCAACGGGAAAAATTTCGATTTATGAAAGATCCAGATGCGGTGTCGCTTCAAGTCACAAGATCTGTGGGGTTCTTGTAGAGAACAGCTATACTGAAGTAGCCAGCGTGGAGTTTGAGAAGCTCGAGCAAGGAAAGAAGGATACCCTGAAGGAGTTGCAAAGGAAAGACAGCTGCATGTTGTTCTTTCTATTTTAAGCCGTGTACGAAGCAGTTTTGGAGAGAATCACCAGTGCCACTGCATCAAAAGCGGCATGGGATACATTGGAGAAGAGTTTTAAAGGCGTAGATCGGGTGAAGAAGGGTGTGTCTACAAACATTGAGAGCAGAGTTTGAAGGGTTGATAATGGCAGAGACAGAATATATATCAGATTACTTTGGAAAAGTAATCACCGTGGCCAACAAGATGCGGATGAACGGTGAAGACATAAAAAAAATAAAAGAATTGTTGAGAAAATTCTACGAATTGTCCCCGCAAAATTTGACCATATAGTGGCCGCAATCGAGAAGTTTAAGGATCTTGAATTTTTATCAGTTGAGCACTTGATAGGCTCCTTAGAAGCACATGAGCAACGGCTTAGCCAAAGATCATCATCATCATCATCATCATCGATTGAGCAAGCTCTTAAAACTCAATTGGTGACGGATGATAAAAAATGGAAAGGAGGACGAGGTGAAGATCGTGGCCATGCCCGTGGACATGATCAAGGTCGTGGTGAAGATTCTTCAGCGAATGATGAAAATAATCATGGTGGTGTTGGTTTGTGGAGAGGAAGACAACGCGGTAGAGGACAGAATTACCAACACAACAACCAAGGTAAATCATCAACACAATGCTCCTACTGCAAGAAATATGACCATTACCAATTTTAGTGCAGAAAGAAATTAACAGATGAGCAGAATACTGCTAATTTTGTTGAATCTAAGGAAGATTTGAGTGCGCTGGGTTTTATCGACGTGTAATGCAATGCGACAAAGGCTTCATAAAGTAGTACATGGTATATAGATTCTGGGTGCAACAACCATATGTGTGGGAAAAAAAGAACTGTTGTTTGAAATGGATGAGAACATTTCTTTTATGGTCAAATTTCGAGATATGATAGAAAGATTGTTTTGAAGGGAAAATGAAAGATCATGATCAAAGCACACGACGGAGATCATCTTTTTTTATCACCGATGTGTTATATGTACCACGATTAGAGTGCAGCTTGCTGAGCACTGGACAGTTTCAAGAGATGGGATATGTCATGCACATGGAGAAAGGCATATGCGACCTGAAAGATAAGCAGAATAGATTAATTGCAAAGGTGCCCATGACAAAGAATCGGATGTTTCCTTTGGAGATCCAGTATGCTGCAATGCCATACTTCGAGACTATAGTCCATGATGAGCCATGGATATGGCATCTCAGATTTGGACATCTGAATTTTGAATGTTTGAAGTTGCTTGCAAGAAAGAATATGGTGAAAGGACTACCCATAATCCAGCATCCGAATCAAGTTTGTCAGGGTTGCATATTTGAAATGCGACATAGAGGTCCCTTCTCATTTGGTATGTCTTTCAGAGCTACAAAACCCCTCCAACTTCTTCATACCGATCTTTGCGATATGGATAGTCTTTCTATGAGAAGAAGCAAATATTTTATGACTTTTATTTACGCTTATACTCAAAAGCTATTGGTCTATTATTTGAAACAGAAATCAGAGGCTTTTAGTATGTTTTGTCAATTTAAATCATTAGTTGAGAAATAGTGTGGCTACTACCTAAGAGGAATCTTGCAAGGTAGTCAGCGACAGTTATGCTTGGGAGGCGGAGATCGACGGCGAATCGGGAGTCATCGGGGCCAGGATCGGCAGGAAAACCTCAAGGGAGGAGGTCCCGTGACCGTCGGGGGATCTTCAGGAGGTCGGAGTGACTGCGTAGGGGCTTCGTCGATCGCAGTGGAGGTTGAAGAGGCCGCAGGGTTTGCCGAAGGTGGCAGAAGACGTCAGGATAGTGGTAGTTGGGGTTGTGGGAGCGAGCCAGAGGTGATGGGGGTGGCTAGAGTAGCGAGTTGTAGACTGAGACGCGATGTAGTCGGTGGTGGTGAAGCTTGGGTCGCCATAGGGTAAGCCGGATGTAACGGCTCATTAGGAGAATGGCCGGCTGAGGTCGTGGGGGCGTGTGAGCGAGGTTGGAGGGACTTGCTTGGGCGAAAGGTGGCCGGAGAAGGTGGGAGTGGTGGCCGACGGTGAGGAGGGAAGAGATAACGAAGGAGGAAGGAGATGGAAAGGAGGTCGTGACGTGGTGTTAACTGGACGATGACATGGAGGAGAGGGGAAGTGGCATGCAAAGAGGAGAAAGGGTTCTAGCGAGGTGAGGTGGGCTATGGCAAGGTGATGGTGGAGGTGATCGAGAGATGATCGTACCAGGGTCTGGCGGAGGTGGTGGGTGTCGGTGTATTCCCGGTAGCCTCGGGCGTTGTGCTGGGCACAGAAGGTAGTACCATACCCTCCAATGTCAAAAATCAAGAGCAAAAATGATTTGTGTACATGGGATGTACCCATGTACACAAATCATTACTGTTGGATTGAATCGGGCACACATCCCGATTCAATCCAACGGTTGGGGTACATGCCACGTGGGCATGTGCATTGCACATGCCCACGTGGCATGTACCCCAATCAGGGTTCAATGAAGAGATTGATCTTGCATGTGTCGACCGAGTAGCCAAGGCGGAAGATGAATCAGTCTGATCAGAACTCTCGTTGAGCTCTGTCATCACGGGATCTTTCAAAGTAAGGTGCTTCATCGACATCATCTTCTGGATCGGAGCCTGCTGAGGACTAAGACAAGTATGATGCTTGAGCCGAGTCAGTTTTTTTTTTTGTAAAATCAAGATTAAGTAGGAAAGGATTTTGACCTCTAGATGTATCATTATGTTTATAATTTGCAAATCACATTGTTGTTAATAGATGTACCAATAATGAAGAATTATTACATTCTGTTATTTTAAACTGAAGTCTTTCGCAGTGGTAATAGCCAATTTTATCTTTTCTTTTATCTTTTTACCAATTTTATCTTTTCACTTTTTACATCTCAGATCTGTTGCCTCCGACGTCGTTCTCACCGATTAGATACTGAAGATCAATTCACCATGTCCCCTACAAACCTTCATGTGCCGGTCTTGACCTCCGACGAGCTCATTTCACCGTCGATCTAATTTTATCTTTCCACCAATTTTATCTTTCTACTTTTTAAACTTCAGATCCGTTGGCTACGATGTTGTTCTCGCTAATCAGACACTAGAGATCAATTCCCTAGGTCCAAACAAACCCTCCTGTCTCCGTCTTGACCTCCAGTGAGCTCATTTGGACGTTGATCCAAATTTATCTTTCCACATTTTACACCTCAGATCCGCTGCCTCCGACGCCGTTCTTGCCAATCAGACACTGGGGATCAAATCCTCATGCCATACGACCCTCCAGTGATAGTTTTGACCTCCGATGAGCACATTTTAACGTCAATCCAATTTTATCTTTCAGTCAATTTTATCCTTCTACCAATTTTATCTTTTCTCTTATCACTTTTACATTTTAACTGTGTGTTAATGAATTCTCACTTTCTAAAATTTTTCAACATTTTCCCACTTTTCCCCAATTTTTCCCTTCACTTTTCTCTCTTCCTCAGACTGGCATATCATCAGTTCACCTCGGAGCCACGAACTGAGCCAGGACTTCAGATTAATGAATTCACTTTCCCATATATTTTCATATTTTTCTCACTTTTCCTTAATTTTTCCCGGTTTTTTCCCTATTTTGCCCTTGATTTCCCCCCTCTCTTCATTGGCCGGCTCATCCTCGGCTCACCTCAGAGCCGTGAATTGAGCCAGGGACCCATCGTCCCAGCTCAAGATCGGCTCGGGACGGCTCCACCTTCAGCCACCATGGCCGTTTCGTCGACCGGCGCCCTCCGACCACCCTTGCCTCTCCAAACCACCACCTACACCACAGTCACCGACCCTCCTAACATCCTCCATCCTCCTCCACTCTCATGCCCCCTTGACACGGCACCAACAATCTCCCTACCAAGTACCCAGCCGCCGTCGACCTCCCTACCGGCCTCCCCACTCCACCAAACCTCATCCAAACCCGACCATTTCACTCTCTAACCTTAAACCCGACCATTTCTACCCTTCATCGGCCTAGAAACTCCCTCTCTCGCCACTGATAACCCTCCTCCAAGGAATCTCGCCACTAGCCATCACCGATCTCCTCACTCACGACCTCCCATCACCCTGAAACACTTCCATATAGATCACCAGGCCCCCACAAACCTTCCCCAACCCTCGCAAAGCCCAATCAAAGCTCAGATCGCTAGATCATCCCCGGATCCCAAAATCCAACGATCTTCCACATAGCGTCTTTTGATAGATTACATAGGCGCATTATTGTCCTATAAATATAAAGACTAATCAAAATAGTTATCTTATGGGCTAATTGCCTTAAAAAGTAAAGGTGGGTTTTTTACTGATATTTATCATTAAACTGGGGTTATCGTCAATTAATCGTAATATTTAGTAGTATTTTATTATAACCCCAAGTCTTGGAGTTTATCTTCCTTAATTAGGTATCTATTTGACAAAGATTATATATTGACGCACATTGGATAGCTAAATAGTATTTAAGGAAGAAATTTAGCAGTTATATATGGGCAATCTAATCTAATCTAATCTATTTAATCTAATCTAATCTAACTCTATATAAGACAACCTTTTTTTTATGTGACGGCTGAGATAGTGGGTTCCCTGTAATATCAAACGGCTAAGAGACAGTGGTTCCCCAGTTAAAACCGAATCAGCTACGGCTGAGATAGTGGTTCCCTTGTAATGGGTTTGTCTTATTTTGTTCTCAACCTACGGTGGTTCTAAATCGACTCATTCTCCTCTCCCAGGTTCACGTCGGGGCCGCCGCCACTCCCTCGCCTCTCAGCCCTCCCGACTCCATTCCGATCCCTTCTCACCGATCCCTCGAAATCCATAGCTGTATGACCTCCTTGTTGGGTCTATGATATCAAACTCACTCAATTAGGTTGGGTTAGTTGTTTTGGACTCACTAGACCAACTAGCATGGTTTATGTTATAATGGTTGGGTTGGGTCATTTTGTAATGGATGAAAAACTATTCTCTTGTTTCTCTCTTGTGTTGAGAGTGGAGAGGTTAGAGAGGGCTTGGGTTTTCATCTCTTGGTCTTCTTCTTCATCAAGTCTTCAAGGTGGTTGGAGGTGGTTTCTCAAGTTCTCCAAGGCAAGATTAGTGAGGTGGAAGAGCTTGTAGAAGGTGGAGTTAGAAGGGTTGTCATTGTATCCAATTAGAGATTGGTAGTATCATCAATCCCTTGTAATCTCTTGATTGATAGTGGATTGATCTCCTTGCCGACCGCTCGTGGATGTAGCCCCTTAGTGGGTGAACCACGTAAATTTTCTTGTGTGCTTGTGGTGTTTGTTTGCTCTTTTTCTCCAACCAAATGTGTATGTGATTTGTCTACCCAAAGCCCAAGATCCTTGGATTTTTCGTGTACTAAGGAGGTTAACATTGGAGTGTATCTACTTGATCTTCATTGTAATCATTAGTTGAAGGCTTATTTAGCTACAAGTGGTATCAAGAGCTTGACTCTCTGTTTGGTGTGGGGTTAAGGGGGGATAACTCCCCTTAACCCCCCATTTATCCTCAAACAAGATTGGGGTTAGCTAATGGGGTTAGGCGGGGATAAATTTATCCTGGGTTAAGCAAACCCAGTTTTCAAAGCCTACACCATGACCTAAATTACTATACTACCCTCAAATGATGTTCTAATATGGGCATGTTTGGTTGCTGAGAAGTGAGCTGAAGTGGAGTGACTTTTTGGGGAGTGACTTCACTGGAGTGATTTTCTAGGAAGTGACTTTCTGGGATTTTCTAAGTTCTGGTGTTTGGTTGGTGCTTGAAGTGGAGATATGGTTAAATTATTAAATTAATGTGGACCAATCACGAGGTGATACGTGGCATGTGGGACCCATTTATATTAATATTTTATTTCCAGTACGATATTATTAATATTAAAATAATACTATTTTGGATGATGCGGATCAATCACGATGTGACATGTGGCATGTGTGACCCACTTATATTAATATTTTATTACAGTATGATATTATTAATATTAAAATAATACTATTTTAGATGACGTGGACCAATCATGAGGTGACACGTGGCATGTGTAACCCACTTATATTAATATTTTTATTACAGTATGATATTATTAATATTAAAATAATACTATTTTGGATGACATGGACCAATCACGATGTGACACGTGGCATGTGTAACCCACTTATATTAATATTTTTATTACTTTATGATATTATTAATATTAAAATAATACTATTTTGGATGACATGGACCAATCACGATGTGACACGTGGCACATGGGACCCACTTATATTAATATTTTATTACAGTATGATATTATTAATATTATTTGCCACTTCTCGGCGTGCCATTATATATAAGGGCATTTTTGGTATTAGCTACAAATTCTACCCTTATCCCAAGCAATCATTACTACTTATCCCCAAACACCAAAATGGGAATAAATTTATCCCCACTCCTTAACCCCACTTTTCTAACCCCAAAATCCCTTAACCCCCCTTAACCCGGAATAAGCTATCCCCACACCAAACGGGGGTTAGGTTTTGTGGGCACAAGGTGTTTGACAAATTGCTCAAATGACTATTAGTCGGTTTGAGGTGGAGAAATTTGATGGGCGAAAGAACTTTGAGTTATGGAAACTCAAAGTACATGATCTACTAGTGCAACAAGGGTTACACAAGGCATTGCTTGGCGTAGAATAGAAGCCGGAGAAGATGGACAATGATGCATGGGAAGAGATGGATATGAAGGCATTGGCGTCCATTCGTTTGAGTCTTGCGGATGAGGTGTTGTTCAACATTGTTGGAGAGACAACGGCTGCCAGTTTGTGGAAAAAGTTAGAGAGTTTATATCAAACTTAAGTCTCGAACTAACCGAATCTTCTTGAAAAGAAGGTTATATTCTTTGAGAATGAATGAAGGCATGAAGATTTCCGAGCATTTGAACATCTTCAACAATCATGTTTGTCAACTAGAGAGCATTGGGGTGAAGATGGATGACGAAGATAAAGCCGTCACATTGCTTTGCACATTGCCGGAGTCATTTGACAACTTAGTGACAACTTTGAGTTGTACTAAGGATGATTCTCTTACATTAGACATGGTGTCTAGTACTTTGCTTGCCGATGAGTTGCGAAAGAAAGCTACAATAGGGAATTTGCATGAGTCGGGGACCGAAGCTCTCATGACAAGGGGAAGGTCTAGTGATCGTGACAAGTATACTAGAGGTTCTTCAAGAAGCAAGTCAAAGCATCGTTCCAAGTCTAGAGGGTGGCTTAGTGGTGCATGTTGGAAATGTGGTGAAAAAGGACACATCAAGAAATATTGTCCCAAAGCTAGTGGCTCTACATGGGAAAAGAGTTCAAGTTCGGGGGAATCTAGGAAAGGAAAGCAAGCAACCGACGGGAAGAAGGAAGCCAATCAAGTTGAAGAGTCAAGTTCTGGTTTTCTTGAAGATGAGGTGTTTGTGGTAAGGTCTAACCCAACTTTCTTACAACATTGGATTTTGGATAGTGGTGCTACTCATCATATGTGCCCCCATCATTCATCGTTTACTTCTTATGAGGTGTGTGATGGTGGTTCGGTGTTAATGGCCAATGACTCATTTAGCAAAACTATTGGAGTTTGTACTATCTGGGTGAAGATGTTTGATGGAATGGTTAGAGAGCTTCATCATGTGGAGCATGTGCCGGATTTGAAGAAAAGCCTCATTTTATTGTCGATGTTGGATGATGATGGTTATAAATGGGCCGGACAAGATGGAGTAGTTAAGGTTTCAAAGGGTGTTTTGGTTTGCATAAAAGGTGTTCGAGTTGGTAACTTATATAAGTTATTAGGGAGCACCATTGTTGGTGATGTTACGGTGGTGGAGGATGATGATTTTCCTATTCGTTTGTGGCATCGTCGGTTGGGGCACATGAGTGAAAAGGGCATGGAAATTTTGATGAAAAGAGAACTCATTCCCAAGATGAACTTTGGTGAGAAGGAATTTTATGAACATTGTATCTATGGCAAGCATGCAAGAAGAAGTTTCAAAGCCGGCTCACATACTACTCAATGTATGCTTGACTACATTCATTCGGATGTGTGGTGCTCTCCTATTGCATCTTATGGTGGTGCAAAATATTTTGTCTCGTTCATTGATGATTTTTCAAGAAAAGTTTGGATCAAGCTTCTCAAGTCCAAAGGAGATGTTTTCATGGAATTCAAGCATTTTAAAGGCGAGGTGGAGAATCTCACGGGGCGGTGAATCAAGTATTTTAGATCGGACAATGGCATGGAATACAAGTCTCATGAGTTCATGAACTATTGCAAGGAGGTTGGTATTCGAAGGCACTATACCAATGTGTATACACCGAAGCAAAATGGTGTAGCGGAAAGGATGAATCGTACTTTGGTGGAGCGTGCTCAATGCATGAGGATCAATGCCGGATTGGAGGAAGAGCTATGGGTGGAGTCTATTTTTATGGCTTGTTATCTTGTTAATCATTCTCCATCGTCAACATTGGGAGGTAAAATACCTCAAGAGGTATGGTCCGGAACTCCTTGTGACTATTCCGATTTGAAAATATTTGGTTGTCATGCTTATGCACTAATACCTAGTTGTCAAAGGAACAAACTAGAGCCGAAATCCAAGAAATGCATCTTTGTAGGTTATAGCGAAGGTGTGAAGGGATATCGGTTGTGGGATCAAATTGCAAAGAAAATCATCACAAGTCGAGATGTGCATTTTGATGAGTCCGAGGTGCTTGTCAAAGGTTCTCAACAAAGTAGCAAGGGAGAGGAAGTTCCAAAAGAGGTGGAGCATTTTGAAGTTAAACCAAATGGTGCTATGACGAAAGATGTTCCTATACAGCAAGTTGTTAGTGAAGGTGACGAAGAGTTCGATGAAGAGTTTGAAGAATATGCCGATGAAGAAGAAGAGAATTTTGAACATGTCTCACCACCACTACCACAAGCATTGGATCGTCCAAGACGTGAAAGGAGTGTGCCGGCTCGCTTGAAGGATTGTGTACACCTCAAGACCATGCAAGCATTAGTAACCGAAGATGGTGAACCAAGTTCATACAATGAGGCCATTGAATGTAGTGATTCTTCTTGTTGGAAGAATGCTATGGAAGAGGAAATGGAAGCACTCCGAAAGAACCAAACATGGGATTTGGTTGTGTTACCAAAAGGGAGAAAAGCCATGGGATGAAAATGGGTATACAAGATTAAGAAAGGTACCGATGGTAAGATTGAAAGATATCGTGCAAGACTAGTTGCAAAGGGCTTTGCACAAAAGGAAGGTATGGATTTCTTTGAGATATTTGCACCGGTTGTCAAGTTGGTTTCTATTCGGTTTGTTCTTTCTCTTGTTGCTATGTATGACTTGGAGCTTGAGCAATTAGATGTGAAAACGGCATTCTTACATGGAGATCTTGAGGAGGAGGTTTATATGCAACAACCACAAGGCTTTGTTAAAAAAGGCAAGGAGAATCTCGCGTGCAAGCTCACGAAGTCATTGTATGGTCTCAAGCAAGAATCAAGGCAATGGTATAAGAAGTTTGATACTTTCATGCTAAGTCTTGGATACAAAAGGAGTAAGTTTGACCATTGTGTCTACTTCAAGTTCTTTGAAGATGGAACTTATTTAATCTTAGTCTTATATGTTGATGACATGCTCTTGATTGGCAATAATAAGGCTAAGATTGTTGAGCTCAAGGCACAATTAAGCAAAGCATTTGAGATGAAAGATCTCGGCATGGCACGTCAAATCCTTGGTATGGAGATTCGGCGGGATAGAAACAATGGGACATTGTTACTTTCACAAAGGAGCTTTGTTGAGAAAGTACTTGAAAGGTTTGACATGAGCAAGGCGAAGCCGGTAAAGACTCCATTTGCTCATCATTTCAAGTTGTCTTTCGAAGAATGCCCAAGGACGGAAGAGGAGAAAAAGAAGATGGAGCGGATTCCTTATGCAAGCTTGATTGGGAGCTTGATGTTTGCCATGGTATGTACAAGACCTGATATTGCTTATGCAATTAGTGTGCTTAGTCGGTTTATGTCTAATCCGGGAAAAGCTCATTGAGAGGCGGCAAAATGGGTGCTTTGCTACTTGAGAGGTACTAGTGATTATGCAATTACATTTGGAAAAGGTTCTAATGTGATGCATGGGTATGTTGATGCCAATTTTGCCGGTGATCTTGACAAGAGAAAGTCAACTACGGGTTATGTGTTTTGCTTTGGTGATGGTCCAATTAGTTGGATGTCAAGCTTCAACTGACGGTTGCATTGTCTACGACCGAGGCGGAGTATATGGCATTAACGGAAGCGAGCAAAGAAGCGGTTTGGCTCCAAGGTTTGATGGGTGAGATAGGGATAAATTCTAAACCTATGGTTTTGTCATGTGATTGCATGAGTGCTATATGTCTGGCAAAGAACCCGGTGTATCACAAAAGGACCAAGCATATTGAGGTTCAATATCATTACATCCGTGAGGTTATTGAAAATAACAGGGTTCAGGTGGTGAAGGTTAGAACCAAAGAGAATCTTGCCGACATGCTTACAAAGCCGGTCCAAGTGGAGAAGTTGGAATGGAGTCTAACTTCTCTAGGTTGCAAGTCAAGTTGAAGAATCAACTTGGTGGGTTGGCATGGAGGTGACTTTGCTATCAAGGTGGAGATTGTTGGGTCTGTGATATCAAACTCACTCAATTAGGTTGGGTTAGTTGTTTTGGACTCACTAGACCAACTAGCATGGTTTATGTTATAATGGTTGGGCTGGGTCATTTTGTAATGGATGAAAAACTATTATCTTGTTTCTCTCTTGTGTTGAGAGTGGAGAGGTTAGAGAGGGGTTGGGTTTTCATCTCTTGGTCTTCTTCTTCATCAAGTCTCCAAGGTGGTTGGAGGTGGTTTCTCAAGTTCTCCAAGGCAAGATTAATGAGGTGGAAGAGCTTGTAGAAGGTGGAGTTAGAAGGGTTGTCATTGTATCCAATTAGAGATTGCTAGCATCATCAATCTCTTGTAATCTCTTGATTGATAGTGGATTGATCTCCTTGCCGGCCGCCCGTGGATGTAGCCCCTTAGTTGGTGAACCACGTAAATTTTCTTGTGTGCTTGTGGTGTTTGTTTGCTCTTTTTCTCCAACCAAATGTGTATGTGATTTGTCTACCCAAAGCCCAAGATCCTTGGATTTTTCATGTACTAATGAGGTTAACATTGGAGTGTATCTACTTGATCTTCATTGTAATCCTTAGTTGAAGGCTTATTTAGCTACACTCCTCTCCATGTTAAGCTCTCTATTCTTCGTAGGCTCTTGCCGGTGACCAAATTGGACTCTAACCTGATCTCCAACGCATGGGACTCTCTCTGTGTACTCCTCGCCTCCTTGGCCCTCTCCCTTTCGGTGTTTGCCACCGATCAGGCCCGCGTTGGCCTTCGTGTTGATGATTCCGCGCAAGCTCCAGACGCTCCAGACGATCACATTAGTCCTTCGTGGTGGCGGCCGGTTGAGGGCTAGATCTTCATTTGGAACGGCATCCTCCTAGAGATCTCCAAATGAACCAGATGAACCAGGTTACGCGATCCTTTCTTCCACCCCCGTGCTCCTCCGTCCCCTCTCGCCAACTGACTCTCTGTCTTCGCCACTTCTCATCCACCGATTCCAGACGCTCCTCTCTCCCCTCTCGCCGACCACCTCTCTCTCCGGCGTTTTGATTTCTAAGGTATTTATTTATTCTTCTGTTGTTAGATCGGCAATTTGGCATCCCCATTGGGCTTAAAGTCGGATTTTTTGATAACCCATTCAATAGATTTGGTGTTATAGATGTTTGTAAGTTGAAATATGGAATTTGGGGATGTTTCGTTTTGGTTTCCATTTACTGGATTGCATTTTTGGTTTAAAATCGTGTCTCCTATGAAATTCCGTGTCTTAAAAAATCTTTGGTTTCACTGTAACTCTGCAAAAATAGTGCAAATATCATTAGAATGGAAATCATGAGAATTGGATTGTCATTGCATCTCAACACGTACTCTCAATGTCCAGGATTTCAGTGCAATATCATTGCATCTCAACACGTACTCTCAATCCCCATTCTACTTCTCCTCGTTCGCCTGATCTCTGATCCCTTCTAAAGAGCTGCTTGCAGTTACTGTAATTAGTTTTTTCGTCTTTGTTTTCTGTAATGCTTTCTTAGCCATTTGGCTTAAAGTATTGAAGAAAAAGAAGAACAAGAAAAAAAAAAGTGAATTAGCTAATGAAAGAGCTAGGTAAACCTGGATGTGTATATAGCTGTACAATTCCACCACCTAATCAAGGTAAACCTGGGTGTGTATATAGTGATTATTATTGTTTCAGTTACTTCAGTAATTTGACTATTGTTTCAGTTACTTCAGTAATTTGATTCTGTGCGTAGTTATTTTAATGCACATTTGGTGTTTCATTTGATGTTGTTGAATACAATGGCTTCAAGATGAGCATTGCTTATACTCTTTGGGGTTGGGATGTTTATTTAAAATATGATGGTGTTTGGACCATGTTAAAGGTCATATAGAAAACTGTTGGGACTTCTGAAATTTTGTTGTTGACGGGATCAACTCCCAAAACCTAGAAGTGGGGAGTTGACCTAATAGGTTATTTAAAGTTCAAATTGGTGATTTTCGTGCTAGGTTCTTTCATGTCTCTGGTAAGCTGTCTCTCTCTTTAGATTTTTCTCTAAATTCGTTGATCTTTTGACCTATTTTTTGATGTTTTTGTGGTTGTTCTCCTTCAATTGGTTCTCTAAGGAGTATATTTCATTTCAGTGGTCTCGATTCTTTCAATTTGTGTATAGCTATGATTTATTAGTTAAGTTATCATCTTTTTATCTAATTTCCTCTCTCATTCTCTGCCTGAATGCACCACCACCGCATTGTGTATAGCTATGATTTACTGGTTCTCTAAGGAATATATATGTTTTTTTATCTCATCGTTTTAAATAGCTCAGTTGCATGCACCCCCGCCGCGACTGTAGCCACCATATCAATTGTTCTTTCCTCAATTTGTAATTTGAAAACGGTAGCAGTAGAAATGTTAGTAACATTTTGTAGAGCATGGCTCACATAGCCTTTACATTCAACTGACCAGCAACGCATGCTAATTGCCATGCCAAATTAGGCATTGAAATGCAGTTTGTGATCTGTGCATCTTGATATGTTCATCAAACAATGTTGCGATGTTGGAGATAGATATTCAGATTATTCTTTAATGCATGAACTTCTTTCTTTGTTTCTTCGAGTTATATATTTCGCTTTCTTAAAGTTTTTTAATAGTTTTTTAATTACCATTTGTTTACCTCTTACTACTGGTCTAATGATTGTCATCTCTTTACCTAAGCTTCTCATATCCACATCTTTTTAACTGTTTTTCTCAAGATCATATACTTTTAAATGTGGCTAATCACTTTCTTCACATGATTAAAGACCAGTTTTTTGGGCATGTGAAACTGCTTTTTAAAGTGGCTGCTTCCCAACTTTGAAGTCAGGAAAAACAGCTTTCTTTGATGTTCTTGGTGATGAATTACTAGCCCAAATATTCTTTAACTTCTTCCATCTTTTCTTGGGATCAAAGAGTATGCTGTTTTAGATGCGAAAGCACCATTTATTTTATGAAGTTAATGAAAGTGTTATCAATGGCAAATTAATTGAAAAACCCATGTAAATGGTGGACTTCAAAATTTGCTTAAGCTATGGCAAATTAATTGAATGAAGTTTGGGAAGTATGAGATATAATCTTCTTAATGTTGATGTTTCTAAAGTGTATATAGCTTATTGATCGAGTTGATCTAAGATGTACTAAACGTATTTCCCCACACCATTTAAGTCATTGCAATTTCTCACTAACTTAGCAATCATAGGTCTCAATCTCAAGTTCCAGAAGTTTGTCTTCTGTTATTTCAGAGATCTGACTTTTAAAAGCATGAAAGAAAGTAATTGACCACACATTCAGTCCCATTACTTCTTATAGTATCTCATACACATTATATCTGCAACTTATAGAATGGTTTTAATTTACTCTTGATGAAACTCATTATTGTTTCCTTTCTTTCATAAGTTAGAGACTGTTTGGACAGACATAACACACATAATAACAGCAGTGACAGTCTCTGGTGTTCTATCTCTTGCATGGAGCATATATTGCTCAGTTGGGTTGGATTGTTGGCTCTATAACAATTTTATTATTTGCAACAATAACTTTGACACAGACCTCGTTGCTTGCCCATTGTGACAGATCACCTTATTCAGAACATGGGCACATCAGGAACTACTCATATATGGATGCAGTGAACTGAACTTTGGTGAGAAATTTATGTTCCCTTCAGTTGTTGTCACAATCTTCAACTGAATTTTTCGATGTATGTCACACATAGCTTCACTCTCAATTTATGTCTTTTTTTGTTTTTGTTTTTCTTATCTATAGCATTTGGTAGTTTTTGGAAGTTTGTATTTAATTTTGGCATTTATGTGTTTAACTTGCATTCCTATTCTTGGCTAAATTTTCAATTAGTACCATGTAGTTTGACCGATATTTTTATGTGGTCCTTATATTTCAAAAAGTTGCAATACAGACCCTCAAATTTAAGAATCTCTCTTATGTGGTCCGCCACGTCAGCTTCCGTCGAACGCCGTCAACGAGCTAACGGCAAACTAGCACACGTGGCCTTTATTTATCCACGTGGCCATTTTTTAACATTTTTTAATAATAAAATTGCCTTGTTAGCATCCCTTCTCCCTCTTCTCTCTCTCTCTCTCTCTTCTCCCTCTTCTCCCTCTCTCTTCTCCCTTTCTCTCTACCGACCACCTCTCTCTTCTCCCACTTGTCCCTCTCTCTTCTCCCTTTCTCTCTACCGAGCAGCTCACCGTCAATGCCCAGCCCCGACGGCGACGGCGCCGTCGATGCCCAGATCACGTCCTCAACTGCGCCCCCACCTTCTCCAGCTTCTCTGGCAACGGCAACAGCTTCTCCAGCTTCATCACCAGCTCCACTGAAGCCCCAGGCGCTACTCTTCTCTCTTCTCTCAAAATAAGAAAGGGTTTATAGAGAGAGAGACCTAGAGAGGGAAAGTTAGAGAGGGAAAGCTAGAGAGGGAGGGATGGATGGGGAGAGGGAGCCGTCGACGCCGCTTTGGGCCCGGAGTACCCCAAGGAGAGCGGCTGCTAGTAACACCGGCGGCGGATTCCGGCCATTGGTATTGGTGGTCCTTGTCATCGTCCACCCGAGGAGTCCGGACGAGCCTGGTTCGAAACGGCTGGGATGCGCTCAACTTGGTTTTAGTTCTATTCGCCATCTTGTGCGGCGTCTTTGGCCGCAACAACGCCGCGGAGCAGCCGGCGGCCAAGCAGCTGGCCCGGGTGGACTCCGGGGAGTGGTTGGGTCAGTCGAGCCGGGAGCTGGAGCGGGCTCCAGTGTTAGATCGAGTGATGGATGAGGAGGAGAGGATGGCGGGGTTGCGGCGGATGAGGAGCAGCAGCTCGTACCCGGATCTGAGAATGTGGGAGCCGCCGCCCCACTCGAGATCAAGAGGAGAAGGTCAAGACGATTCCGGTGGAGACCTTCGAGCGCCTGTTCCGGTTCGGCCAGGAGCACCGGCTCAAGAGCTGCATCGCCGCTATTGATCAGGACGGCGACGGCGAGATCGGGGACGGCGATGTCGGGGCTGGGCATCGACGGTGAGCTGCTCGGAAGAGAGAAAGGGAGAAGAGAGAGAGAGAAGAGGGATAAAATGAATAAAATATGTTAAAAATGTTAAAAATGCTGACAAGGCTAGAAAATTAATAAAAAATGTTAAAAAATGGCCACATGGATAAATAAAGGCCACGTGTGCTAGTTTGCCGTTAGCTCGTTGACGGCGTTCGACGGAAGCTGACGTGGAGGACTACATAAGTGAGCTAATGAAAGTTGAGGGTCTGTATTGCAACATTTTGAAATATAAGGAGCACATAAAAATATCGGTCAAACTACAGGGTACTAATTGAAAATTTAGCCCCTATTCTTCAATAGGAATCTCTCTCTCTCTAAATGACAATAGGATCCAAATGTAGTGCAAGACAAGCTGTGTCAGGTTCAGAAAAGAACAATGACATGGTGGGCGGATATCTTGGGCGACAAAGTTGAATAGGATGGACTTATTGGCTTTTTTTAATATGATGTTGTTTCAAGGTTTTCAAAGCCTGTTGTCTCTCTTTTTTATTAAATCTATAGCAATTATTACCGTTCTCTATGGAGAAAACATCGCATTTAGTCATGTTTGATTGTTTTGGTTGATTATGTAAAATGCTACAAAAGCCATTGATGAGTGCATGAAAGTGCACTCTGAACAGTCTTATAACCATCTCAATTGCTAGATTATTATCGTTAATCAACATCTTTATTACTATTTTTATATCTATATGTTGCTTCACATAGTTGTTTGGAAAATGCAGGAAAAAGGAACACAGAAGCTGAAAAGATTATATGGATCAACTTGAAAGATTAAATTGTACCTGCTCATGACGAACCCGATGATGAGCCATATATGGTTGGAAAGCTCTTGAAGTCTAGTTTCTGTAGAATTTTACGGTTCGTGATTCCGAGTTTCTTAGAGGAAGTTACGGCAATTTTAGTACCAATAGCGCAGTCTAGATGGCAAAATAGTAAATACTCAGGGAGTCAGATCGATAGCACACATGGAGTGGGATCACAGTCAGATCGATCCTACTATCCATCCTACTGAGGGATCGATCCCACACCCCTGGTGGGATCGATCCGACTAGTGCGTAGCCAGAAATTGAGGATTTTGATGCAACGGATCGATCCCACACCCCTAGAAGGATCGATCCTACTGTCCCAGTGAAGAAAATCAACGGTTTAGATCTAATCCGTGGATGGAGACACTTAAGGCTATAAATAGGACTCTTTCTAGGGTTGGAGAGGGACTTTTTGGCAGCGTTTGGAGAAGAGGAGGCTGGTTAAAGGCTTGGTTTGATGAACATGAGTGGCTAGTTTCTTCTCTAAGGTACCGATATAGCCTAACTGAATCATTCTATGTTATTGGATCATGTTTATTTAATCAGTTTATATTTCTTGTTTCATTCATTATTATAACTGAGATCTTAAATACCTTTATCTGGCCAATAGAAGTATTATAGATTGTTTTATGTGAGATTGGGCGAGGGTTCATTCCCTAATCTTGCAGGATCTATGAATGAATGAGTTTATGTCAAAGCTGGGTTCAAGCTAAGACTATTCTTGGTTCATGATTGTTCTTCAAAGCTTAATGGATTCTTGGTTAACACTTAGTTATGTGTTCATTAGTTAGGGTTAATTGGGGGTACTTGGTGAAGACCGCGATCGAACGGATCATCATACCGGAAGAACGAACCCTTGGAATTAAACTGAGATTTTGTTGATTCAATGCATAGAATGAGGATGTTATGGTGAAATCAGAACCTTAGTATTCATCAATCATATTTCCATCGCTTTCTTATTTCGTCATTAGATCATCTATTTTCGGGATATCATATTTCTTATTTTCCCTTCATTATTTTCTTTCTTTTCTTTTCTTTAGCGTTTTACTCTAATAATCTCTACAAATCTCTGTGGGTACGATACTCGTTTTGCTACTATACTGAACAAACCGATTCGTATACTTACGAGATATAAAATTTATTCATCAGCCATCTGTACTCCATAACTGCTTGACATTTGTGTGTATTGAACATTTGCCGCTATTATTTGATTCTCTCTTTATATGATGAAGATATAGCCTTTATCATGTAGATTTCTCTGCTGGTTTGCGAAGCTTCATCTAGATAGGTAAACGTTCTTCTGAGGAGGTTCATTGATGGATGCCGTCTTTTTCTTTGAGTACAAATTTTAGTAAGAAGTTTACGTCAAATAGATTAGTCTTATTAATAGGAAGGGGTCGGTGGAGGTGTGAGAGAGAACTGTGCCCAACCGTTCTAGGGGCACAGGTTCCCACTAGTCTATTATATATGATCAGGTGGGTTGTCCTGGTTTGTCCTATTTGGATAATCAAGTTATTATTTAATTCAGTTTGAAAATTAAATTAGAGAGTTCAATTAGCCACATTTAGAGGGATAGTAGTTATTAAAACCGCCCGTTTGAAAACCGCCTGTTTGAAAATTTAGAGGGAGTAGTTATAATTAGAGAGTTCAGTTAGCCACATTTTAGTTAGTGACATATTAAAGCCGTCCATTTAAAAATTTAGAAAAATAATGTTTCATATTAGAGCGAGCAGTTATTAAAACTGTTCGTTTGAAAATTAGGAAAATAATGTCCGACTTAAAAGTTAGCAATATGGTTAAGATAGCTATGCAACATCCCTTTCTTAAGCCTAAGCAGTACATGCATCAATATGGCGTCATGTATGAGCCTTGATCACATCATTTCTCCTCTTAATCCTGATATAGGTTGAAATTTAGTTAGAAAAGGTTAATTAGCTACGAATGGAATATATGGAAAATTAAATGGGTAAGGGGTCAAAGCCCCACATCAGGCCCCTCTCCCTTCAAAACCCCAGCTACTTTGCTAAGTACCTCATACCCATTTTTCTTCTATCAATAAGTCCAATTCGGGTTCAAAAAGACCAAAATATCTGATACGAGTGGTCTACTCGTAATCCTCTCGTATCGGTTCTCTACTGCTCCAATCGATCAGAATTGGCCTGATCGGACTTGATTTGAGTCCAATTGGCTAAATCTGGTTAGCTGGATCGGATCTGGCTTGACCTGACTGGATAGGACTTGGACTGAGTCAAGTTGGATTGGTTGATTGGCTCATGGAATTGAATCTTGCTCGATCTGGGCTAAGTGACTTGGCTGAATCGGCTAGGATCGGGTTAAGTGGTTGGATTGGGATAATGGCTAGCTGAACCGGATTGGATCCAAGGGTTGTGGTTTGCCGGAGTGGATCGCCGACATCGGGGGCATGACGGCGGTCAGATCCTAGGCAGGAAGGGTCCCGGGTTTATGGGGAAGAGATCCACCGGATCGGATCTGGAAGATAGCGGGTGGATTGGCCGGATCTAGGAGGTCGGCCGGGGGGTTTAGAGGAGGCCGGCGTCGGGGACGACGACGGGGAGGCTATGGCAAGGTCGGCAATGGTTGGGGATGGGTCGTGGGGAGACGAGGAGCGGATCTATCAGATCCGATCTTCCAATGGGTGGCTAGATGCTGCGGATCTGGAAGGGGTCGACGACGATGAAGTTGGGAAGGACGGAGATACCGCCGGAGGAGATGAACGGGGTGGCGGGAAAGGTTTGGTCGGAGTCGTGGGGCTTGGGGAAGAGGATTGGAGGTCTTGGACTGCAGTTGGGACGGCCGGAGAGGCGGGACGACGGTGGTCGGCGTGAGGAGAGAGAAAGTGCTGACGTGGCAGGTGACGAGGAGAGAGAGTGCTGACATGGTGATGACGTGGAGGAGAGAGAAAGTGCATGGAGAAGGAAGATGAAGGTGAAGGCGATGCCGGCTGCGGAGAAGATGATCGACGGAGAAGAAGGTGGATTAATGGTGGATTTTCGGGTGGAATCTACATTATCTCTACTCCTATGATATTCTACTCCTATGATATTCTATGAAATATTCTTAACTAATCATAATACTTTTCATCATTCATCATTCCTCATCATAACCTAATACAAACTAATGAGGTCCCTTTTATAGAGGCCTTGACAGAGTCCTAATCCAACTAAAAACCCCCCTTGCTTAATTAGCAAGTAATAAGGCTTTCAGACTCATCTCAACTTACTAACTCAAATATCAACTAAGACTCAATTAAATATAAAAGACTAATGATAAATCCTAATCAAATACTCTAGTTTGAACTAGGGATGTCCAAGTCAAACTAGGAAAGAGGTTCAACCAGTTTGGTTCCTCTTCTGGGTTCGGGTCCAGTTGGTCGAGTCGGATCGACTTGTATCAATTTCCTTGTTTTATTTTTTTCCCCATCCTTTTCTCTTTCCTCTCTCCTCTCTTCTCCGGCGAGAGGAACACCCCCTTCTCCACCTGCAGCCGTCGCCGCCACCCGTCACCAGATCCGCCAGCCGTTCAACTCTGACGAGCTTATCTTCTCCGCCACGACCTCAACAGAACCGCTTCCCAACTTCTCCGTCCCCTTTCCCACCACCGGCAAACTCCTCCGCCCAAACCCAACCCAATCTCCGCCTCTCCCATATCCAGTGCTGCCACCACCTCTATTCCACCACGACCGGCAACCACGTCCCCTCCATTAACTCCGGCGACCTCGTTGGAGCCCCCACCGCCACCTTCCAACACCATCCTCGACCTCCACCCTCGTCGGAACCCCAACCCGAGCCCCACCTCGTCGGAACCCCAACCCGAGCCCCACCTCGTCGGATCCCAGCGCTGCCCTCTCCTAACCCACCATCTCAGGCCACTTCGACCTCCAAAAACCCCATCCCACTCCAGATTCGGCCTCTCTATTCGTCCCCGACCACTTCTCAACCACTTCCAGGCCACATTCGGAAGCCCAGTGGCGCCCCGGCTCTCGACCCTTCTTCTCCAAGGAAGCCGGCACCGCCGCACTCGATCTCGTCGCCTACGCCGCTCAACGACTCGATCCGAACCAGTGGATCGAACCCTCAGACTTCCACGATCCCTCCTCCACCGGTGTTGACGACCGCCATCCTCCCTCGCCGTTGATCAAGGCCGGAATTCCCTCAGCCGTTCGATCAAGCCGGTTGAGCCAAGCTCTCGTAATTCAATTAGGTCTGGTTCTAACTAACCCAATCAGCTTAATTTTACTCGATGTGGCTCCAACATAACTTGATTGAGTCATTTCGGATCAGACCAGACCAATTTCAGCCCAATCTGCTTCAGCCATGTCAAGCCATTTCCTCAAACAGAAATGATTGCAAGACGGATTGGATATAGATTTGCACCACTAAATTTACGCATCAATTTTAGCATAGCCATTTTAAATCTAATGCATAAAATTCATGAATTTTTTTATCAAAATGCAATTTTGCATCAAAATTGTATATAAAATTTGCAAAAAATGTTGATCTAAAATTGAATAATTATACATAAAATTTGCAAAATTGATGACCTAGAATTGAGATCATTTGGTGGTCGATCCAATTTTTATCTTTTTCAACTCCATTTTTATCTTTTTAACTGCATTTTTATATTTTTAACTCTATTTTTATCTTTTTCACTGTATTTTTATCTTTTTAACCCCATTTTTATCTTTTTAACTCTATTTTTATCTTTCTTACATTTTTTATCTCTTTAACTCATTTTTTATCTCTTTAACTCCTTTTTTATATTTTAAGTCCATTTTTATCTTTCCTTTATTTTTTTCTTTTTAACTCCATTTTTATCATTTTAACTCTTTTTAACTTCATTTTTATCTTTCCTGCATTTTTATATTTTTAACTCAATTTTTATCTTTTTACCTCCATTTTTTCTTTCCTGCATTTTTCTCTTTTTAACTCCATTTTTATCTTTTTAACTCTATTTTTATCTTTCCTGCATTTTTATCTTTTTAACTGCATTTTAATCTTTCCCGAATTTTTATCTTTTTAACTATATATTTATCTTTGTTGCATTTTTTTCTTTTTAACTCTCCAAATTACAATTTAATTGGTTGAAATTCTCTATCAAGAGTCTCTTCAATCTCCTCCACTTTTCTTCCGTAATTTTCTCCATCTTTTCCCATATTTTCCCCTATTTTTTCCTATTTTTCTACCCTTGTTTCTCTATTTTACTTGGATTTTCTCTCCCCAATCTCCCCGTTGGCTTGGCTGTAGCTCACCTACAAGCCGGACTTCATCGTCCCAACTCGCCTATGGCTTGGGTCAGGTCACTCCGAGCTGACGCCACCACCGCCTCCTCGAAGCGACTCCGACCACCCTCGCTCCACCCAACAACCACAAAAAAAAAGGCCCGACCGACTTAAGGCCTTAAGCTCTAAGGATCGATCTTTTTCTTGAAAATGACCGAGCGCCCCAACCAATCGCAACATCGTAACCTTCCAACCTCCTGCTCCTTCTGCGCCTCGTCCATGAGCGATCCTGTTTGCATGTTTCCTATGTCTTGCTTGTTTTGTGTGCGCATCGTTTAGGCGTCTTGTACCTAGGATCATGTCATATGTGGAGAGACATTTTGTGAGGTTGGTTTGGTGATATTTTATGTCCTTTTGAGGCCAGTTAAATTTATATCTTGTATGTCCATCTTTCTGTTATAGTTATACATGATGAATTTTGGCTCTGGGGGGTGTGCCCCATGGGATGTGGATGTGAATGTGTGGATGATTGTATTAGGATGCAGCTCTGTGGTTAATGATATATGTGGATGTATTTGTGTGACTTGTTATACATGCAAATCTTGTATTGCCAGAGTGCTTCATGAATATATAGAGGATAAGCTGCCAAATTATTTCTTGACGTTCAACGTTTATTTCTTTCTACATTCGCAATCATCTGGTATCTTCCCTCTACTATTTTACAGGGCCATATACTATCCATTGAATAACGCCGAGCAACGATACGCGTCCCACATGCCACTTGCATACCGTGAACCACCATTATGGGCATTCATTATGGTTATCTCTACCCTATTTTATTGCTTTATCTTTATGTCTTAGTGTAATCGAGAACAATTACATTTAAGTTGGGGGGTAGAATTCTAGGAATTCATGTTTATTTATTTATTTTATGATAACCAACTATTATACATCCCTTAGATTATATCAAAAGAATGAAATTATGATACTTATTGATAAAGATGCTTGATTTAGAAATTTGTCTTATGAATTATTCAGAAATTTATATGTCATATAAGATTTAGTAAATTTAGCTATGCATGGCATTATCTCTATACTTTAACACCTTTACCATGATTTAGAAATGACTTGACATATCCTAATTAACATGCACACTTTCACATGATAAAGAGTTGAAATTAGAGTCTAACCATGATACTATGATAGATTTACAGTTTTATGTCATGTCACAGAAAATACATGAACACATGCAATTATCTGAACATGCAAAGTATATGGAAAGAAAAAAAAAGGATTCTCAACTTAGTAACCGGGCAGGATGCTTGGCCAGCGTTCTGTTCGCGTAAAACGGTTGAAAGTCTTTATGAATGAAAAGAAAAGAAGAAACGTGATTTCATCTTAGTAACCGGGCAATGTTCCTGATCAGCATATTATTCACGTAAAACGGGTGATTTTCCTTTTGAATAATAATAATAATAATAATAACAGTTATTGTTATGTGATAGTGGAAAATATGTGATGGTATAAGATTGTGATCTTGAACAGTTGAAGTGTTTAGATATAATTGACGCTCCGATGCATGTGGAACATTATTCACACACTAGAGTGTTAAAGTTATTTTTGAAACATGATTAAATATGTTGAAGTATTGGAAACGTGTTATGACCTATTTTAATTTACTTTATTCTTACATGATTATGAGTTAAAGAATATATTTCTAGATATTATTTCTATTTTATGCATTAGAATTAATGAATATTTTAATTGATTTCTGATGATATATTAAAGGGGATTTATAGATGTTTGTAGGTATCATCACCGGAAACCCTCAAGAGAGTATAACTCATCCACTGGGGCCACCCAGGGGTTTAAAAGCTTGTTACACACGCTAAGTGTAATCGTGAGAGCTACGAAAGTGGCTAGTTAGGTTTACTGCTTTATTTTGACTTTTGTCTTGCTTTGCTCGAGGACTAGCAAAGATCAAGTTGGGGGGTGTGATAAGACGTGAAATGTCAAGCCCCGACCCAGAAATCAAGGTTCAGCCGTAGGAGTGGAGACATGACGAAGGCAGACAACTGGCTGGAGAGCGTCACTCAGATGCTAGACCTTCTCTTCGGCGAGGATGACCCACTGCGGGTCAATCTCACGGCGTTCCAACTCGATGGGGACACCCGAGACTGGTGGCTCACCGCCCAGGCCACCAGAGTAGGAGGAGGGTTGCCGTCGTGGCCAGAGTTTCGCGCTGCCTTCCTGGAGGCGTACTTTCCCCAAAGTACACGGGCAGCGATGACCGAGGAGGACCTGACCCTCACTCAGGGTACTTGCACAGTGCAGCAGTACACTACTCGCTTCACCCACCTTGCCCGATTTGCTGGACCAGTAGCAGCCGACCTGATCGCTCGCAAATGTGTCGTTAAATCAGATGCAAAACGCAATTTATAATTTATAATCCTTCAATCAATACTACTCTACAAACGTAGAACAGTGGTGAGATCCGGAGTCGAACCACAGGGAAAGATTGTTTAACAAAAGGAGAAATCAAATTAAATCTCTAAACTCAAGTCTTAAGACGAAGAAAAAGAGTTTCAATGGTTTTGTTATCTAAGAAATTAAACTACTGAAAAAGCTATGAAAAGGTTGAAGTATATCAATGAGAGAAAACCTAGGGATTACTCAATCCACTTTAGTTTCACTTCCTATATTCTCTAGTTATCCTCTTGTTTTCTTATCACAACATTATGGATTCACAGCTTCTTAAGCTTACATGAATCGCTAAAATAATGCGATTGTTTCCCTTAGGCATAACCTATCCAAATTTAGCATAGATTGTCTTCGAACTTAATCTGAGTACAACCTATCTTCATCTAACAAAGATTATCTCAAAGGCATCCACAAAAGCAATATAAAAACCATCTTACGAATCTCTACCATCACGCACAGCAATCAAGTAGGTCTGAATGTACGTCGAGGAACTCTGTTCCCTCAACTCTTCATAAAATAAAACCATATTCATAGGATCATGTCTTTGAAAAGATAACAAGAATCAAACTAGAAAATACAAAGAAGCTACACTAAAGCTTCATGAGATCCCTAAGTAAAGAGTTTAGCCACTCATCTTTTGGATGAGATCCATGTATTCGATGAAGAAGGTTAGGGATCCACACCGCATCTTCGTCTTCTTCTCCAATCTGAATCTCTCTTTTTCTCTCAATTGAGGCCTCCTCTTTTCCAGCCACAAAACCCTTTTTATATCTTAATTCCCGGATTAGGATTTTAGGGTTGAGTTAGACCTCAAGTGCAACTCGGATTTCCTGGTTCAACCCTGACAGCTTCTTCAGATCGCGATTGGGCTCAAGCCGTCCAGAATTTGAGAACAAGTCCAACACAAAAAGTATAGATTTGGAAGTTCTCTGTCCTCTCCCGAAGAGTTTACAATATTTGGACTTATCTAGAATATTTGGCGAATATTCTCCCGCGCGTTGACGGACCAGTCTTACAGCAGCTAAATATCTTCATCTTCTTTAAAACTGCTATTACACCATCAGGAATCTTACGAAGTATCCAACATGAAAGTTGTTTATCTTGAAGTCTTCTACAGGTCCTCCAAATTTTAGAATATTTAGCCATAAGGATAATATCTAGTGAATTTTATGCTAACAGTCGACAGAGCAGTGTATTTCAGCATATTAAGCCTTTTTTGTACTTTCTAACTTGAATCTTCATTAAACCTGAAATCAACTAACAAACTATCAAATACAAACACTCTAAGCCTAACAAAGGTAAATTAAGGGGTTTAATTATGAATATTTAGTGACTCATCATACCCTGAACTTACACTTTGCTAGTCCTCGAGCAAAGAAAAGATAAAAAGAAAGCAATAAATCTAACTAGCCACTTTCGTAGGTCTCACGATTGCACTTAGCATGTGCAACAAGCCTTTAAACCCCTGGGTTACCCCAGTGGAGGAGTTATAGTCTCCTGAGGGTTTTCAGGGATGACACCCACAAACATCTATATATCCCCTTGAATATATCATTAGAAATTCATCATAATATTCATCAACTCTAATGCATGAAATAGAAAGCCTATCCATGAATTCATCCTTCAACTCACAGTCATATAAAAACATAGTAAATCAAAACATGTCATAACATATTTCCAACACTTCAACGTATTTAATCATGACTAAAAACAACTTTAACACTCCTGTGTGTGATTAGGGTTCCACATGCTTCAGAGCATCAATTATATCTAAACACTTCAACTATTCAAGATCACAATCCTATCCAAGCACATATCTTCCACTTATCACATAGCAATATCTGTTTTTTTTTCTTTTTTTATATATGACATGTGCAATGTTATGATTTCTTAAGCTTTCTTCATGGTCCATGTAACGAGGTTCAAGCCAGTGACTCTCAAACCAGACGGTTTTAGGGCACTAAGTGTAGAACACTCTTCAGACTCTAATGTTCAAACCATGAAGGCTACAAATCATAACTAGTCTAATTTTTGTAAGGAAATTCAACCGTTTTACGTGAACACCACGCTGGCTAGGCACACTGCCTGGTTACTAAGTTGAAAATCCATTTTTTCGCATACTCAGATAATTGCATGTGTTCATGTATTTTCTGTGTCAAGACATAGAATTGTAAATCCATCCTAGTATCATGTTGAGACTCTAATATCAACCCGTTAACTTGTGGAGGTGAACATGTGCATTAGGATATGTCAAGTTATCATGGTAAAAGTGTTAAAGTATAGAAATAGTGTCATGCATAGCAAAAATTTACTATTTCTTATATGACATACAAGTCTCAGAATAATCCATAAAATAAATTTCTAAAACCTGCATCTTTGTCAACTCATATCATAATTTCATCCTTTTGACATATTTCAAGGGATGTATAATAATAACAATTAAATTCCTAGAATCTACCCCCCAACTTGAATGTAATTGTCCCCAATTACACTAGGTCATAAAAATAAAGCAAGGAAAAAGGGTAGAGATCACCGTAAATATCGCGCGATAAATAGTTGGCTTGCATAAAAGACGACCATCACACCGTCCATAAGAAGAATACGTCATCATTGAATGAAGGCATGTCTCTAAAAGAGATTAAACAAAGAAAAACATAGAATTCACCATAAAACATTAGAGACATATATAACGATCGAAGAAGCACCCCCTGATTGATCTATATAAGAGTTGCACCATGTGTCCCTTAATGAGTTCCAGAGGAACACCTGCCATACAATACACCTTTCCACAAGATCAAATATAAGAGAATGAGAAATATAGCCAAAGGGAAGCGGAAAGGTATAAAGGGACCAATTGGCAGAAGATCCTATAACTTTATTAAGCATAAAAAAAATTGATGGTCCAACATCGACATGAATCCAAAGTAACATATAAAATCTAAATGAAAATAAAAGCTCACTGCTCTAGCATATCTATAGCAAACCATCTCACCATGATAAAAGAAAAACAACCAACCACTAAGAGAGTCCTAAAGAAACTAAATCAGCAAAACTCCTCAGTCGTCATCCGTCTCATCCTTGCTAGCTTCATCTTCAGACTCAAAATCACTAGGCATTGGTGTCAGCGGACGATCAGGATCATCCGATGCATATGGTGAATCAGGAGGCGTGAGAAGAGCAGGATCAATGAGGGAACGTGGCGGGACGACGAGCTTGGAACCGCTGGGACTCTCGAAGGAGACCCAGGGGTCGTCAAGGGTTGGATCATGCTGAATATCCATAAACGATGCGGGCAAACAGATCCGCTGGAGGTAGCGGCCCATAGAACTCAAAACCATTAGGATAGGCGTCAGAGGAATCACCAGGTGCATCCTCTTCAGACCGAACTCTAGGCGGAAAACATAAGACTGTGGGTGGCGATGGTGGTGTTGGAGAATCGGCAGTGCTCATCGAGTCCTCATCGGAGGAGAACCACGACGCTTGCGACCTTGGAGATCCAGGTGCGAAGTCGGACATCGGGGAGTGGGGCGGACTATCATCAGAATAGTATGAAGATTGGCTCGATCGAGACATCTCGGAAGTCCAGTATCTGGCTGAGTGGTAGAAGACGAAGGAACGTGACAAACGATGGACACGATGAAACCATGGGAAAACAGGGGAAGAACAAAGCAGGAACGTGACGATGGAAGGAGATTGATGATCAACGAAGAAAAGATGGCCTAGGAAGTCAGGAACGGACGGAATTAAATAGAGGATAAACTCCAATTTGAGTTAGAGTACGAAATCGAGTAGGAGTAGGATTGAAATCCTAGTAAAGTTCCGCTCGAGCAGAAAAACAATATTGGCGGTCGATCACACGGTCGACCGTGATATGAGAAACAAGCCGACGGTTGATCGGTCGAACGACCGTGAAATGCGAAAATACTTCGACAGTCGATCGGTCGATCGACCGTGACTGATAGGATTGCTGTGGAGGCGCTGACGGTCGATCCTTGCATCGACCCTGGGAAGCTGTATGTTTGACAGAGCCGCACGGAGGATGCAGCGGTCGTTGCGACGGTCGACAGTGATCTAGGAATTCGATTTTTGAAATAAAATCACAGAAAATCATAGAAAAATAGGAAAAATCACGGAAAAATCCTAAAAATCAAAGAAAATTTTTCAAAGCTAAGGAAGAATCATAGAACTGGGTTGCCTCCCAGGAAGCGCGTAATTTTACGTCTTTCGCTTGACGTCCATAAAAGGATCACTTAAAGCATGGATCCGTCAGCTCGACGGACTCAATAACTTCACCATGAACGATGTCCTCCACATAATGTTTTAATCTGTGCCCATTAACAGTGAAAATCTCATTCGTGTGTGGATTGTGGATTTCTACTGCACTATGCGTGAATACGTTATTTATGATAAAAGGCCCAAACTATCTAGAACGTAATTTACCAGGGAAAAGGCGCAATTTGGGATGGAAAAGCCACACTTTCTGCCCAACAACAAAAGTCCTTCTCGAAATGTGTTTATCATGAAAAGCTTTTGTTTTGTCTTTATAGATTTTGGAATTCAAGTATGCCTCATTGCGAATTTCCTCAAGTTCACATAAACTAAGCTTCCTATGTGTGGTGGCGGCATTGATATCAATAATAAGCTTTTTAATGGCCCACATAGCCCGATGCTCTAATTCAACAGGTAAATGACAAGGCTTACCAAAAACTAATCGATATGGGGACATACCAATAGGCGTTTTATAAGCAGTCCTGTAAGCCCATAGGGCATCGTCTAGCTTTATGGCCCAATCTGTGCGGTCAATGCGAACGGTTTTCTCTAAAATACGCTTTATTTCCCTATTAGAAAGTTCTACTTGGCCACTGGTTTGAGGATGATAAGGGGTGGCTACCTTATGAGTAATAGAGTACTTTCTAAGAAGGGAAGCAAAATGTTGATTATTGAAATGAGAACCACCATCACTAATAATCGCACGAGGACAACCAAATCGAGAAAAGATATTACTTTGAATAAATTTCACCACAACTTTATGATCATTCGACCTGGTTGCTATAGCTTCTACCCATTTAGACACGTAGTCGACAACTACAAGGATATACTGAAAACCAAAGGAAGGTGAAAAGGGGCCCATGAAATCAATGCCCCAAATGTCAAAAATATCGGCAACTAAGATCGGAGTTTGAGGCATCTCAGTCCTACGAGAGATATTTCCAGTCTTTTGACACCTAATACAGGATTGGCAAAAATTATGAGCATCCTTAAAAATCGTAGGCCAATAGAATCCACTTTGTAAAACTTTTGCAGCAGTTTTCTTTCTTGAGAAATGACCACCACATGCATGTGTATGACAGAAAGTGAGAATATCATGAACTTCAGACCGCATCTTTTGGATGAGATCCATGTATTCGATGAAGAAGGTTAGGGATCCACACCGCATCTCCGTCTTCTTCTCCAATCTGAATCCCTCTTTTTCTCTCTATGGAGGCCTCCTCTTTTCCAGCCACAAAACCCTTTTTATATCTTAATTCCCGGATTAGGGTTTTAGGGTTGAGTTAGACCTCAAGTGCAACTCGGATTTCCTGGTTCAACCCTGACAGCTTCTTCTGATCGCGACTGGGCTCAACCCGTCCAGAAATTGAGAACGAGTCCAACACAAAAAATGTAGATTTGGAAGTCCTCTATCCTATTCCGAAGAGTTTACAATATTTAAACTTATCTGGAATATTTGGCGAATATTCTCCCGCGCGTTGACGGACCAGTCTTCTAGCAGCTAAATATCTTCATCTTCTTTAAAACTGCTATCACACCATCAGGAATCTTACGAAGTATCCAACATGAAAGTTGTTCATCTTGAAGTCTTCTACAGGTCCTCCAAATTTCAGAATATTTTGCCATAAGGATAATATCTGGTGAATATTATGCTAACAGTGGATAGAGCAGTGTATTTCAGCATATTAAGCATTTTTTGTACTTTCTAACTTGAATCTTCATTAAACCTGAAATCAACTAACAAACTATCAAATTCAAACACTCTAAGCCTAACAAAGGTAAATTAAGGGGTTTAATTATGAATATTTAGTGACTCATCACGACCCCACCGCCAAAGCCCAGTAATTCGAGAGAGGGCTGAGACTAGAGATCAGGAGGCTGATCACCGTGTAGCAGCCAGTGACTTACCAGGCGGTGTTGGGTGCTGCACTGGCATTTGAAGCCCGATGCCAGGAGAGGCCGAGGGCAAAGCTGCTAGTGGTAGGTGGAGGAGGCAGAGATCAACCTCAGAGAGCCCCGGGCAGAGGAGGGCCGTGGAGGAGGCAGAGACCTCAGCATCACTAGAGACCTTACCCCCAGCAGCAGTTTTAGCAACGCCGACCCCCGTATCAGCAACAATTCAAGTAGGGCCACTCGCTTCTATTAGCAGGGCCGCCGGGGGAGACTCCTCAGGGAGCAGGCCAGGTCTTGAGGATAGGTCAGGGCCCGGTTGTGTGTTTTGAGTGCCAATAGCGGGGGCACGTAAGTTGGTAGCGCTAGCTGGTCGAGGTGGAATTGGCGGAGGTTGGCAGAGAGGAGCAGCAACGGGACGAGGCTGTGGCAGAGGCAGAGCAGGTTCCCGGGGTGGAGTGTATGCGATCCCTGACCATCAGCACCCAGACGCAGTACAACCACCATACCAGCCCCATCAGTACCCACAGGAACCCTAGCAACCACTAGCACTAGCACCGACCCTAGCTGAGCCTTCAGTCCTTCGAGGTATCTTCCAACTCTTCAGTTCTTTTCTGGATGTGCTGATTGATTCGGGGGCTTCCCATTCGTTTGTGGCTAGGGCTAGAGATCGAACCACACAGGGTTACACTACACTTGGATACATCGATTGGAGGAGGAGCTCATGTTGAGCAGATCTGCCGAGCATGCGAGTTGGAGGTTGGGGGCGTCCGCATTCTTCTAGACCGTCGGGTGCTAGACATGGTCGGGTTCGATGTGATTCTCGGTATGGATTGGCTAACATCATACCGAGCCGTCATCGACTGTGGGCGTCGTAGGGTGACTGCCTGGACACCGGACGGAGTTCGCTTTGTTTTGTTGGGGGCTCGACAATCTGTCGATTCCCTTGCTTGTTGTTGTTTCCCAAGGCATGAGACCCAGCTATCAGCCTTGTTGGCGCGCCTTTCCTTGTTTGCTACAGAGGGCAGTCGAGAGAGTAGTTTTCCCATGGTGGTCTGTGAGTTTGGTGATGTGTTCCTAGATGAGCTTCAAAGGTCTTCCTCCTTCCCGAGCAGTCGACTTCGAAATAGATATTGTCCCGGGCACAAGACCGATTTCTTTACCAGCCTTCAGAATGTCACCGGCAGAGCAGAAGGAGTTGAGGACACAGTTGGATGACTTGATCGGCCAAGGTTTCATTCGTCCTAGCACTTTACCATGGGCAGCACCTATGCTATTTGCAAAGAAGAAGGATGGCACCCTTCGACTTTGCGTTTATTGCAGGAAGTTGAATAAGGTGACAGTAAAGAACAAGTACCTCATGCCCAGGATTGATGACTTGCTCGATCAGCTTTGGGGTTCATCGGTCTTTTCAAAGATCGATCTCCGTACTGGTTACCATCAGCTGAGGATTCGGGATTGCAACATCCCGAAGACGGCTTTCCATACGAGGTACGGGTTATACGAGTTCGTGGTGATGCCTTTTGGATTGACGAACGCACCAGCGACATTCATGGATCTGATGCAGAGGATCTTCAGACCCTACTTGGATCAGTTTGTAGTGATATTCGTCGACGATATCTTGATCTACTCGCACACTGAAGTGGAGCATGAGGAGCACCTGAGGATAATGCTATAGTTGCTGAGAGAGCACATGCTATATGCTAAGGCCTCCAAGTGCGAGTTCTGACTCCCAGAAATGAAATTTCTGGGACATGTAGTGTCAGCGGTAGGGATTTTAGTTGACCCAGCCAAGGTAGAGGCAGCTTTGCAGTAGCAGAGACCGAAGACAGTGTTCGAGGTCCGCAGTTTTCTCGGCATGGCAGGATACAACAGGAGGTTCGTCAGGGATTTCTCCAGGGAATCAACACCGTTGACCAGGTTGACCCAAAAGGCAATTCCTTTTATTTGGGACGATGCTTGCGAGCAGGCCTTCATAGAGCTTAGGACTAGATTGACCAGTGCTCCTATTTTGATAGTCCCAGAATGCGGTGCCGGCTATAGTGTGTACTGTGACGCTAGTGGAGAGGGTCTCGGGTGTGTACTGATGCAGGATGGCCACATTGTGGCTTATGGTTCTAGGCAGCTGAAGAACCATGAGAAGAATTACCCCATCCATGATCTGGAGTTAGTAGCAGTGGTTTTTGAATTGAAGGCGTGGCGACACTATCTTTATGGCGAGCGGTTCCAGGTGTACTCAGATCATAAGAGCTTGAAGCATGTATTTACCCAGCGTGACCTCAATCTTAGACAGTGTTACGCCCCGACCCAGAAAAGCCATCCAGATCGAGGCGTGAGCCACCTAAACCTGTTTACATCATCAATAGGCGCATAAATATATAACTGCTACGAAGTTAAACAATTTAATCATCAAATTCATAAAAAAATTCGGCAGAATCCCCTTTATAATTATAACACCAGAAACCTGTACATTTGATAGTTTTACAACTTTACAACTTCGATATCATTACTTTCCTCAATATCTACATTATAGAATATTACAACATTTCTCAAATAGAACTGAATCAATAATCATACAATTCTGTTCTTGAATACATCAGATTATACATCATTGATTAAAACTGTAAATGAACTGTAGAAGATCTCCTCGAAACTCCAAGTCCTCGATCACCTCGAATTATCGCGCCATCTTCTAGAAGAACACCTGAAAGAAGGAACTGCATCGACATGCATCGCCGATGCAGCGCAGGTAGGGTTAGCAACAATGCCCAGTAGTGTTCTACTCTACGATACTCTCAAGGAAAAGGAAACTACAACTGTGTCATCTCTGTCCAATCCTAAGGCAACAAAGAACAAGTCTGGACAAGGGTCACACATCACCAAACGCCCCTCTACAGATTAGGGAAGGACAAGGGGCAAGTGCATCCTCCGTGCACTCCCACCTCTACAACCCTTAACAGGATAACATCCACTGCCCTTAGCGATTGACGCAGAGAACGACACGACCTCTACACCTCAATACCACCATTCAAATAGGCATATCTATATAACAACCTCAATCAACACAAGATCATAAACACACAACTCGCCCTAGTCCTTCTACCCATTCCTCGGTCCTAAAGCTAGATCCGAGCTACCCGAGCACTCGGATCGGCGATCGAGCCCATCGGCCGCACCTAGCCTTAATGCTTCTAATGCAATCATCATGCATGAGCCTATTCAAACAACTAGGCCTAGGTGTCTCTACATGCCATATCATCAATCAATCGTCCAGCATAATGAGATACCAAGCTAACAAGATAAAGAAATAAGCATTTATGCACAAAGCCACCACAAATACTACAAGACATCCATCAATTAGACATGCACTCCACATGTATAATTATCCAAACCATGCATAATATCCTTCAACAAACAAGGGCACACCTTCGGCCCATTTAATCTACACGTTCCCAAGGGGCATCACTCCCTTGGTTGATCCCACAAATAAAATAGAAACGGACACACAGCCGGCCCTAGGCTTGAACATGATATGAGAATATACAATTTGCATAATTCGCACGAGAATACAAGAATTGAATAGAGAAAGGAGTAAATAGCATTAAAGAATAGCGAAGCGAATAAATCTCAGATTACATGAACAAAACTGATAAGGCAAAGCCAGCGAAATCGGAATAGCAGAAATCCATGTAAAATGGGGAGCTAAGAGGACATCAGAAACATACTTCCCACGGAGACAAGCTCACTAAACATGAGTAATATAACCCATCTTTCAAGTGATGCATGTTCTATGGGGGCTTATCATGAAGGCGACATAATGCACTGGAAAACATGCTATGGAAAGCAGAAAAAAAATGCATCCACGCAGAAGGTCAATAAAATATAGTATAATACGTTACACATTCAGAGACCCAGCAGACTGGATGTCTAAGCCCAACTCAATGTGCTATTCTATAATTCCTTGCATATAAATCCCGCTTGATGTGGGGTGATCGCTTACAAACGCGTCGTTAAAACGTTGCAAACTCTATCAAGAATAAAATTTATAAACCCTTATTCAAAATACTAAACTATGGGGTAGAATAGTGATGAAATATGGGATCGAACCACAGGAAAACTTTGATTACGAAGGAGAAATCAGAATTAAATCTCGAAACTCTAAATCTAAAGCAAAAAGGATTGATTTGGGATTTTGGAAACTGATTAACTAAAACTAGTTAAGAAAGCGATGTAAAAAGGTTGAAATATATTAAAGAGAGAAAACCTAGGGATTACCCAATCCACTTTAGTTTCACTTCCTGTATTCTCTAGTTATCTTCTTGTTTTCTTATCTAGACATTATAGATTCACAGCTTCTTAAGCTTACATAAATCCCTAAAAGAAGGAGAGTGTTTTTCAAAGGCATATTTTATCTTCAATTAGCATAGATTGTCTTCGGGGTAAAATTAGCACAAGCTATCATCACTAAGCATAAAATATCTCATCGGGCATTTACAAACCACATAAAAACCATCCTATAGATCTCTACCATCAATCACCAAAATCAGGTAGGACTAAAAATACGTCAAGGAACTTTGTCCCTCAACTCTTTTATCATTAAAACCAAATCTATAAGATCATGTTCAGAAAAAGAATACAAGATTCAACTAGAAAAATACAAGGAAGATCTACTAAAGCTTCATGAGATCCCTATGTACAGAATTAGCTATTCATCTTTGTGACGGAAGCCTTAGATTCGATGAAGAACGATTGGGATCCACGTTGTAGCTCCATCTTCTCCGGAGAATCCTCCAAACCCTAGTTCTCTCTTTTCTCTCTATGGGGACCTGCAATTTTCGGCCAGCAAACACCTTCTTATAGGTGTATTCCCGGAATTAGGGTTTTGGGTTGAGTTGGACCTCAAGTGCAACTCGGATTTCCTGGTTTAATTCTGACAGCCTCTTCCGGTCGCGACCGGGTTCAACCCGTCCGGAATTTGGAAATGTGCTAAACATGAAAGATGTAGATTAGGAAGAATTCTATCCTTTCACGAAGATTTTACATTATTTCCACTTATCTCGAATATTTGGCGAATATTCCCCTGAGCGTCGACGGACCAGTTTCCCAGCATCTGTTTATCTTCATCTTCTTGAAAACTGCTATAATTTTGTCCAGAATCTCACAAAGTGTCCAACATGAAAGTTGTTCATCTTGAAGTCTTCTATAAGTGTTCCAAATTTCAGGAATTTAAGATTTATCTGGAGAATTCTGTGAATTCTTTTCAAACTGACAGCGGAGCGGCTTAATTTCCACATATTAGTCTTTTTCTGTATTTGCTAACTTGAATCTGCATTAAATCTGAAATCAATTAACAAACTATCAAATACAAACACTCTCGGGCTAACAAATGTAAATTAAGGGGTTTAAGTATGAATATTCAGTGACTCATCAAGGGGCTTATCATGCAAGTTCTCAGCCAACAAACAGATGCCGCATTATCTTCACACGAAGGAAGCAAGAGATATACCAAATAGCTATCAACCAAAACAGGTTGTCTGATTAGGCTAAACGAACATCCATGTATCCAGCCATGGAAAACGAAAATAGAGAACATGGTGGAACATCCATGGCAACAGGGCATGAATAACATGGCAGATCACTAGCCACCAGCCACGAACGCGAAGCATAGCCGGAGAATGGAGAAGGAGTCATGGCAAAAATAGAGGAATCTGATAAGACTTGAAAAGTGTCGTTCCTTAACAAGTCTACTCAAAATTACAAATTTATAATCAAACTACTAACTAACTACTTTAGAGGTAGTGAGCAGTGAGTCCGAGTCGAATCCACAGGGAATGCGTAGGAAAATAATTAAACTACTAGACTCAATCTAAGTATCCCTACTAATAAGTTGAGAAAAGATTTAGAATTAAAATTAAACTAATACTAAAGAATTAATAAATAAGAGAAAAGATACCATGGAGTTCTTAATCACTAACTAAGGTTCTACCAAGTCTTCCTAAGATCAGGGCACATAATCATGATGAATGGCTTCCTAATAATTGATAAGTGAATGGCTAGTTCTCCTTATCACTCAACAAGTTCTGTTTAAGATTCCTTGTCGGTATGATTAGTTATCTAAATTCAGTGACCGAATGATTAGCTACGTTCACTGCTAATGAACCCTCTTATTAGGATGAGTTCATCGCAAGGAGTAGTGTTGATATGGATTTAGGTGTAAGATCAAGATGGGTTTAACATCTTGATGGCCAAATCTATAAAGGTAGGATGCATGAAGGATTAGTGATAGAACGTAGTGGGACTAGCACTACTATAGTGGGACTAGCACTATACAATCCCTAACCACAAAGAAGATTTCATCCCAGATACCATGGGACTAGCATGGTCCTCTTATTTGGATGAATCCAATCCAAGCCCTAGCATACACAAGCTCCGGAATCAAGTGCAAACAAGAACAATCCATACATCCAGCAATAAATCGACACCAAGGTATAAAAGAAATAGAAATCAATCCATATAAGCCAAACAATCATGTATACAAGCCCTAGATCTCAGAAATCCCTAATAGAAATCCTAGTTACATCATAAGAATCCCATGGTAAAAAGTTAGCTACTCATCTTTAGGGTTTGATCCATAGATGAAGGTTGATGAAGCTCTTCCGCCATGGATTTCCTCCCAAAGATCTATAAATAAAAGTTAAAAAGAAGAAAGGAATTGTTCTCCCTCTCCAAGAGAGAAAAGACCCTGAAAAACCCTAAAAGATGCCTATTTATAGCCTAGGTATCCACCTTAACTCGGATTAGATCTTGGCCCTTGATTTTGCTTGATAAATATCAAGGAAACGGTCATTTTCGAGTCCGATCGATCGAACTATGAGTGTCTGATCGATCCGGTGCATAAAAATCGTCAATTTCTCACTTTTCCCGAGTCCGATCGATCCGTCTCTGGGTGTCCGATCGATCGGACTCAGTAGGAGCGATCGAGGGATCGATCGGGAGGTGAATAGCTGAAAAAAATAGGTTCTGTGAGGTTTCTGCATAGTCCGATCGATCGGACTCTGGGTGTCCGATCGATCGGACCCTTCAGCGTATTTACTGCTTGCCATCCAGACTGCGCCATCAGTACTAAAACTGCCGTAACTTCCTCTAGGAAACTCGGAATCACGAACCGTAAAATTCTCCAGAAACTAGACTTCAAGAGCTTTCCAACCATATATGGAACACCATCTGGTTCTTCTTGAGCAGGTACAGGTTAATTTTCAAAGCTACTCCATCTTCATTCCTTTGCTTCTAACAGGTCTTTATTTGTTCATTTTAGCACCAAACATGATCTAATCGTCATTGAAGGCTCTTATACCTGAAATACATCATACACTATCAAAATAGCATTGCTCGGAGACTAATGAGACCTAGTTGAAAGGGTGATTTGTGCACTTTTCACGTCTTATCAGAATCCAAGCATCCAACAACCAGTCCCAAAACAGAGACCACGAAAGTCGAAGGAATCAGCAGTTGATCCAAAGGAAATCCAGCAATCGCAACGATCAAATCCAACGATGAATCCCAACTATAACTCGAAAAACTCGCAGCAATTCAAAACGGAAGTTGGAAGAGGTTCACATGCACCCGCCCATCCAAGGACAGAGGAGAAACTCAAACCTCCGGCAAGCCAAAAACAGGGGAGAAGAATCCAAGGGAAAACCAGAGCAATCACCATGGCAAAGGGGAGGAAGAAGCAAGCATGGCTACGAGATCACAGAGGGAAAACTAAAACTCCGAGGAAAACAGGGGAATCCGAACAAACCCAAGAAAAGAAGAGAAAGCCAATCGATCAACAAAAAAACCAAAGAAGAAAAGGAGAAATCTCATCGGAAATCCATCAGCATCCAAAGAACTAGGCAACGGCAGGGAAGAAGAAAGAAGAACATCACCAGCGAATCCAAAAACACCCAATAGCATGCATCAATCCATACCATGGCAGCAGAGAGAGGAAAACATCAAGCAATCTAAGCTCCTATGCTTCAAACGGAGCTTCCGCTAATCTAGTAGAGTCCTAAACCAGGTTTAGGGAAGTAACCCTACCTCTAACGCCGAGCTCGCCTTCCCTTCCTATTCTCCGGCCGTACGTCACCCCCGAGCTGGAGATCTCTGCTGCTCGCACGTCGCCGCCGATCGTCGTCTCCTCAAGCCGTTGTAGCCGCGGTTCGTCGCCTCTCCAACTGCGGTCGCCACCGACGCCAAGCTCCTCTCCGGCCGTGAGACTCTCTCACGATGTGGATCGTGGGTCTCTCCTCTCTCAAACGGCGGAAACGAGCCCTGAGAAGGGAAAAGCGTTTAAGGGGATTAAATATGATCAGCTTGATCATAGCTCCCGGCCTTCCGATCAACCAAATCAGATCCCAACCGCTAAAACTTCGATCCTTACGATCAAACCCAGATCATCCGAGCCGGGTACCCCTAAAGGTCTAATCAAACACATATATCATCACAAGGTCGTGTGTGTTCAACGCGTGTGTGAAACCGACTCTGCCAAGGGTAATTTACCAAATTACCCCCGGAGTCGCAACGATCAAAGGAGATCGCGAAACAAGGCCCAACGAGCCAAACCAACTGAACCAGACCCTCGACCTACGCGGTCGGACCGGTTGGAGGTACAGGTCCTCACAGACAGCGTCGATGGATGGAGTTGCTGGAGGACTATGACTTAGAGTTGCATTACCATCCTGGTAAGGCAAACGTCATAGTAGACGCACTGAGTAGGCAGGCCAGGGAACACAGAGCAGAGTTAGCAGCGGTGTCAGCTCGTCAATGGCAGATGATAGAAACAGTTAGCCAGTTCGGGTTAGAGTTTGAGGATGGAGTGTCAGGCGGCTTTCTCTATGTTGTACGCAGCATTCCAGCACTTCTAGCGAGGGTGATAGAGGCACAGGGCAGAGATCCGGAGTTTGTGGAGATCCGTGTTGCAATTGGAGTTCAGCACGCGATTGAGGGCTGGACAGTGACAACAGATGGTGGTTTGTGCTTCTAGGTGGCATTGCAGTTCCAGCAGACCCAGATTTGAGAGAGAACATTCTGCGTGAGTTTCACCATTCCAGCTTTGCAGTTCATCCCGGGACCACCAAGATGTACCATGATCTTCGCCGACAGTTTTGGTGGTCCAGGATGAAGCGAGCGGTGGCAGAGTTCATTTTCAGATGCCTCACCTATCAGAAGGTGAAGGCGGAGCATAGACGGACCCCCGGATTACTACAACCACTTCCAGTACCAGAATGGAAGTGGGAGCACATAGCCATGGATTTTGTTATAGGGCTGTCGAGGACACCTAGAGGGCATGATGTCATTTGGGCCATTGTTGATCGGTTGACCAAATCAGCACACTTTCTACTCATGTGGACCACGGATCCTGTTTCCAGGCTGAGCCAGATATACGTTGATGAGATTGTCAGATTGCACGACATTCCAGTGTCCATAGTGTCAGATCGAGACCCCAGGTTCACTGGTAGATTTTGGGAAGGATTCCAGCAGTCCATGGGTACCTTGTTGACTTTCAGCATGGTGTTCCACCCTCAGACGGATGGAAAGTCAGAGCGAACGATTCAGATCCTGGAGGACATGCTCAGGGCTTGTGTGCTTGACACTAGAGGTAATTGGGAGCAACATGTGCGGTTGGTGGAGTTTGCCTATGTCACGCCCCGACCCGCGAAAGCCTAACCTGGCCAGGCGACGCGAACTGGACTAACAAATCGCGGAAAAATATGTTGGCGAGGGTTCCCTCTAACCTATGGTCTCCCTAACAATTCATCAAAACACCCTCAATTTAAAAAAGACATAATTAAATTACAAACCTCGAACCCTAGATTACAAAACCCAAGTGAATTTAATATACATATCCTCGTAGAGGGCAAGATTCAATCACAACATTACTCTCGTAGGAGACTATCTAACATAGGGTAGAAAAACTGTAAAAGATAACCACCTCTCAGACTCCGCCTGGCGCCGCCGCACCGCCGACTGATGAGTGCATGGAAGTGCACTCTGAACAACCTTATAACCATCTCAATTGCTAGATTATTATCCTTAATCAACATCTTTAGTACTATTTTTATATCTATATGTTGCTTCACATAGTTGTTTGGAAAATGCAGGAAATTGGAGCTAAAAGAAGCTGAAAAGAGTATATGGATTAACTTCAAAAATTAAACTGTACCTGCTCATGAAGAACCATATGATGTACCATATATGCTTGAAAAGGTCTTGAAGTCTAGATTCTGGAGAATTTTACGGTTTGTGATTCCGAGTTTCCTAGAGGAAGTTACGGCAATTTTAGTTCCAATGGTGCAGTCTGAATGGCAGAACAGAAAATACGCTGGAAGTCCGATCGATCCGACACCTAGAGTCCGATCGATCGGACTACGCAGAAACGTGACAGAACATATATTTTTCAGCTATACATAGTCCAATCGATCCCTCCATCCATCCTACGGAGTCCGATCGATCCGACACCCATAGTCCGATCGATCGGACTCGGGAATAGCCAGAAACAGAGGATTTTTACGCAACGGATCGATCCGACACCTAAAGTCCGATCGATCCGACTTTTTCAGTGAAGAAAATCAACGGTTTAGATCTAATCCGTAGATGGAGAGACTTTGGGGCTATAAATAGGAAACTTAGGGTTAATCAAAGGGGACTTCTTGGACATTTTTGGATGCTCTTTCTGGACGTTTCCTAAGGGAAGAAGATGAAGGAATCTCCATCCATGGCCGAGTAATCCGCGGGCATGGCAGACGGATGATCTAGCGAGGATTAGGGTTTCTTCTCCAATAATGGTTCATAGTTTTTAATCTTCATTATTAAATTCTTTTCTATGTATTGGATCTTCAAATATTATTTTCAGATTATAGATTTCTCTGTGGATGATTAATATTATGAATCCAGTCATGCTTCTTTCATGATCTTATAATCCCATAGTTATCTCTTTTGATTATCCTACCGAGTCTCACGAGACCTTTGCTATGCATTGCCCGTAGTGACAGCTGGTATTGTGTATTCTTAGGGATCTGGTTAGACAAGGTTGGGGCTTTATCCCGAGGAATCTTTGCTATGCATTGCCGATTGTGAGAGTTGGTATTGTGTATTCTTAGAGATCCGGTTAGATAGAGTTAGGGCTTTGTCCCGATGAACTTTTGCTGCGCGTTGCCTGTACTGACAGCCGGTATCGTGTATTCTTAGGTTTAATTGGATGAAGTTAGAACTATAAAAAGGAAGAATCAATCGTAGGAAGAGACATTTATATATTTTGTTAGGTTTATAGTTCCATATCTTCCGGTTAAGGTGATTGGGATGTGAATCCCTTGACTGAGTACCATATGAACCGTTGAGAAGAGAAGAACCTAAATCCGAGTGAAGTGATTCCTGAAGCCTAGCCTCATTTAAATCTTAATTTCTTTCGTTAACTTTATCTTACCATTACATCTTCGATCTATTTTCTTAACTTTTTACGCTCTTGATTGTTTTCGATATATTGTTATCTGTGTTTCGGGATCTTTCCTGCTTGTCTCTCTGTGCGTGACACATTTTAGCGATATAAAAAATTGGCGCCGTTGCCGGGGAGACGGTTCAGAAAAGCGCCAGAATGAGATTACAGTGATTGTAGACATCAAAAGCGGTAACTTCGTTCATTTTCTTTAGTCTTTATTTCTTTATTTTGGTTTTGATTTTTCTTCTCTATTAGGATTGTTTTCTTTTATTCAGTTTTAGTTAGTAAGTCTAGTTTCAATTATTGTTTTTGCTTATTTTCTTTAGTTGGTTTGCATCTTTTGGATTGCGTGTTTGCTGGTGTATGCCTCGGTATAGAGACGAACTAGGCAGATTTGCTAGACGCCCCGAGGGTGATTCTGAAACTTCTGATAGTGAGACAAATATTGCTGATCTCTTTGACGCACAGTCACAAACATCACATCATACTTTCATTATGGCTGAGCACGAGGAACAACAAGCTCCTAGGAGTTTGCAAGAATATTTGCATCCAACACGCACTGCTACACCTTCACGCATCATGTTTTCACCTAATGCAGCACATGTTGACTTTAAACCTGGCATGATTCAAGAGATCAAAACCAACGCACTTAAGAGACATATTTCGACCTTCACACAGAAGGATAGTGAAACTTTGTATCAGGCGTGGGAACGATTTAAAGACATGTTGAATTTATGTCCCCATCATGGATATGAATGTTGGCGTCTTGTTAGTTATTTCTATGATGGTTTAACTGTTAGAGAACGTCAATTTGTTGAGATGATGTGTAATGGTGAATTTTTGCAAAAAGATCCTGATGCAGCAATTGAATACTTGACTGAGCTTGCTGAGAAAGCTCATACATGGACTGGACCGAGTGCAACAGAAAGTACAAACAAGGCCAGACCACCACCGCAGCAACAAGGTGGAGGAATTTATCAGCTGCGGGAGGAGGATGCACTCAAGGCTAAAGGGGAGAGTCTAAGAAGGGAGATGGAGCTATTAAAGACTAAAGATATGATGGCAGCCCGGACCTCTCCATACAACGAACCTACAAGGCCGGCTGGGTCATGTGCGATATGTCAGGGCGAGGACCACCAGATTGACAGTTGCGCTACTTATGTTGAGATGAGAGGCATGTACGACGAGCATTGCAACGCTGTAGGCGGATTCAGGAGGCCGTACACCCCTTACTCGGAAACGTATAATCCTGGATGGCGAGAGCATCCGAACTTCAGCTGGAAGTCGAACGCTCCACAAAACAACGAGCAACATCAACCGCCACCTAATAAGCCTTTTTCTAACCCTCCTTATAATACATCTGGTTTTCCTAGGCCTACATTTAATGACAGTTTACAGGAACTGAAATCTATGATTGTGCAGGAATCTGAGGAAAGAAAGGAGGATGTTCAAGAGATTAAGAGCCAGATCACGAAGCTGATCAACTCTTTGAACGTGCATGAACGAGGGAAGTTCCCAACTCAACCTCAACAAACGCAGGTATCTAGTACTGAGCAAAATAATGTAAAGGAGATGAACGCCATAACTACAAGAAGCGGGAAAACAACAAAAAGCCCTTCCAAAGAGCCCACCGAATCTCCTATTGCTATTGAAGAAGAGGACCGAATTGAGGAGGACCATGTAGAGACCAATCATCCAGATGGCCCTACACCAGGTGACTTTAAGGTACGTGTCCCTTTCCCTCAGGTATTGAAATCCACTAAATTTACTATGGAGCCGAACAACGAAGTTTTGGAGCATCTTCGGCAGGTTAAGGTAAACCTTCCTCTTTTGCATGTTATTAAGCAAATTCTTACATATGCTAAAGTGATTAAAGATTTATGCACTATGAAGAGACGACATCATGTAAAGAAAACTGCATTTTTAACAGTGCAGGTTAGTGCACTGCTTCAGCACAGGATTCCTCCTAAATATAAGGATCCTGGTTGTCCTACTGTATCTTGTTTCATTGGAGAGCATGAAGTAGGACAAGCTTTATTAGATCTTGGTGCGAGTGTTAATTTGATGCCATATTCTGTTTACTTGCAACTTGGTTTAGGACAGACTAAGTCGACATCTGTGATTTTACAATTGGCAGATAGATCCACGAAAACTCCACGAGGAGTAGTAGAGGATGTGCTTGTTCAAATAGATAAATTTTATTATCCTGTTGATTTCTTAGTCTTGGATACTCAGGCTGTAGTAACTATTGATTCTAGAATTCCTATTATTTTAGGTAGACCGTTTCTTGCTACTGCTAATGCTATAATTAATTGCAGGAATGGTTTAATGAAGTTAACTTTTGGGAATATGACTTTAGAAATTAATGTTTTTAATGTTGCTAAGCAGCTTGATGAGGATGATGAACGCCAGCAGACTTATCAGATTGATCTGCTCACTGAAGAGGAGTTTGCTACAACTGAAATTAATTTTCTTGAATTAGATTTGGATGAAAATGTTGATGTTGATGGTATGTGAAAAATTTTGGAACATTGTTCTTTTGCAGGTCCATGGAATCCAAAGTTTGAAGAACTGCCAGAAAGAGGACAGCCACCAACACCATCATCAGTAGAGCCGCCCAAACTGGATCTGAAGCCGCTTCCTCAAGGTTTAAAGCACGCCTATCTTGGTCCAGGTGATACATACCCAGTTATTATTTCTTCAGCATTAACTGCAGAGCAAGGTGAGCAATTACTTAGCATTTTAAATACGCATAAATCAGCTATTGGATGGAGTATAGCAGATCTGAAAGGTATTAGTCCCTTGATATGTTATCATATGATTAACCTTGAACAAGGGGCTGTACCTCGTAGGGATCCTCAGCGTAGGTTGAACCCTACAATGAAAGAGGTAGTAAAAACTGAAGTGTTGAAATTATTAGATGCAGGGATTATCTATCCTATTGCAGATAGCAAATGGGTGAGCCCTACGCAGGTTGTACCTAAAAAATCTGGTGTCACCGTTGTTGAAAATGAAAGTGGAGACTTTGTCCACACTAAATTGGTGATAGGATAGCGTATGTGTATAGATTATAGAAAATTGAATGCTGCCACCCGTAAGGATCATTTTCCACTGCCTTTTCTAGATCAAATTTTAGAGAGAGTAGCTGGACATCCTTTTTATTGTTTTCCCGATGGTTATTCTGGATATTATCAGATTGAGATTGCTTTAGAGGATCAGGAAAAAACTACTTTTACATGTCCTTTTGGTACTTATGCTTTCCGTAGAATGCCATTTGGATTATGTAATGCTCCTGCTACTTTTCAGCGATGTATGATGAGTATGTTTGCCGATATGATCGAGGAATGTATGGAAGTATATATGGATGACTTGACTGTATTTGGTAATACTTTTGATGCATGCTTGCAAAACTTAAAGAGAGTCTTGATCAGGTGTGAAGAGAAGCACTTTGTGCTTAATTGGGAAAAGTGTCACTTCATGGTGCCCTCAGGCATTGTATTGGGCCATATTGTCTCTTCCAAAGGCATTGAGGTAGAACGATAAAAAATCAATCTCATCTCAAAGCTTCATGTGCCAAAGACTGTTAAAGATGTTAGATCCTTTTTAGGGCATGCTGGTTTTTACAGGAGATTCATTCAGAATTTTTCTGATATTGCTCGTCCTTTGTGTAATCTTTGGATAAATGATACCTCTTTTGAGTGGACTATTGCTTGTCAAGAGGCTTTTCAAGCCCTGATTGATAAATTGACTTCCGCACCTATTGTGCAACCACCCGATTGGAGCCTTCCTTTTGAATTGATGTGTGATGCAAGTGATTTTGCTGTAGGAGCTGTCTTAGGGCAGCGAAAAGATGGTAAACCTCATGTTATTCATTATGCTAGCCGAACCTTGAATAATGCACAGATGAATTATTCTACCACCGAGAAAGAACTGTTAGCTATAGTCTTTGCATTAGACAAGTTTCGTGCTTATTTGATTGGTTCTCCCATTACTATTTTCACTGATCATGCCGCGCTTAAGTACCTTCTCACCAAGAAGGATGCTAAAGCGCGCCTAATTCGTTGGATGTTAATCTTACAGGAATTCGATATCTCCATCAAACATAAAAAGGGTGTGGAGAACGTTGTCGCCGATCACCTATCGCGGTTGATGGTGGAAGTAGCGGAAGATGAGCCACCAATCATGGATGACTTCCCTGATGAGCAACTCTTTTCAGTTGCACGACTGCCCTGGTATACGCATATTGTTAATTATTTAGCGACAGGTGAGATCCCTTCCTTTTGGAGTGCGCAGGATAAGTGTAGGTTCTTTGTTGAGGTAAAGAAATTTTATTGGGATGATCCTTATTTGTTTAAGTATTGTCCTGACCAGATTATGAGTCGTTGTGTCCCTGATTATGAAATAGAAAGCATCATTATATTCTGTCACTCTCATGCATGTGGAGGCCATTTTTCGATAAAAAAGACTGTTGCTAAAATTCTTCAATGTGGTTTTTACTGGCCTACCATGTTTCATGATGTTAACATTTTCTGCAAATCCTGTGATAGATGTCTAACGTTAGGAACTTTATCTAGAAGACATATGATGCCTTTGAACCCCATTCAAGTTGTAGAGATTTTTGATTGTTGGGGTATAGACTTTATGGGACCCTTTCCTTCTTCTTTTGGCTATTTATATATATTGTTGGCTGTGGAATACGTGTCTAAGTGGGTGGAGGCTATTGCATGTAGGAATAATGATCATTCCACTGTCATCAAGTTTCTTAAAGAGCATATTTTATCCCGGTTTGGTACTCCTAGAGTTATTATTAGTGACCAAGGATCCCATATTTGTAACCGCTCTTTTGAGGCTTTGATGCGCAGGTATGGAGTTATACATAAGATTTTCACTGCTTATCATCCACAGACGAATGGCCAAGCTGAATTAGCCAATAGAGAGATAAAGTAAATCTTGGAGATGACAGTGAGCCCCAACCGAAAGGACTAGTCCTTGAGGCTATCAGACGCGTTGTGGGCATATCGCACTGCCTACAAGACTACCCTGGGGATGTCACCGTTTCGCCTTGTTTATGGAAAACCATGCCATCTTCCAGTCGAATTAGAACATAAGGCATATTGGGCTATTAAGTCACTAAATTTTACTTTGGATACTGCAGGTCAGGAACGGACACTCCAACTGTCTGAGTTGTAGGAACTCAGGAATGATGCTTATGAGAGTTCCCGGATCTTCAAGGCAAAGACAAAGGCCTACCATGACAAGAAGATCCTGCGAAAGACGTTTAAAGTCGGACAACAAGCTTATCTATATGACGCACCACTGCATCTTCATCCTGGGAAGCTGAGATCACGTTGGACAGGCCCCTTCATCGTTAGTAGAATATTTGAGAATGGGGCTGTGGAAGTTGAAGACCCAAAGGATGGGAGGCTGTTTACGGTTAATGGACAACGTTTGAAACATATTCAAGAGAAAGCGGACCCTGAGGAGCACACCATTTCTCTCGTAGACCCTGTCTATGAGGGATGATCTTTCTCCTATCTATCATTTCCCTTTTTGATTAGGTTAGGTTGTTTTAGTTTGTTTGCTTTCATTCTCATTTGCTTTTGTTTGCTATTTTATGTTTTTAGGATGCCTGGACTTCCGTCTTCCTTGCTTGAGAAAGTCGGTCATCATGAGGACAATGTGAATTTCAGATATTCTGTCAGGTGGCCTCGCTCCTATTTCGATTTCCTATTCTTATTTATGCTATATATGAAAATTCAGCCAACACCCTTATGCTTATTTACATGATTAGCACACATTGAGGACAATGTGAATTTCAGGTTGGGGGGTGTAGGCATACATGATCTCATGCATGCTACCTTATTGAGTTTAATAGTGTTGAATTGAGTATATTACTAGAAATTGTACATGAGCTGAAATTTTTATGCTTATTATATATGTTGCTTTCATATGGATTGGCCTATACATTGATTGCATACGTGATAACCTGAAGGTAGAACATCATGTGATTCACACACGAACACTTGATGTGTAGTGGCGATTATACTCACCAGAGGAATGAGCACGCTATTGTCAATCGAGACCATGATTTCAACATTAGCTAGTGTTGAGTATTGCATGCAGAAAAAGAGGAAAAGTTCTGGAGCTTGATCAAGCTGTGCCTAAACATTAGCTAGTGTTGAGTATTGCATGCAGAAAAAAGAGAAAAAGTTCTGGAGCTTGACACCGCTAAGTAGGTAACTCCTCTACTCAAGAGTCGTCACAGTGGAACACCGGCTACACCTCAGCATTCGACTCAAGGCCGACACGACCTCTATAATCATCAAGCAACAGGTGTACCTGTCATCTAAGCCTATCATCAAGTTTGACTGGACACCACAATTCAAACTGGGTCCAAACTACCCAACCCCGGTCGTATGGCTAAATCCGAGCTTCCAGCCTCGGGACGGCGACCCATAGATCACCCACGCCCTAACCAATGCAACTAATGCACAACAGAGAATGCATGTTATGAACATACACAGATAAGAAGTAAAGCATGCAACAGTATGACAAACATCATATAAGTCTGACTGGATCGCTACAGCGGTACTACCTACCGCTGCCAGCCAATCCGCAGCGGGTCCCGGCATTACGACGGTACCCCGACCGTCAACCGCGGACTCCTGCAACGAGAAGCAACCCTGAAAAAGACGATGAACAGTAAAAATATAATATTATAATCCGAACATATAATATTATATTTAAAACACCAAACATTCTCTACATAGCAGCTAGTTGACCCCGTCGATCCGATGTCCAAACGACGTCGGATTCAAGATCCAACATAGTCTCCAGTAGATCTATATGCTGGAATCCACATATCCAAAATATAGAAACATCCAACGGCTAAATTAACGGGAAAACACTAATAAAACCCGCTGATCAAAACTAACTTACCAATGCTTGCTGCACCGCAACTCATCAGTGCGAAAATCATAACAAATCGTAGAAAACTCAGAAAATTATGACATCAGTTGGGTTTGAGATTAGATTCAAGGATCTACAACTCTTATGTTCATCACAACCCAAGAACATGCACGTACTGGCCGGAATACTCGCCGCAAACCGGCTGTTCTTCAAGAACAGCAGAAACCGGAAAATTCGAGATTAAACATGCTTAAATCCTACTAAAATCTCAACCAAAGTTCATGAAACTTAAACCAGAAATTATACTAAGTAAGAGGAAGCCAACAATACAAAGAACTACAAGATCTACCGGCTAGATTAAGAGAAACCCATTAAACTAACTCACGTAGGTAGAACACCTACCGGAAACACACTCCTCAGTTGATCCCCCGCAAACTAGTCACCAACAAGGCTTCAAACCACACCAAGGATCTTCCTCACGTCACCACGAATCCAACGAGCTTTGGAACACCCAAAACGGTGGCCGGAGGAGGAAGAACGGAGAAGAAGAAGCGGCTGCCAGAACAGGGGAAGCAGAGCCCGCGGGGAGAAGAAGAAGGAAGGAAGAAGAAAGAACAAGAAGAGAAGGGAAGAAGAGGAAGGAAAAGGGAAGGGGAAAGCCGGGGAAAGAGGGGAAAAGGGAAAGGAGGGGAGGGAAAGTCCTCCCTTTCTAATAGGAGAGAGCGACGGCCAACGACGGCAGTCCTCTCGAAGCAGAAAAGCCACTGACCCGAGTCCGATCGATCGCTCCAAGGAGCGATCGATCGATCACGGGCCGCCACCAGCCCAAAAACTGGCTTCTGCGCATCCGATCTGGGATCTTCCGATCCCGGGTCCACCTAACAGTTCGAATCAAGCACAAATACAAACAAGGCCAGTGTGTGCACACGCGAGTGTGAAACAAACCAACAAGGCGCAATTTACCAAATTGCCCTTGTGGTCCAAGAAACAATACGATCCACCGGATCGCGCACTCGACGCGAAACAATCAAACGAGCCACGGGTCCGACCCAGCCGGTCGACCCAGGAGTAGAGGGACAAGTCCTCACAGCCTACAACAACAGTTACCAGTCCAGTTTGGGTTTTGCACTGTTCGAGGCGTTGTATGGTAAACCGTGTCGCTCATCAGTGTGTTGGACAGAGGTTGGAGAGGCTTCACTCACCAGTCCAGACATTATCAGACAGCCTTCAGAGAGACTGGCACAGATCATACAAAGGCTCCTGACAGCGCTGAGCAGACAAAAGAGTTATGCAGATAGTAGGCGACGACCACTAGAGTTTGCAGTGGGTGACAGAGTGTTTCTGAAAGTTTCTCCCCGCAGAGAATCGATCAGATTTGGCAACAGAGGCAAGTTGACACCGAGGTTCACGGGTCCCTTCGAGATTGTGAGGCGTGTCAGAGAGGTCGCCAACCAGCTAGCATTACCCCCACACATGTCCGCCATTCATCCTACCTTTCATGTGTCGATGTTGAAGAAGTATGTTCCAGATCCATCACATGAGATCAGAGTTGACAACATTGAGATTGAGGAGGATGCCACATACGTAGAAAAGCCTGTACAGATTATGGATAGACGGGATCAAGTACTCAGGGGCAAATCGATACTGTTAGTGATGGTCTGTTGGAGACATGGCAATACCGAAGAGCTGACTTGGGAGCGAGAGGACCGCATGCGTCGAGAGTTCCCAAGATTGTTCCTTCCGGCATGTAGACTTCTTTCAGGCATTGGTGCTCTAGCTGTAGCCTTATTCTTGTTTGTGCAGTTAGGATTAGAGTGCTTGTTTCTTTTCTTCGGCCCTGCCTTTATCGAATTTCTCAGACGAAATTCCTTTAAGGGTGATAGGTTGTGAGGACCCGTTTCTCCGACCCGGCTCGACCGTGTTGGTCGAGGGCTGAGCCCTTTTTGGTCTATTTTCGCGTCGAGCGCGATCTGCTGATCGCTTCGCTTTTGTGACCCCACGGGCAATTTGGTCAAATTACATCCTGTCGGGTGGTTTCACACACGCGTAGCGCACACACAGCCGTGTGATGCTGTATGTGCTTGATTAGACCCGTAGGAGTGCTTTAGATCAGAAGATCAGAATCCGATCGTGAAGATCGAGATTTTGAGCGGCCGTGATTAACTCTGGCTAATCAAGTGATCAGGAGAGTTTAATCTCCACTCACATAAAAACCCTTAAACCCTCGTTAGGACATGATTCCACCTGATACGACAGAGTGAGAGGAGGGAGCGACGACGATTGGGTTCCTTCTCTTGACGGAGGAGGTCTTGGAAGAGGGCGATGACGGTGACGGCAACCACGGCTGGAGAGGAACGAGAGAGCGGAGAGCTTGGAGACGGCGACGACTGCCGTGACCGGAGAAGAAGAGGAAGGACGAGATCTCGACGCCTAGAGGTAGGGATTCCTACCCTAACCGTTGGTTAGGCCTCTAGGGTTGATTGAAGCATGCTAGCTTAGGATTTTTGGTTGTCCCGATTGATGTTCTTCCTCTTTCAATGCTTGCCATTGCTTAGATCTAGGAGTTCATGTAACGGCCCTCGCCGTCCGGGGCCACCCAGGGCCGGCCAGGGCCTGGGGACTCCGTCCAGGATCCACCCGAGGACCCCGCCCAATACAATATTGTCCGCTTTTGGCTCACCATAAAAATCTGGGAAAACTTCTTAGTGGGTCATCCATCCCGGGACCGCTCCAAGGCAAGCATGCTTAACCTCGGAGTTTTCTGGCGGATTACTGCCATCACGGCTTTAAAATGTGTTGTGTCTTATAAGGGTTACTAATATACTTATTATATACGTGGGGTTGCTTACCCGGTAACCTGGTTTGGCCACACGCCCTCCACGCGAACATTGACACCAAGTACCCCGAGTCTCACAACCCAACCCCCTTAGAGGCCCAGCGTCCTAGCTGGCACAAACCGGCTAACAGACCTACAGCCTGCTCTGATACCATTTGTAACGGCCCCCGCCGTCCGGGACCGCCCAGGGCCTCCTGGCTCTGTCCAGATCCACCCGAAGGCCCTACCCGACACAATATTGTCCGCTTTTGGCTCACCGCAGAAATCTGGGAAAACTTCCCAGTGGGTCACCCATCCCGGGACCGCTCCAAGGCAAGCACGCTTAACCTTAGAGCTTTCTGGCGGATCACTGCCATCACGGCTTTAAAACGCGTTGTCTTATAAGGGTTACTAATATACTTATTATATACATGGGGTTGCTTACCCGGTTACCTGGTTCGGCCACACGCCCTCCAGGCGAACACCGACACCAAGTACCCCGGGTCTCACAGTTAATGTTGGGTTTCGATGCTAGCTAGGGTATTGATGCCCTGTTCTTCGTCTCTGTTTCTCTCTCCTTGTTTCCCGCGTATCGCAGTTACTCAGATCTAAGCGTTTTCATGGGTTTTGATGAGTTTTTGCTTCTCCTTCGCTCTCTGGATTTATGTGTTTTTGCTTCTCCTTCGCTCTCTGGTTTGATGGGTTTCCAATTCCTCTATTTCTCCTCTGTTCCTCCTCCCTTGTTCTTGATCTGCCAGTTGCTTGAAATCCCTCCAAACCCTCTCCCGATTTCTCTCTAGCCCCTGGTGTCGCGCCCCGACCCGCGTAGGCCCAACCGGGCCGGGCGACGCGAACCGAAACCTAACCTACTACGTAAATTTTGGCGAGGTTTCCCTCTAATCATAGTAGTCTCCCTAACAATTCATAATCATCCTGTATTAGACAATCAATCACAAACCTCAAAGTCTAAAACTGAATATATACAAATCCTCAACAGGGTAAAAGTTATACAAAATCTCTCCCGTAGGAGGCTAACTAAGCAAAAGGGGTAGAACTTACGATCGCCGCACCTCAAGCACCGCCAGACGCCGCCACGTCACCAAACACCTCCCCGGTAGGGCGACCGAAGAAGAGCTAGCGCCAGCACCTGCAAAACGCAGCCCGGGCAGGAGTGAGCACTAAGTTCAGCAGGGACACTGCACTATGACACTCACAAGGGAGGGAACACAACAGTGCCGCCCCCAAGTCTACCCTAGGTGTATACAAGGGTCCCATAACCCTACCGGAAGTCCGTGAACGCAGGCCCAAAACACTGCAGGCTCTCAACATGACACTGAACACTGTTTGGCGGGCAAGGACACCGCTGGGCAGGCATACCTCCTCCCAAGAATCAAGAACACCGAACACCGACTACACTTCAGATACAACTTGGAGTCGACACGATCTCTAAACATCAAATCACATGTATTCATCTCATCGAACCCTATTATCGAAATCGACTGAATACTACAAATCGAGTCCTGGACCAAGCTACCCGCAACGGTCCTAGAGCTAGATCCGGACTACCCGAAAGCCCCGGATCGGCGATCAACCCATCGCCAACGTCCTACGCAGATGCAACTAATGCACAAAGCAATGCATGTTATGAGCACACAGAAATATATAGATAAGCATGCATCAGTATGTGATTGTATATCGAACAAGGTCTGGGCACGGCACCCTGCCGGCTCGGAGTGGTGAACAGGTAAGTAAGGTCTATGAACTGCTATAGTGGTACCACCACCAACTGTCAGCAGTCCGCCATAACACCTGCATCAGGAATCAGCTCCGCAATCAACAGCTCACAGATATCACAGATAAATCCCTCGGCGCACGCCGGCATGCAACGCTAAGGAAAGCTGTAGGGGTACCCACTCGTTTATTCTAAACATCCCGGTAGTCATGAGTCCCCCGGTTCACCACTGCCCCTATTATAGGGCTAACATGCTTAAACATATGTACCAGGTATAAGACAGTAAAGAAAACCGTCATATAAAGCCCCGCGGGCAAAAGCCATTTGAAAACCACCCCTCAACTACTAAGAGATCAATCTTTCTTCCAGGGAAGATTGATCTTCTTAGTGCTTGAGAGAAAACTCGTCTCTGTCAACCGAAAGAGATCGATCTTCTTCACCAGAAGAATCGATCTTCTTCACCAGAAGGATCGATCTTCTTCGTGATATGAAAGAAAACTCGTCCCTGTCAACTGGAAGAGATTGATCTTCTTCACTAGAAGGATCGATCTTCTTCCTGACATAGAACCCATCATACCAGTCTAAGCAAGGATTGATCTTCTCCCACCGAGGGATCGATCCTGCTCGGGCTGGGCGTGACGCCCCAGAAGGGATCGATCTTCTCTCAAGGGAGATCGATCCGAATGGGTTCTCCGGTGATCTGATGGCGAGAAATACCGCCGGAAAATACAACCAAATCCCCCAAAACTCTGGGATCTGGTAGATCAAGGAACTACGAGTCCAAAATCGGTGAAATCATGGGAAACCAATATGTATTTTAACAGATCTAATTAAAAGATCACAATTAAACCGGAAAAACTCCAAAAACCCGAAAGATTGTAGGTAGGATCCCTACCTATGCAATAGCAGCTTCAATCCAAGCTACTAGGCCTTGGATCGTCCTCAAACTCCTTCAAAATCGCCAGATCTGAGTTCAAGATCCCCGGATTTCAAAAGGGTTTAAAGAAATCCGTTGCGTCCGCTTTATAGGCGAACGAACCGACCTATGAGGGATCGATCTTTCCTCAAGGGAAGATCGATCTCTCATGACGATCACAGCTTGACTTTCTGGCAGAAGGAGATCGATCTCTTAACTAAAGAAGATCGATCTTATTTGTGTATAAAGCTAAACTTTGGCAAGAGCTCAAGCCCAAGTCCGGATCTTTCAATCCCGGGTCCCACTAACCATTCTAGCCAAACATTACCACAAACATGGTCAGTGTGTGTACACGCGGGTGTAAAACAAGCCGACAAGGTGGAATTTACCAAATTTTGATCTTGCGGTCCACAACGAGCCACAGGAGTAGAGGGACGGGTTCTCACATCCTAATACCCTTAAAGGAAATCTCGTCCCGAGAAGGGAACAGAAAGAAACAGCTATACTAGAAGACAGGATAAAAGTTACCTCGAGAAGGGAACAAGTGCGGATACTCCAGCCGCATGCGCGCCTCGCGCTCCCAGGTCATCTCCTCGACGCCTCCGTGCCTCCACAATACCTTGACCAAGGGAATCATCTTTCCTCGCAAGACCTGATGCCTCCGGTCAAGTACTCGAACAGGCTGCTCAACGAATGTCGCGTCTGACTCAAGCTCGATGTCATCCACTCTGATGACATGCGATGGGTCGGGGTGGTACTTCCTCAGCATCAACACGTGAAAAGTTGGGTGCACAGCTGATGTGAGGACCTGCCCCTCTACTCCTGTGGCTCGTCGTGGACCGCAAGGGCAATTTGCTAAATTGCGCCTTGTCGGCTTATTTCACATCCGCGTGTGCACACACTGACCATGTTTGTGGTAATGTTTGGTTAGAATGGTTAGTGGGACCCGGGATCGAAAGATCCGGACTTAGGCTTGAGTTCTTGCCTAAGTTTAGCTTTTAGCGCAAAAAGGATCGATCTTCTCTGGCTAAGAGATCGATCTTCTTGTGCCAGAAAGTCAAGTGCGATCGTCATGAAGGATCGATCCTTGCCTAGGGAAAGATTGATCATTCATAAGTCGGTTCATTTGCCTATAAAGCAGACGAGATTTTCTTCCTTGAATCCCTTTTGAAATTCGGAGATTTGAGCTCAGATCTTGCGATTTTTTAAGGCATTTGAGGATGATCCAAGGCCTAGCTGCTTGGATTTAAGCTGCTCTTGCTCCGGTAAGGATTCCTACCTACTTTTATTCCAGGTTTTTGGAGTTTTCGGTTTGATTGTATTCTTTTACATAGATCTCTCTATATGCATGTTTGTTTCTCGTGTTTTCACTGGTTTTGGACTCGTGGGATCTTGATCTATCGGATCCCAGAGTTTGGTTAAGTTTGGTTGTATCTTCTGACGGTATTTCGCGCCGGAAGGAAGCTGGAGAACCCATCCGGATCGATCCCTCTTGTGGAAGGATCGATCCCTCTGGGTTGGTCATGCTACGCCTGATGAAGGATCGATCTCCTGCTTGGAGGAGATCGATCCTGGTTCTTGGGTAGCATGGCTACCCTTCGTCGCGAAGAAGATCGATCTTCCTGGGAGGAAGGATCGATCTTTCTTGGCGCGACAAGAAGGGTGCCCTCTGTCTCGAGAAAGATCGATCTTCCTGGGAGGAAGGATCGATCTTCCTGGGAGGAAGGATCGATCTTCCTGGGAGGAAGGATTGATCTTCCTTGGCTAGACAGTGAGGGAAGCTCATTGTTACTTAAAAGATCGATCCTTTCTTAGGGAAAGATCGATCCTTGATGTGCTGTCGCAGGCACTCAAAAATAAAATCAATACTCTTTAAAACAAATGTAGTAGTGCGAGTACGAGTCGATCCTACGAAGAGTGTTTAGTCTAGTTTTGTGCTAAGTGAACAAAGATAGGGGGGTTTTAAACGTGAGGAAAACAGTAAAGAAATAATCTAAATAAAAGAAACAAATTGAATCAAGAGAACAAACCTTGGTCTGAGTCAACATCCACCATCGGAATCCAACAACTGATCATAGATGCAAGTATTAATCAATTTATACCATGAATATTCACCGTCCGAATTCAATTCCAATCTCTCCTCAATCTTAGTTAATTAGAAACAAGCGATCTAATCAACCCTAACTACTAAACAACCTAAGACAAGCGCTGTAGATTTAATCTAGTAGCAGCGTTAAGAATAGGGAGATCGATGAAGCTAAACAACACAAGCACAAGCGGTTGCATTTAATCTAGTTGAATATTCTTCCTAAGATCTAACAATCTCTGAAACGCAGTAGATTATTAAACCCGAGTTGCTTCGCAGATTAGAGGGATCAAACAATTCCGGATTTGATATCCAACCTAGCAGTAGATCGCAATGAATAATAAACTAGTAGCGCTCCTAGCAATTAGACAAGACAATCATGAATATTTAATAACAGAAGAACATTCAATACTCATCTATAAACTGAACAATAAAAATAAATTAGATCTAACAGTTTCATTGATTCCGAGGTTTCAGTCTCCTCGACCAAGGATCAAGATTTAGCCACGCAGGGCCATCGAGAACAATCCTCAAAAGATTCCAATAAACAAGATAAAACCTAGAAAAAATATAAAGGAGGAGAAAGAGCAGCCAAAAGTGTCCAAGAATCCCCCCTCAAACCCTAGAAAGAGTCCTATTTATAGCCCCAAAGTCTCTCCATCAACGGATTTGATCTAAACCGTTGATTTAATTCACTGGGAAAGTCCGATCGATCCTTCTCGGGGTGCTGGATCGATCAGTCTAATTAAACTCTTCAATTTGTAGTTACGCCCGAGTCCGATCGATCGAACTATAGGCGCTGGATCGATCGGATTCGTAAAAATCCACCTTCTCTGGCTATTTTTGAGTCCGATCGATCGAACTTTAGATGTCCGATCGATTTGGCTCATTAAAATCTGCAATTTCTGACATTTTCCGAGTCCGATCGATCCCACTCTAGGAGTCGGATCGATCTGGCTCAATAGGAGGGATGGTTCGATCGATCGGATCAAGTTCAGCCAAAAAATACATGTTCTGTCACGATTCTGCATGGTCCGATCGATCCTACCTGGGGTGTCGGATCGCTCCAACTTTCCAGCATATTACTGTTTTGCCATCCAGACTGCGCCATCGGTACTAAAATTGTCGTAACTTCCTCTAGGAAACTCGGAATCACGAACCGTAAAATTCTCCAGAATCTAGACTTCAAGAGCTTTCCAACCATATATGGCACATCATCTGGTTCTTCATGAGCAGGTACAGATTAATCTTTAAAGTTGATCCATGCACTCTTTTCAGCTTCTTTTCGACTTAAGGACTTCAATTGCATCCTAAATCAAAATATAAGAATAATGAGTGTATTTACGAACTAAATAAGCATATGAGACTAAGTATTAAGGGATAAAAATATAACATTATGCATTCTCATCAAATTCCCCCACACTTAGCTTTTGCTCGTCCTCGGGCAAAACTAAAATTCACTCTACTCAAGATATCAAGGTTGCAACACCATTAACAAAGAACAATCAAGCTCTTCACAACTCATAACATATCATGAACAAACATTTGCAGACAACTTAAAAATCAATCAGTAAGCATTTCCACTTGAAGATGAAGCATACTAAATAAGTAGACCCTCACGGAAATTAACACTCAACTCTCATGTGTTTGAAGGGTATGTATTTCACTCAAATTCATTCCAATGAAAATGATCTACCATAAGCTTGCATATCTTCTCATTCTCCACCACTAGAATCACATGCATAACACGAATCACAAGGACTTCAAAAGGTTGTAATGGGGTCCAGGATTAAGGTGGGAAATATTTGGGAATGTAGCTCAAAAGCCAATGGAACTAATGGAGCAACAATGCATCAATAAGACATGTACAACCAATCACTCCATTGAACAACTTTCTTCAACTGGGCTTTAACATACTCGAGCCATATAACATTACGACCTTGACAATGAGATTGTTCAAAAGAATACTTTTTACTGAAATAGTGAACAATCTTTTGTAACAACTTCCACCTTTTGTAGAAATCATACATAGACATACCCCTTTTTTGGAGTATTAGGAGGATTCATAAACACATTTTGCAACATGAGAAACAATTTCCTCCTTCCCTTTCTTCTTTCTTTCTTTTTTTCTTTCAAATATAGCCATACCACAAATCCAAACACCCCCACACTTGAACTTTTGCACCCATACATGTCATAATGATGATCAATGCTACACTAGTTTTATGGCTTGGGTAACGGAAATATTTTTTAGGTTTAAGGCTTGTACTGTGGGTTAACAATAAAGTCAATAAAGCTCAAAGGTGTTTAGCAAAAGAAAAAAATTAATTGCAAGGTAGGCTATTTGGCTTATGTAGCTTAAGACAAAAAAATGGCCTTAATCATGTTCATGTCTGCATGTGTCAATGTGACCTCAAATAGAATCAAAGCAAGTTCTAGAGAAACAAATCCATGAAAGAATATCTCTCATGAAAGAAATTAGTGAGACTGATATGAATGTGTCAGTCTAAAGGCTCAAAATCTCACCGGCTTTTGTCTACTCACTTAGTCACTACCATCTCAAAGAAAATAACTCAACTAATTAATTCCAAGTCGCAAAATTACTCATTCAATCATGTTATGAATATGTCAAGCTTAACTAGTTCTCGCTCATGGCAAATGCAACCTAGATCTCCCAGATTTCCTCCCCCACACTTCAAACTGACATTGTCCTCAATGTAAGGTGGAATGCAGAGAACAGCAAAAATGACTAAAAAGAGAAAGGAACAAACTCCCCTTGGGTTGCCTCCCAAGCAGCGCTTTTGTTTATTGTCATTGCCTCGAATTCACGCTTCTTCCTTGAATACTGTGGGAGTCGCCAAACTTTGACTTTCCATGATTACCGTGGCTGGGCGAATTCTTCAGGTATGATAGGGAATGCTCGATCACCTAAAAACAAAAGCAAAGCAAAGCAAAACAAAAGCAAACATGCAAGCACACAACCTAAAAATAATTCAAGCACTCTCAAGCACACAAGAAAGTAAATAAAGCAAACTAAACTACTATATACAATAGAAAAAGTTTTAATCGTGCCCTCGGTGGCCGTTCTCTAGCACGATGGTATGCAAAATCAATGGATGCCATAATATGGATATTTAACCTCAATAGTGCTAGCAAGGTTAATTTAACATATGAACTCAAGTGGCATTTTTCAAAAATGAAAACTAGCTTTTCCATCCTCACACCAGTAAACAAGATAGCTAGATCTTTCAAAGAAAAATACATGTCATCATGGTGATTAGGAAGAAAGGAGTCAACATTATGCTCAAATATAATCGAATCATCCATTGAACTATTCAGAATGTCGTCGTTCGGAATGTCAAAGATGTCAAGATTACATGATCGAAAATAAATCCGTCGAGATATGAAAATATCTACTAAGGTCATCTCCTTTTTAACCACTAATGAAGAAGAAATAGTCACAGGAAATATACCTCGCGGCGCACTAGGAATGCTTTCAACTTCAGTCGGAGGAGGTTCGTCGAATAAATGTTCCTGGTATTCTCGGCGGTCGACCGAATCTTTCTCGCGGTCGACTAGACATGGTTGGACAACTTCTTCATCTGCCTTATGTAGAATCTCCTCCGAAGCATCTCCAACCTCAGCAGTCAGTGAAATATCATCATTAATTTTATGAACCGACAAAGAATCACAAGTATTATGACATATATCATTATCATCAGAAACAAAGGCATCACAAGTATTATCATTGCAAACATGAGGTATAGAATCATATCTATCAACTTCTTTATCAAAAGAGTGACTCACATTAACTTGGTCAATTATTAGTGGCTCTTGTTGCATTTGTGACTGAGCAATAAAGAGGTTCTCAGTTTTGCCACGTTCCCTAGAAAATATTCCTCCCAAAAAATACACGTTTCTCTTAAGGAATTAGTATTTTCTTTTAAGGAATTAGTATTTTCTTCCATTACCTTCAGCATCGCCAACATTTCTGCTTGAAACTGCCGACTAGGGTAGGTATGACCTCTAAAATCCAAGTTATAAGAATATGAATATGAATCATACGCCGGGTTTGAGAAACCATGAAACTGCCAACTAGGGTAGGTATGATCTCTAAAATCCGAATTATAAGAATATGAATATGAATCATAGGCCGGGTTTGAGAAACCATATATATCATCATTGTAAACGGGTCCATAACCAAAAGGCAAATCATCATTCCATATGTCACCCAGTGGCATATTATAATGGGCCATACATTCAAACCATAGAAACTATATAAATTTTTTTTTTAAAATGAAAATAAAGATCACTATAAGCACAAAAATCAACTAGAATCACTCCCCGGCAATGGCGCCAAAATTTGATGTGCTGTCGCAGGCACTCAAAAATAAAATCAATACTCTTTAAAACAAATGTAGTAGTGCGAGTACGAGTCGATCCCACGAAGAGTGTTTAGTCTAGTTTTGTGCTAAGTGAACAAAGATAGGGGGGTTTTAAACGTGAGGAAAACAGTAAAGAAATAATCTAAATAAAAGAAACAAATTGAATCAAGAGAACAAACCTTGGTCTGAGTCAACATCCACCATCGGAATTCAACAACTGATCATAGATGCAAGTATTAATCAATTTATACCATGAATATTCACCGTCCGAATTCAATTCCAATCTCTCCTCAATCTTAGTTAATTAGAAACAAGCGATCTAATCAACCCTAACTACTAAACAACCTAAGACAAGCGCTGTAGATTTAATCTAGTAGCAGCGTTAAGAATAGGGAGATCGATGAAGCTAAACAACACAAGCACAAGCGGTTGCATTTAATCTAGTTGAATATTCTTCCTAAGATCTAACAATCTCTGAAACGCAGTAGATTATTAAACCCTAGTTGCTTCGCAGATTAGAGGGATCAAACAATTCCGGATTTGATATCCAACCTAGCTGTAGATCGCAATGAATAATAAACTTGTAGCGCTCCTAACAATTAGACAAGACAATCATGAATATTTAATAACAGAAGAACATTCAATACTCATCTATAAACTGAACAATAAAAATAAATTAGATCTCACAGTTTCATTGATTCCGAGGTTTCAGTCTCCTCGACCAAGGATCAAGATTTAGCCACGCAGGGCCATCGAGAACAATCCTCAAAAGATTCCAATAAACAAGATAAAACCTAGAAAAAATATAATGGAGGAGAAAGAGCAACCAAAAGTGTCCAAGAATCCCCCCTCAAACCCTAGAAAGAGTCCTATTTATAGCCCCAAAGTCTCTCCATCAATGGATTTGATCTAAACCGTTGATTTAATTCACTGAGAAAGTCCGATCGATCCTTCTCGGGGTGCTGGATCGACCAGTCTCATTAAACTCTTCAATTTGAAGTTACGCCCGAGTCCGATCGATCGAACTATAGGCGCTGGATCGATCGGATTCGTAAAAATCCACCTTCTCTAGCTATTTTTGAGTCCGATCGATCGAACTTTAGATGTCCGATCGATTTGGCTCATTAAAATCTGCAATTTCTGACATTTTCCGAGTCCGATCGATCCAACTCTAGGAGTCGGATCGATCTGGCTCAATAGGAGGGATGGTTCGATCGATTGGATCAAGTTCAGCCAAAAAATACATGTTCTGTCACGATTCTCCATGGTCCGATCGATCCTACCTGTGGTGTCGGATCGCTCCAACTTTCCAGCATATTATTGTTTTGCCATCCAGACTGCGCCATTGGTACTAAAATTGTCGTAACTTCCTTTAGGAAACTCGGAATCATGAACCGTAAAATTCTCCAGAATCTAGACTTCAAGAACTTTCCAACCATATATGGCACATCATCTGGTTCTTCATGAGCAGGTACAGATTAATCTTTAAAGTTGATCCATGCACTCTTTTCAGCTTCTTTTCGACTTAAGGACTTCAATTGCATCCTAAATCAAAATATAAGAATAATGAGTGTATTTAGGAACTAAATAAGCATAGGAGACTAAGTATTAAGGGATAAAAATATAACATTATGCATTCTCATCAATCCTTTAGTAGCAGAGAGGATTTTCTCTAGCTTTTGCCCGCGGGGTTTGGTATGTCGGTTTTTCTTACCGCTTTATACCTTATACATATGTTTAAGCATGTTAGTCCTATAATAGGGGCTGCGGAGAACCGGGGGAGTGATGACTCCCGGGATGTTTAGAATAAACGGGCGGGGAGCCCTACAGCTTTCCTTAGCCTCGCATGCCGGCGTGCGCCGAGGGCTTTATCTGTGATATATGTGAGCTGTTGTTTGCGGGGTTGTTTCCCGGTGCAGGTTTGTGTGGACTGCAGGCAGTTGGTGGTGGTACCACTGCAGCAGTCCGTAGACCTTATTTATCTGTTCACCACCCCGGGCCGGCAGGGTGCCGTGCCCAGACCTTGTCATTGTATATCATCACATACTGTTGCTTGTTTATCTGTATTACCCTGCGCATGTTCATACATGCATTGTGTTGTGCATTAGTTGCATCTGTGTAGGGCGCTGCCGATCCGGGGCTTTCGGGTAGCCCGGATCTAGCCTACTTAGGGGCTAAGGGTAATAGGATGTGAGGACCTGCCCCTCTACCCCTGTGGTTCGTTGTAGACCTCAAGGGCAATTTGGTAAATTGCGCCTTGTTGGTTTGTTTCACACCCGCGTGTGCACACACTAGCCTTATTTGTGTTAGTGCTTGTTTAGAATGGTTAGGTGGACACGGGATCGGAAGATCCCAGCTCGGGCGCACGAAAGCTTGCCTTTGGGGCAGCTGACGACCCTTGAGCGATCGATCGCTCCTTGGAACGATCGATCGGACTCGTGAGCGAGTCGGTGGGTTTTGACCCGTTCGGATCGATCTGACTTGGTGTTGGGATCTATCCGACTTGTTGTTAGGATCGATCCGGGACGCGAGCGACCGATCGCTCCTTGGAGCGATCGATCGGAATCGCGTCGGTGGCTTTTCTGCCGTTGGCCGTCGCTCTCTCTTGTCAGAAGGGGAGGACTTTCCCCCCCCTCCTTCGCCTTTTTCCCCCTTCCCCCGGCTGTCCCCTCCCCCCTTTTCCTTCTTTTCTTCTTCCCCTCCTTCCTTCTTCTTCTTCTTCTTCTCTTTTCTCCTCTCCCGAAGCTCTGTTTTCTCTCCCTTTACCGCCGGCGAGCTTCTTCTCCTCCGTTCTCCCTCCTCCGACCGTCATTTTGGGTGTTCTAAGGCTCGTTGGATCTGTGGCAACGAGAGGAAGATCCCTGAAGTGGTTTGGTACCTTGTTAGTGATCATCTCGCAGGGAATCAGCCGGAATAGCGTTCTTCGGTAGGTTCTTCTACCTACTGTATTCTTCTTTGGGTTTCTTTAGATCTAGCCGTTGGATCTTGTTGATCTTTGTCTTGTTGAATTCCTTATGCCTAGTAGAATTACTGATATAAGTTTTATGAACTTTGGTTGAGATCTTAGTAGGTTTTATGCATGATCAAGCTAGGTTTCTCTATTTTCTGCTGTTCTTGAAGAACAGCCGGCTTGCGACGTGTTTTCCGGCCGGTATATACTTGATCTTGGCTTGTGATGAGCATAAGAGTTGGAGATCTTCGAGTGTACTCTCTAACCCCACTGATTACATATTTTTTCGATTTTCCTACGATTTGTTATGAATTGTTTGCTGGAGGGCTGCGTTGCAGCAATTGATTGGTAAGTTAGTTTGATTAACGGTTTTGATTGGTGTTTTCCCGTTAATGTAACCGTCGGATGATTATGGATTTTGGATATGTTGATCATGGTATGTACACCTTCTGATTGATAAGTTGGATCTTGAATCCAACGTCGTTTGAACATCGGATCGACGGGATCCATTAGCCCCTAAGTAGAGGTTTTGGGTGTTATGAATATAATATTATATTTCAGAATATAATATTATATTGTGTACTGTTCATCATCGTTTTCGGGGTTGCTTCCCGTTGCAGGAGTCTGCGGTCGACGGTCATGGTACCGTCGTAATGCCGGGACCCGCTACGGATCGGCTGGCAGCGGTTGGTATTACCGCTGCAGCGATCCGGTTGACTTGTATGGTATCCTTGACATATTGTTGCATGCCTATCTCCTGTTTGTGTATGTCATAGCATGCATTGTTGAATTGTGCATTAGTTGCATTGGTTAGGGCGTGGGTGATTTTTGGGTCGCCGTCCCGAGGCTGGAAGCTCGGACTTAGCCCTAGGACCGGGGTTGGGCTGTTTGGACCCGGTTTGAATTGTGGTGTCCAGTCGATTCGATGATAGGCTTATATGACTGGTACACTTGTGGCTTGATGATTGTAGTGGTCGTGTCGGCCTTGAGTCGGATGCTGAGGTGTAGCCGGTGTCCCACTGTGCGGACTCTGGGGTAGAAGGGTTGCCTACCCAGCGGTGCCTTTTTCCCTCCTGCAGTGCCGTTCCCTGCAGTTGTGTTTTCACCAGTGTTGTTCCTGCTACTAAGCGCTACTCCTGGGCCTCAGGGACACGCGGTGGGGTTATGGGACCCCTGTATACACCCAGGTCCTACTTGAGGGCGACACTGTTGCGTTTCCCTCTTCCTTCTGTGTGTCGTAGTGTAGATCCCTACTGAGCTTAGTGCTCACACCTACCCGGGCTGCGTTTTGCAGGTGCTGGGGTCAGTTCTTCCTCCGTGGCCCCTACCGGGCAGTTGGTTGGCGGTGCGGCGGCGCCTGGTGGACTTTGAGTGGTGACGATATTTACTGCTTTTACCCTTTTGGCTAGTTAGTCTCCTACGGGAGTAATGTTGTATTTGGATCTTCCCCTATCCGAGGATATGTATATTAAACACTTTGAGTTTTAAATCTGTGGTTCGAGGTTTTGCTAATCAATGTTGTTTTAATTGAGGGTGCTTTGGTGAATTGCTAGGGAGACCAATAGGTTAGAGGGAACCCTTGCCGTTCTTTTTCCGCGTTTTGTAGGTTCCGGTTCGCGTCGCCTGGCCCGGTTGGGCTTTCGCGGGTCGGGGCGCGACAGCTTAGTATCAGAGCATAGGTTATAGATCCCAGGGTTTAGGATCAGGATTCGGTTGAGTTGAGCGTGGAATGGGTTAGTTCTATGTCTAGAACATCCGTCCATGCTCATTTTGATGTGTTGTGCTTTTTCGCTTTCTGTTTGTGTTGCCTTGTTTTGCGGTTTTTGACGAGTGAACGCTCATTGTCGTTGGTGATTGCGCAGATGTCGGGAGCTCGAGACCGACCTTCGGTTATTGGTCGAGGTGGGGCACGACCTAGTCTGCCCGCTCGACCAGACATGGTAGCACCTGTCAGGACGGTTAGAGCTCGACGGACTGGACCATCACCAGCGACGGTTGCGGTCGCACGGGAGGAGGCTCCTCTCACCTAGGAGGGGGTCCTCGCTCTGGTCGACGAGCGGGACGCGGCAGCGGTCATGATGGACTTCCAGCGGCTGAACCAGCCTAGGTTCAGCGGTGAGACTTGAGATCTGACCACAGCAGACGGCTGGCTCCGAGGAGTCACGCACGTTCTCGACGCTCTCTTCGTCAGGGATGACCGGATTCGGGTCACCCTCGCGGCGTTCCAGCTCGATGGTGACGCCCTTGACTGGTGGTGCACTGCCCAGCACACCAGTGGCGGAGAGGAGCCGACGTGGGAGGAGTTCAGGGCATTGTTCTTGGACGCGTACTTCCCGGAGAGTACGCGTGACGCCCTGTCTCGCGAGTACCAGTCCCTCTTGCAGGATACTCGCTCTGTGTAACAGTATGCCAACCGGTTTACGCACTTGGTCCGTTTCGCGGGGGCAGTGGCAACAGATTCAGTGGCCAGGGCACGGCAGTTTGAGTGGGGTCTTCGTCCAGAGATCAGGCGCCAGACGTGTTCCCACCGCTTCCAGACATACACAGCAGTTCTGAGCTGCGCCTTAGTTGTGGAGGCGCAGTCGCAGGGCGAGAGACGCCGGGCAGTTCCACCGGCAATCTGTACCAGCTCACAGCAGCAGAGGCCCCAGTTCAGAGGGGGATTCGGCAGAGGGAACCCGCGGCGTCAGCGACGCTTTCAGCAGCGGCCACAGCACCCGCAGCAGTTCCAGGCACAGTTGTCGAGTCCGCCAGGCCAGTTTCTCCTGACAGCCGGGCCGTCTGGGCAGGCTCCGTCAGGAGGAGGCCAGGGTCAGCAGCCTAGTAGCTCGCTAGCCACTTGTTTCCAGTGCGGGCAGCCGGGACACTTCCGGCAGGACTGTCCCATGCGAGGGGCGCGAGGCGCTGTGCCGCAGGGCAGTAGAGGCGGGGGGTAAGGTGCTTGGTAGGGGAGCGGTGGTGGGCGCGGGTCAGGGGCTGGACCGAGCCGCTCCAGAGGTGGAGGCGGCCAGCGGGGGCGTGTGTTTGCTCTTCCAAGGCGTGAGCAGCCGGACACCGTTCAGCTTTACCAGCCGTACCAGCAGCCACAGCAGTACCAGCAGGCAGCGGCAGAGCCAACCGTCCTCAGAGGTATCTTTCAGCTTTCTAGTTCTTTAGTAGATGTGCTGATAGACTCTGGGGCGTCTCATTCCTATATTGCTAGCATGTGTGTGGCATCGCTAGGATTAGAGACGAGTTGGTTAGAGGTGGCACAGTCCGTAGACTCACCGATCGGCGGCACAGTTAGGGTAGACTGAGTCTGCCGATCTTGTTCCTTGGAGGTTGGAGGCCTCCGTGTCTGTCTAGACCTGCGGGTCCTAGACATGACAGGCTTCGATGTGATACTCGGTATGGACTGGTTAGCAGCATACCGAGCTATCATCAACTCTGGTCGCCGGAGGGTGGTCGCTTGGACACCCGATGGGACGCAGTTTGTGTTGTTGGGGGATCGGTTCTCAGCCGATTCCTTTGCTTGTGGTGTGGGGAGGCGTGGCAGTGAGCTTTCAGCCTTGCTGGCCAGCCTGTCCCTGTTTGGGTCAGAGGGAGTGCAGCAGAGCAGTTTCCCCAGGATCGTGTGCGACTACACCGACGTGTTTCCCGAGGTGTTGCCAGGGCTTCCACCGCCCAGAGAGGTCGATTTTAAGATCGACCTGGTACCGGGTACCGCACCGATCTCTCTCCCAGCTTTCAAGATGGCACCAGCAGAGCAGAGTGAGTTGAGGACCCAGCTAGACGAGCTTACCAGTAGAGGTTTCATCCGTCCTAGCATGTCTCCTTGGGGGGCACCAGTGTTGTTCGCAAGGAAGAAGGATGGTACCCTTCGACTTTGCATAGACTACAGGAGGCTCAGCAGGGTGACGGTGAAGAATCGATATCCGATGCCGAGGATCGATGACTTGTTTGACTAGCTGCGAGGATCTTCGGTGTTCTCGAAGATCGACCTCCGCACCGGCTACCACCAGTTGAGGGTCCGGGATTGCGACATCCCGAAGACAGCTTTTCGGACTCGGTATGGCCTGTACGAGTTCGTGGTGATGCCGTTTGGGCTGTCGAACGCACCAACAGCGTTCATGGATCTCATGCAGAGGATCTTCCGACCCTTCGTAGACGAGTTCGTGGTGGTGTTCGTCGACGACATCCTTATCTACTCCCGGCCAGAGGCGGAGCACGAGCGACACTTGGCGACGGTGTTGCAGCTACTTCGGGAGCATCGGCTATATGCCAAGGCTTCCAAGTGCGAGTTCTGAGTTGCACAGGTGGGATTCCTTGGACATGTGGTGTCGGTAGCAGGGATCTCAGTTGACCTGGCCAAGGTTGAGGCAGTGGTACAGTGGCAGAGACCGAGTACAGTGTTTGAGGTCCGTAGTTTCTTAGGCCTGGCGGGTTACTACAGGCGGTTCGTGCAGGACTTCTCCAAAGTTGCCGGACCGTTAACCAGACTGACACAGAAGGCCGTCCCGTTCGTGTGGGATGATGTTTGTGAGCGAACATTCGTGGAGCTGAGGACCAGATTGACCAGTGCGCCGGTGCTGATCATCCCAGAGCGAGGTGTTGGTTACAGTGTTTACTGCGACGCCAGCGGTGAGGGTTTGGGGTGTGTCCTCATGCAGGAGGGCCACGTAGTTTCCTATAGTTCTCGTCAGCTGAAGAACCATGAGAGGAACTACCCGACTCACGACTTGGAGCTAGCAGCGGTGGTCTTCGCCCTGAAGACCTGGCGACATTATCTCTATGGCGAGAAGTTCTCAGTCTTCTCGGACCATAAGAGTTTGAGGCACGTTTTCACCCAACGTGATCTCAACCTGAGGCAGCGACGCTAGATGGAGCTACTGGAGGACTACGATTTCGAGTTGCATTACCATCCTGGTAAGGCAAACGTCGTAGCAGACGCGCTGAGCAGACAGGTGAGAGACACCAGAGCAGCAGTTGCAGGGCGACAGTGGCAGGCTCTAGAGACGGCGGGCCAGTTGGGGCTCGAGTTTGAGGACCTGGGATCCAACAGATTTCTCTATCCAGTGCAGAGTATGCCAGCAGTCTTAGCCAGAGTGTTAGAGGCACAGCACAGTGACCCAGAGCTCGAGGAGTTACGCACAGCATCGGGCACAGAGGGCGCAGACGGAGACTGGACGGTATCGTCAGACGGAGGGCTACGGTTCAGAGGCAGAGTAGCGGTTCCAGCAAATCCAGTTCTACGAGACGACATCCTACGAGAGTTCCACCACTCTCGTTTTGCGGTTCATCCCGGCGGCACCAAGATGTACCAGGATCTTCGGCGACAGTTCTGGTGGCGCGGGGTGAAGAGGGCAATGACGGAGTTCGTATCGCGCTACCTTACCTGTCAGAAGGTCAAGGCAGAGCACCAGCGGACTCCGGGGTTACTTCAGCTGCTTTCACTAGCTGAGTGGAAGTGGGAGCACATCACGATGGAATTCGTGACCGGGCTACCGAGATCTCCTAGGGGGAATGACGCGATTTGGGTCATCGTTGATCGATTGACCAAATCGGCGCACTTCCTACCTATGCGGGTGACACACTCGACGGACAGGTTGGGTAGCTTGTACGTCAGAGAGGTGGTCAGACTACACGGAGTTCCGGTTTCTATTGTGTCAGATCGTGACCCCAGGTTCACCAGCAGGTTTTGGCGAGACTTTCAGGAGGCATTTGGCACACTCCTGACTTTCAGTACAACGTTCCATCCGCAGACAGACGGGCAGTCAGAGCGGATGATCCGGATCTTGGAGGACATGCTGAGAGCATGTGTCCTCGACGCAGGAGGTAGCTGGGAGGAGCATGTTCCCTTGGTGGAGTTCGCCTACAACAACAGCTACCAGTCCAGTCTTGGAGTAGCACCTTTCGAGGCGTTGTACGGTAGGCCGTGTCGTTCCCCAGTATGCTGGGCAGAGGTTGGAGAGGCTTCACTCACCGGTCCAGACATCGTCAGGCGGTCGTCAAAGAGGTTAGTGCAGATCAGGCAGGGGCTTCTGACGGCTCAGAGCCGGCAGAAGAGCTATGCAGATCAGAGGCGACGACCGTTGGAGTTTGTAGTCCGCGACCGAGTGTTCTTGCGAGCATCGCCGTACAGAGGTTCTGTCAGGTTTGGCAGAGGTGGCAAATTGGCGCCGAGGTTTGTCGGGCCGTTCGAGATCTTAGAGAGGGTCAGCGAGGTAGCTTACCGCCTGGATCTTCCTCAGGACATGTCGGCTGTGCATCCGACTTTCCATGTGTCGATGCTGAGGAAGTATCACCCAGACCCGTCTCATGTCATCAGGGTGGATAACATTGAGCTTGAGGCAGACGCGAGCTTTGCTGAGCAGCCGGTTCGAGTACTTGACCGGAGGGATCAGGTCTTGCGGGGCAAGACGATTCCCTTGGTCAAGGTACTGTGGAGGCACAGAGGCACCGAGGAGATCACTTGGGAGCGCGAGGCGCGCATGCGGCAGGAGTTTCCACAGTTGTTCTCTTCTCGAGGTATTTCTTGTCCTGTCTTCTAGTGTAGCTGTTTTGTTGTTCCAAGCCCAACCCTTATCGAATCTCGGGATGAGATTTCCTTTAAGGGTAATAGGATGTGAGGACCTGCCCCTCTACCCTTGTGGCTCGTTGTAGACCGCAAGGGTAATTTAGTAAATTGCGCCTTGTTGGTTTGTTTCAAACCCGCGTGTGCACACACTGGCCATGTTTGTGTTAGTGCTTGTTTAGAATGGCTAGGTGGACACGGGATCGGAAGATCCCAGCTCGGGCGCGCGGAAGCTTGCCTTTGGGGCAGCTGACGACCCTTGAGCGATCGATCGCTCCTTGGAACGATCGATCAGACTCGTGAGCGAGTCGGTGGGTTTTGACCCTCTCGGATCGATCCGACTTGTTGTTGGGATCGATCCGACTTGGTCGGATTGATCCGACTTGTTGTTGGGATCGATCCGGGGCGCGAGCGACCGATCGCTCCTTGGAGCGATCGATCGGAATCGCGTCGGTGGCTTTTCTGCTTCGCGAGGACAGCCGCCGTTGGCCGTCGCTCTCTCTTGTCAGAAGGGCAGGACTTTCCCTCCCCTCCTTCGCCTTTTTCCCCCTTCCCCCGGCTGTCCCCTCCCCCCTTTTCCTTCTTTTCTTCTTCCCCTCCTTCCTTCTTCTTCTTCTTCTTCTCTTTTCTCCTCTCCCGAAGCTCTGTTTTCTCTCCCTTTACCGTCGGCGAGCTTCTTCTCCTCCGTTCTCCCTCCTCCGACCATCATTTTGGGTGTTCTAAGGCTCGTTGGATCTGTGGCAATGAGAGGAAGATCCCTGAAGTGGTTTGGTACCTTGTTAGTGATCATCTCGCAGGGAATCAGCCGGAATAGCGTTCTTCGGTAGGTTCTTCTACGTACTGTGTTCTTCTTTGGATTTCTTTAGATCTAGCCGTTGGATCTTGTTGATCTTTGTCTTGTTGGATTCCTTATGCCTAGTAGAATTACTGATATAAGTTTTATGAACTTTGGTTGAGATCTTAGTAGGTTTTATGCATGATCAAGCTAGGTTTCTCTGTTTTCTGCTGTTCTTGAAGAACAGCCGGCTTGCGACGTGTTTTTCGGCCGGCACATACTTGATCTTGGCTTCTGATGAGCAAAAGAGTTGTAGATCTTCGAGTCTACTCTCTAACCCCACTGATTGCATATTTGTTCGATTTTCCTACGATTTGTTATGAATTGTTTGCTGGAGGGCTGCGTTGCAGCAATTGATTGGTAAGTTAGTTTGATTAACGGTTTTGATTGGTGTTTTCCCGTTAATACAACCGTTGGATGATTATGCATTTTGGATATGTTGATCATGGTATGTACACCTTCTGATGGCTATGTTGGATCTTGAATCCGACGTTGTTTGGATGTTGGATCGTCGGGATCAATTAGCCCCTAAGTAGAGGTTTTGGGTGTTTTGAATATAATATTATATTTCGGAATATAATATTATATTGTGTACTGTTCATCATCGTTTTCGGGGTTGCTTCCCGTTGCAGGAGTCTGCGGTCGACGGTCGTGGTACCGTCGTAATGCCGGGACCCGCTACGGATCGGCTGGCAGCGGTTGGTAGTACCGCTGCAGCGATCCGGTTGACTTGTATGCTATCCTTGACATACTTTTGCATGCCTATCTCCTGTTTGTGTATATCATAGCATGCATTGTTGAATTATGTATTAGTTGCATTGGTTAGGGCGTGGGTGATCTTTGGGTCGCCGTCCCGAGGCTGGAAGCTCGGACTTAGCCCTAGGACCGGGGTTGGGCTGTTTGGACCCGTTTTGAATTGTGGTGTCCAGTCGATTCGATGATAGACTTAGATGACTGGTACACTTGTGGCTTGATGATTGTAGAGGTCGTGTAGACCTTCAGTCGGATGCTGAGGTGTAGCCGGTGTCCCACTGTGCGGACCCTGGAGTAGAAGAGTTGCCTACCCAGCGGTGCCTTTTTCCCGCCTGCAGTGCCGTTCCCTGCAGTTGTGTGTTTACCAGTGTTGTTCCTGCTACTGAGCGCTGCTCCTGGGCCTCAGGGACACGCGGTGGGGTTATGGGACCCCTGTATACACCCAGGTCCTACTTGAGGGCGACACTGTTGCGTTTCCCTCTTCCTTCTGTGTGTCGTAGTGTAGATCCCTACTGAGATTAGTGCTCACACCTACCCGGGCTGTGTTTTGCAGGTGCAGGCGTCAGTTCTTCCTCCGTGGCCCCTACCGGGAAGTTGGTCGGCGGTGCGGCGGCGCCTGGTGGACTTTGAGAGGTGGCGATATTTACTGCTTTTTCCCTTTTGGCTAGTTAGTCTCCTACGGGAGTAATGTTGTATTTGGATCTTCCCCTCTCCGAGGATATGTATATTAAACACTTTGAGTTTTAAATCTGTGGTTCGAGGTTTTGCTAATCAATGTTGTTTTAATTGAGAGTGCTAGGGTGAATTGCTAGGGAGACCAATAGGTTAGAGTGCTAGGGTGAATTGCTAGAGGTTCCGTTTCGCGTCGCCTGGCCCGGTTGGGCTTTCGCGGCTCGGGGCGCGACACCGGTGTCCTTAAACTCTTGGGAGGAGGAGTGCCTGCCCAGCGGTGTCCTGGCCCGCCAAACAGTGTTCTGTGTCCTGTTGAGAGTATGCAGTGTTTTGGGCCTGCGTTCACGGACTTCCGGTAGGGTTATGGGACCCTTGTATACACCTAGGATAGACTTGGGGGACGACACTGTTCTGGTCCCTCCCATGTGAGTGTCGTAGTGTAGTGTCCCTGCTGAGCTTAGTGCTCACTCCTACCCGGGCTGCATTTTGCAGGTGCTGGCGCTAGCTCTTCTTCGGTCGCCCCTACCGGGCCGGTGTTTGGTGACATGGCGGCGTCTGGCGGTGCTTGAGAGGTGGCGATCTTACAGTTTTCTTTACCTTTTTGTTTTAGATAGTCTCCTTCGGGAGTGGTAAATGTATAATTTCCCTGTTTTGAGGTTTTGTAATATATGTCAGTTCAGTCTCTTGGGTTGTAATTGTCGGTTCAGGATCCACAGGCTAACCATCCATACCAAAACTCCGGAATTATAGTAGGAGGACCCATATTGCCTTTACCATAGAGCTGCGGTCGACCCGACGAATCGACCGCCAGCACCACTGGCAGCGCAGACACGCTGCCCGGGTCGAGTCCGTTAGGAGCCCACCCTGCCCTGGGCTTCCGACCCAACGAACTGGGCCAACCACGGTGACCCCAGGGGGTGACGCTGGCCCAGCCTGCATCCTGGCCCGTAGCCAAACTGGCTCGGCACCAAGGCCTGCAACACCACAGCAACCAACAATCTCCCCCCCAGCGACACCACCGGGGTTTGAACCCGCAACCTCGCTCTGATACCACATGTCGGTTCAGGATCAACAGGCTAACCAACCATACCAAAACTCCGGAGTTATAGTAGGAGGACCCATATTGCCTTTACCATAGAGCTGCGGTCGACCCGACGAATCGACCGCCAGCACCACTGGCAGCGCAGACACGCTGCCCGGGTCGGGTCCGTTAGGAGCCCACCCTGCCCTGGGCTTTCGGCCCAACGAACAGGGCCAACCACGGTGACCCCAGGGGGTGATGCTGGCCCTGCCTGCAGCCTGGCCCGCAGCCCAACTGGCTCGGCACCAAGGCCTGCAGCACCACAGCAACCAACAATAGATTGTTAGCCCAGATATTGTTTTGATGATGTCAATATATATTTGATGATAAAACAATGATTTAATATTATTATCCCTTAATTTGGAAAGCATTAAAATCATATTTATTGAGTTTTGTACTGACGGTCGATGCGACGGACGATGCATGGATCGACCGTGGGATATGGCGGTTGATGGAAGGATCGATCGCGGAAGCTGACAATGGGAATATAGGCGACGGTCGATGTGACGGTCGATGGATCGATCGACCATGGCCTATGTGACTTGGCTCGAAGGAGCGACGGTCGATCGGTGCATCGACCCTGGGAAGAGGTTTTCGCAACAGAGCCTGACGGACGATGTCACGGACGATACGACGGTTGACCGTGAGCCCAGAAAAGAGCCGTTAAAGAGCCGTTGCAGGAGAAAGAAATAGCCGTTGGGAGGCTATTTGGAAGGGTTGGAGGCTCAGCTATAAAAGAGAAAATCCAGCAAACTTGCCAAGGACTTAGGGGGAGCTAAGGGATTATTGTAATAATATTCGAGCAAGTTTTATTCTCTTTACTTGTGAGCTAAACCTTTGTAAAACTACTTCAAGTGTGAAGTAGACTTTGAGAGAGAGATCCAATAGTGAGATTGGAGAGATTGTAAGGTTGCCAAGCACCCGTAAGCTTGGTGGATAGGTTGCCAAGCACCCGGAAGCTTGGTGAACAACTTGTAAGAGGTCTTGCAAGTAGTGGAACCTCAAGGAGTGCCTTGAGAGAAGTGAACGTAGGCATGGTTGGCCGAACCACTATAAAAATTCTGGTGCAAGCTCTCTAACTCTCCTCTATCCTTCTAGTTATTTGCTTAATTATCTATTCATATCATTTACAAGCATACAAGTTTATTAGACTCCGACTATCTAGGTTTTTCTTTATCGACCATTATTTAAAGGTCCAATAGAACCCCCCTACTTGGATCATCAGTAATTTGTGTTAATACAGGATGATTGCGAATTGCTAGGGTAACCACTACGATTAGAGGGAAACCTCGCCATAATTTCCGCAGTAGGTTAGGTTCTGCTTCGCGTCGCCCGGCCCGGTTGGGCCTACGCGGGTCGGGGCGCGACAGCTAACATGTGCTGAGGAAGGTCCAAGCGGTAGGCTACCTCGCCGACCCTTTCTAGGATCTCAAACGGTCCGACGAACGTCGGAGCCAACTTGCCCCCGCTACCAAACCTGACAGACCCTCTGTACGGTGCTGCCCGCAGGAACACACTGTCACCAACTGTGAACTCAAGTGGTCATCGCCCCTGATCTGCATAGCTCTTCTACCGGCTCTGAGCCGTTAGAAGCCTCTGCCTGATGTGCACTAACCTCTCTGACGACCTCCTGACGATGTCTCTCCAACCTCTATCCAGCAAACTGGGGAATGACACGGCATACCGTACAACGCCTCGAAAGGTGCTACTCCAAGACTGAACTGGTAGCTGTTGTTGTAGGCGAACTCCACCAAGGGAACGATCTCCTCCCAGCTGCCTCCGGTGTCGAGGACACATGCTCCCAGCATGTCCTCCAAGATCTGGATCGTCCGCTCTGACTGCCCGTCTGTCTGCGGATGAAACGCCGTATTGAACGTCAGAAGTGTGCCAACTGCCTCCTGAAAGCCCCGCCAGAACCTGCTAGTGAACCTGGGGTCGCGGTCTGACACTATCGACACTGGAACCCCGTGTAGTCTGACTACCTCTCTGACGTACAAGCTGCCCAACCTGTCAGTCGAGTCTGTCGTCCGCATAGGCAGAAAGTGCGCCGATTTGGTCAATCGATCAACGATGACTCAAATCGCGTCATTCCCCCTAAGAGATCTTGGTAGCCCGGTCACGAAGTCCATCGTGATGTGCTCCCACTTCCACTCAGCTAGTGGAAGCGGCTGAAGTAACCCCAGAGTCCGTTGGTGCTCTGCCTTAACCTTCTGACAGGTAAGGTAGCACGATATGAACTCCGTCACTGGCCTCTTCATCCCGTGCCACCAGAACTGTCGCCGAAGATCCTGGTACATCTTGGTGCCGCCGGGATGAACTGCAAAGCGAGAGTGGTGAAACTCTCGCAGGACGTCATCTCGAAGAATCGGATTTGCTGGAACCGCTACTCTGCCTCTGAACCGTAGCCCTTCGTCTGACGATACTTTCCAGTCTCCGTCGGCGCCCTCTGTGCCCGTCGCTGTGCGTAACTCCTCGAGCTCTGGGTCACTGTGCTGTGCCTCTAACACTCTGGCTAGAACTGCTGCCATACTCTGCACTGCGTAGAGAAAGCTGCTGGATCCTCGATCCTCAAACTTGAGCCCTAACTTGCCCGCCGTCTCTAGAGCCTGCCACTGCCGTGCTGACAACCTTGCAACTGCTGCTCTGGTGTCTCTCACCTGCCTGCTCAACGCGTCCGCGACAACGTTTGCCTTACCAGGATGGTAATGCAACTCGAAGTTATAGTCCTCCAGTAGCTCCATCCAGCGTCGCTGCCTCAGGTTGAGGTCGCGTTGGGTGAAAACGTGCCTCAAGCTCTTATGGTCCGAGAAGACAGAAAACTTCTCGCCATAGAGGTAGTGCCACCAGGTCTTCCGGGCGATGACCACTGCCGCTAGCTCCAAGTCATGGGTCGGGTAGTTCCTCTCATGGTTCTTTAGCTGGCGAAAACCATATGCAACTACGTGGCCCTCCTACATGAGGACACACCCCAAACCCTCACCGTTGGCGTCACAGTAGACACTGTAACCAACACCTCGCTTAGGGATGATCAGCACCGGCGCACTGGTCAACCTGGTCCCCAGCTCTACGAAGGCTCGCTCACTAGCATCATCCCACACGCACGAACAGCCTGTAGTATCCCACCAAGCCCAGGAAACTGCGAACCTCGAACACTGTCCTTGGTCTCTGCCACTGTACCACTGCCTCGATCTTGGCGGGGTCGACTGAGATCCCTGCTGCCGACACCACGTGTACAAGGAATCCCACCTATGCAAGCCAGAACTCGCACTTGGAAGCCTTGGCATAAAGCCGATGCTCCCGAAGTAGCTGCAACACTGTCGCCAAGTGTCGCTCGTGCTCCGCCTCTGACCGGGAGTAGATAAGGATGTCGTCGACGAACACCACCACGAACTCGTCTAGGAAAGGCCGGAAGATCCTCTGCATGAGATCCATGAACGCTGCTGGTGTGTTCGTCAGCCCAAACGACATCACCATGAACTCGTACAAGCTGTACCTCGTCCGAAAAGCCGTCTTTGGGATGTCGCAATCTCGAACCCTCAACTGGTGGTAGCCGGTGCGGAGATCTATCTTCGAGAACACTGAAGATCCTCACAGCTGGTCAAACAAGTCATCGATCCTCGGCATCGGGTATCTGTTCTTCACCGTCACCCTGTTGAGCCGCATGTAGTCTATGCAAAGTCGAAGGGTACCATCCTTCTTCTTTGCGAACAACACTGGCGCCCCCCAGGGAGACATGCTGGGACGGATGAAACCTCTGCTGGTAAGCTCATCTAGCTGGGTCCTCAACTCACTCTGCTATGCTGGTGCTATCCTGAAAGCTGGGAGAGAGATCGGTGCGGTATCTGGTACTAGTTTAATCTCGAAATTGACCTCTCTGGGTGGTGAAAGCCCTGGCAACACCTCGGGAAACACGTCGGTGTAGTCGCACACGATCCTGGGAAAATTGCTCTACTGCACTCCATCAGAAGCGGACAGGGACAGGCTGTCCAACAAGGCTGAGAGCTCCCTGCCACGCCTCCCCACACCACAAGCAAAGGAATCGACGGAGAACCGATCCCCCAACAACACAAACCGTGTCCCGTCGGGTGTCCAAGCGACCACCCTCCGGCGACCACAGTCGATGATAGCTCGATATGCTGCTAACCAGTCCATACCGAGTATCACATCGAAGCCCGTCATGTCTAGCACCCGCTGGTCTAGACAGACGCGGAGGCCTCCAACCTCCAAAGAACAAGATCGGCAGACTCGATCTACCCTGACTGCCCCGCTGATCGGTGAGTCTACAAACTGTGCCACCTCTAGCCGACTCGTCTCTAACCCTAATGATGCCACACACATGCTAGCAATGTAGGAGTGAGATGCCCTTGTATCTATCAGCACATCTACTAAGGAACTAGAAAGCTGAAAGATACCTCTGAGAACGGATGGCTCTGCCGTGGCCTGCTAGTACTGTAAGGCTACTGGTACTGCTGTGGCGGCTGATACAGCTGAACGGTGTCCTGCTGCTCGTGAACTGGGAGGGCAAACACCTGCCCCCGCTGGCGGCCTCCACCTCTGGGACGCCCCGGTCCGTGTCCATCCCCGCTCCCTGATGAATAAATTTTATATCTCGCAAGTATACGAATCGGTGCAATCAGTATAGTAGCAAGACGAGTATCGTACCCACAGAGATTTGTAGAGATTATTAGAGTAAAAGGCTAAAGAACAGAAAAGAAAGAAAATAAGGAAAGGAAAATAGAAATATGAAGTCTCGAAAATAGATGATCTAATAACGAAATAAGAAAACGATGGAAATATAATGGATGAATACTAAGGTTTCGATTTCACCATAACATCCTCATTCTATGCATTGAATCAATCAGGATCTCAGTTTAATTCCAAGGGTTCGCTCTTCCGATATGATGATCCGTTCGATCACAGTCTTCACCAAGTACCCCCAATTAACCGTAGCTAATGAACCCATAACTAAGTGTTAACCAAGAATCCATTAAGCTCTGAAGAACTGATGATGATGCATAATGTTATATTTTTATCCCTTAATACTTAGTCTCCTGTACTTATTTAGTTCCTAAATACACTCATTATTCTTATATTTTGATTTAGGATGCAATTGAAGTCCATAAGTCGAAAAGAAGCTGAAAAGAGTGCATGGATCAACTTTAAAAATTAATCTGTACCTGCTCATGAAGAACCAGATGATGTACCATATATGGTTGGAAAGCTCTTGAAGTCTAGATTCTGGAGAATTTTACGGTTCGTGATTCCGAGTTTCCTAGAGGAAGTTACAACAATTTTAGTACCGATGACGCAGTCTGGATGGCAGAACAGTAATATGCTGGAAAGTTGGAGCGATCCGACACCCCAGGTAGGATCGATCGGACCATGCAGAATCATGACAGAACATGTATTTTTTGGCTGAACTTGATCCGATCGATCGAACCATCCCTCGTATTGAGCCAGATCGATCCGACTCCTAGAGTTGGATAGATCGGACTTGGAAAATGTCAGAAATTGCAGATTTTAATGAGCCAAATCGATCGAACACCTAAAGTTCGATCGATCGGACTCAAAAATAGCCAGAGAAGGTGGATTTTTACGCATTCGATCGATCCAGCGCCTATAATTCGATCGATCGGACTCGGGCGTAACTACAAATTGAAGATTCTAATGAGACTGATCGATCCAGCACCCCGAGAAGGATCGATCGGACTCTCCCAGTGAATTAAATCAACGGTTTTGATCTAATCCGTGGATGGAGAGACTTTGGGCTATAAATATCACTCTTTCTAGGGTTTGAGGGGGGATTCTTGGACACTTTTGGCTGCTCTTTCTCCTCCTTTATATTTTTTCTAGGTTTTATTTTGTTTATTAGAATCTTTTGAGGATTGTTCTCGATGGCCCTGCGTGGCTAAATCTTGATCCTTGGTCGAGGAGACTGAAACCTCAGAATCAATGAAACTGTGAGATCTAATTTATTTTTATTGTTTAGTTTATAGATGAGTATTGAATGTTCTTCTGTTATTAAATATTCATGATTGTCTTGTCTAATTGCTAGGAGCGCTACTAGTTTATTATTCATTGCGATCTACTGCTAGGTTTGATATCAAATCCGGAATTATTTGATCCCTCTAATCTGCGAAGCAACTAGGATCTAATAATTTACTGCTGATCAGATCTTGTTAGATCTTAGGAAGAATATTCAACTAGATTAAATGCAACCGCTTGTGCTTGTGTTGTTTAGCTTCATCGATCTCCCTATTCTTAACGCTGCTACTAGATTAAATCTACAGCGCTTGTCTTAGGTTGTCTAGTAGTTAGGGCTGATTAGATCGCTTGTTTCTAATTAACTATGATCGAGGAGAGATTCGAATTTAATTCGAACGGTGAATATTCATGGTATGAATTGATTGATACTTGCATCTATGATCAGTTGTTGGATTCTGATGGTGGATGTTGACTCATACCAAGGTTTGTTCTCTTGATTCAACTTGTTTCTTTTATTTAGATTATTTATTTATTGTTTTTCCTCACGTTTAAAACCCCCCTATCTTTGTTCACTAAGCACAAAACTAGACTAAACACTCTTCGTGGGATCGACTCGTACTCGCACTACTACATTTGTTTTAAAGAGTATTGATTTTATTTTTGAGTGTCTGCGACAGCACATCAAGAACAGTTATGAACCAAGAAGTGTCTTAGCTTGAACCCGGCCTCGACTAAATCTCATTCATTCATAGATCCTGCAAGATTAGGGAATGAACCCTCGCCCAATCTCACATAAAACAATTTATAATACTTCTATTGGCCAGTTAAAGGTATTTAAGATCTCAGGTATAATAATGAATGAAACAAGAAATATAAACTGATTAAATAAATATGATATAATAACATAGAATGATTCAGTTAGGCTACATTCGGTACTTTAGAGAAGAAACTAGCCACTCATGTTCATCATGAGAGCAACAAAACTAATGAAGAAATAAGATGAGGAAAGAAAAGAAAACCAAGCCTGGAACCCGTCTACTCTCCTCCAAACGCTGCCAAAAGTCCCCCTCAATAAGTGTTAGACAACCTCCTTAAATCGGGGTAAGAAACCCTAATTGTGCTTCAACTTTTGGATTAAATCTGGTCCGTTCATTTTCAGGTCGTCCGTAAAGAGATCGATCTTCTTAAGGATAAAGATCGATCTTCTTCATTTTCCCAATTTTTGTAACCTGGTTCTCCCCGACAAAGATCGATCTCTTTGAGATAGAGATCGATCTTCTTTCTCCGTAGACTCAGCTCCTTCCAAACTACCCAGGTTCAGATCGATCTCTTGCAAGGAAGAGATCGATCTCTTTCATCTATTGTTGACGACGCTCACAAGGATCGACCTTCTTAGTAAAGAAGATCGATCTCTTATTCCAACTTTCTTGTTTTCGCTCACAGTCGATCTTTGTATCGACCCTGCGAAGTATTTTTCTTGACAGAGGCTGACGGTCGATGCCACGATCGATGCCACGGTCCACCGTGAGAATTTTTGGGTGCGACGGTCGATCCGGCGGTCTACCGTGGGTCTTTTTCATCTCTATATGCATAAGAGATCGATCTTTTATTTAAGGAAGATCGATCTTTTATTTCCTGCATCTTTCTTTTGCTATTCTGCCCTGCGCACTGGTATGAAAAACACTATAACTTCCTCTATGCAACTCCAAATCACGAACAGTAAAATTCTCCTGAAACTAGACTTCAAGATCTTTCTACAGGTGTATGGCACATCGTCTGGTTCTTCATGAGCACGTACAGCTTAATCTTTCAAGTTGATTCATGTAATCTTTTCAGCTTCTTTGCTCCTTTTTCCTGCATTTTCCACACAACTATGTGAAGCAACATATAGATATAAAAATAGTAATAAAGATGTTGATTAAGGATAATAATCTAGCAATTGAGATGGTTATAAAGCTATTCAAAGTGCATTTTCATGCACTCATCACTTCTCTGCCAGGCACCGGACCCTACCCTCTACTGCCTTGCGGCATAGCGCTCCGGCTGCGGACCCTGGCCTCACCCTGACGAAGCCTGCCCAGTTGGCCCGGCCCTCAGTAGAAACGGAGCTGGTGGGCTCGGTAGTGGCTGCTGGTACTGTAGTGCACGCGGCGGCTGCAGCTGAAAGGGTCACTGACGCCGTTGCTGTCCTCTACCGAACCCCCCTCTGCCCTGAGGTCGCTGCTGCGTGCTGGTGAAGGGTGCCGGTGGAACTGCCCGGCACCTGTCATCCCACAACTGAGCCTCTACTGCTAAGGCCCCGTTCAGGATCGCTGAGTTCGACTAGAAGCAGTGTGAGCTGGTCTGCCACCGGATCTTTGGCCGAAGTACCCACTCGAACTGCCGCACCCTGGCTATCTGATCTGCTGCAACGGCCCACGCAAACCGAACAAGGTGAGTGAACCTGGAGGCATACTGCTGAACGGAGCGAGTACACTGCAAGAGGGACTGGAACTCGCGGGTCAGGGCGTCACGTGCACTCGCGGGGAAGTGCACGTCCAAGAACATTGCCCTGAACTCCTCCCACAGTTGCACCTCTCCGTCACTGGTGTGCTGGGGGGTGCGCCACCAGTCTCGAGCGTCACCATCGAGCTGGAACACTGCGAGGGTGTCCCGAGCCCGGTCGTCCTCGATGAGGAGAGCATCCAGGACGCGCGAGACTCCGTCGGGCCAGTCGTCCGCTGCGGTCGGATCTCCAGAACTAGCGCTGAACCTGGGCGGGTTCAGCCTCTGGAAAGCCATCGCGATAGCTACCGATGCCCGCCCGTCGACAGGAACAGGGGCCTCCTCCTCGGCGAGGAAGACCTCTGCCTGCGCGACCGAAACAACCACTAGTGATGGTACAGTCCGTCTAGCCCGGACCACCCTGACTGGAGCAGTCCTGTCCGGTCGAGCGGGTCAACCAGGTCGTGCCCCACCCCGACCGGCAACCGAATGTCGGCCGCAAGCTCCCGACATCTGAACGATCACCAACAGCAAACGAGAGCATACACGGATGTTCTAGACATAGAACTATCCCAGGCCACACTCAATCTCAACCGAAACCTGATCCTACTCCCTGGGATCTACAACCTATGCTCTGATACCAAGTTGTCGCGCCCCGACCCGCGTAGGCCCAACCGGGCCGGGCGACGTGAACCGGAACCTAACCTACTGCGGAAATTTTGGCGATGTTTCCCTCTAATCATAGTGGTCTCCCTAGCAATTCATAATCGTCCTATATTATACAATCAATCACAAAACTCAAAAACTGAAACTGAATATATACAACTCCTCAACAGGGTAAAAGTTATACAAAATCTCTCCCGTAGGAGGCTAACTAAGCAAAAGGGGTAGAACTGACGATCGGTGCACCTCAAGCACCGCCAGACGCCGCCACGTCACCAAACCCCTGCCCGGTAGGGGCGACCGAAGAAGAGCTAGCGCCAGCACCTGCAAAACGCAGCTCGGATAGGAGTGAGCACTAAACTCAGGATGGACACTACATTACGACACTCACAAGGGAGGGAGCACAACAGTGCCACCCCTAAGTCTACCCTAGGTGTATACAAGGGTCCCATAACCCTACCGGAAGTCCATGAACGCAGGCCCAAAACACTGCAGACTCTCAACAGGACACTGAACACTGTTTGGCGGGCAAGGACACCGCTGGGCAGGCATACCTCCTCCCAAGAGTCAAGAACTCTGGACACCGGCTACACTTCAGATACAACTTGGAGTCGACACGACCTCTAAACATCAAATCACATGTATTCATCTCATCTACCCCTATCATCGAAATCGATTGAATACTACAAATCGAGTCCTGGACCAAGCTACCCGCAACGGTCCTAGAGCTAGATCCGGACTACCCGAAAGCCCCGGATCGGCGATGAACCCATCGCCAACGTCCTACACAGATGCAACTAATGCATAAAGCAATGCATGTTATGAGCACACGCAGGAATATACAGATAAGCATGAATCAGTATGTGATTGTATATCAAATAAGGTCTGGGCACGGTACCCTGCCGGCTCGGGGTGGTGAACAGGTAAGTAAGGTCTAGGAACTGCTACAGTGGTACCACCACCAACTATCAGCAGTCCACCACAACACCTGCATCGGGAATCAGCCCTGCAATCAACAGCTCACAGATATCACAGATAAAGCCCTCGTCGCACGCCGACATGCAAGGCTAAGGAAAGCTGTAGGGCTATCCGCCCATTTATTCTAAACATTCCGGGAGTCATCACTCCCCCGGTTCACCACTGCCCCTATTATAGGGCTAACATGCTTAACCATATATACCAAGTATAAGACAGTAAAGAAAACCGTCATACAATGCCCCGCGGGCAAAAGCCATTTGAAAACACCCCTCAGCTACTAAGAGATTGATCTTTCTTCCAGGGAAGATCGATCTTCTTAGTGCTTGGGAGAAAACTCGTCCCTATCAACCGAAAGAGATCGATCTTCTTCACAAGAAGGATCGATCTTATTCGTGACATGGAAGAAAACTCGTCCCTGTCAACTGGAAGAGATCGATCTTCTTCACCAGAAGGATCGATCTTCTTCGTGACATGGAACCCGTCATACCAGTCTAGGCAAGGATCGATCTTCTCCCACCGAGGGATCGATCCTGCTCGGGCTGGGTGTGACGCCCCAGAAGGGATCGATATTCCCTCCAGGGAGATCGATCCGAATGGGTTCTCCGGCGATCGGACGGCGAGAAATACCGCCGAAAAATACAACTAAATCCCCCAAAACTCTGGGATCTGGTAGATCAAGGGACCACGAGTTCAGAACCGGTGAGATCATGGGAAACCAACATGTATTTTAACAGATCTAAGCAAAAGATCACAATCAAAGCGAAAAAACTCCAAAAACCCGAAAGATTGTAGGTAGGATCCCTACCTATGCAATAGCAGCTTCAATCCAAGCTACTAGGCCTTGGATCGTCCTCAAACTCCTTCAAAATCGCCAGATATGAGCTCAAGATCCCCGGATTTCAAAAGGGTTTAAAGAAATCCGTTGTGTCCGCTTTATAGGCGGACGAACCGACCTATGAGGGATCGATCTTTCCTCAACGGAAGATCGATCTCTCATGACGATCACAGCTTGACTTTCTGGCACAAGGAGATCAATCTCTTAGCCAAAGAAGATCAATCTTATTTGTCCAGAAAGCTAAACTTGGGCAAGAGCTCAAGCCCAAGTCCGGATCTTTCAATCCCGGGTCCCACTAACCATTCTAGCCAAACATTACCACAAACATGGTCAGTGTGCACACACACGGGTGTGAAACAAGCCGACAAGGCGCAATTTGCCAAATTGCCCTTGCGGTCCACAATGAGCCACAGGAGTAGAGGGATGGGTCCTCACATCCTAATACCCTTAAAGGAAATCTCGTCCCGAGATTCGATAAAGGTAGGGCTCGAAAATAGAAAGAAACAGCTACACTAGAAGACAAGACAAAAGTTACCTCGAGAAGGGAACAAGTGTGGATACTCTAGCCGCATGCCCGCCTTGCGCTCCCAGGTCATCTCCTCGACGCCTCCGTGCCTCCACAGTACCTTGACCAAGGGAATCGTCTTGCCCCGCAAGACCTGATCCCTCCGGTCAAGTACTCGAACAGGCTGCTCAACGAACGTCGCGTCTGACTCAAGCTCGATGTCATCCACTCTGATGACATGCGATGGGTCGGGGTGGTACTTCCTCAGCATCGACACGTGAAAAGTTGGGTGCACAGCTGACATGTGCTGAGGAAGGTCCAAGCGGTAGGCTACCTCGCCGACCCTCTCTAGGATGTCAAACGGTCCGACGAACCTCGGAGCCAACTTGCCCCCGCTGCCAAACCTGACAGACCCTCTGTACGGTGCTGCCCGCAGAAACACACTGTCGCCAACTGCGAACTCAAGCGGTCGTCGCCTCTGATCTGCATAGCTCTTCTGCCGGCTCTGAGCTATGGATTGTTGTCCTTTTTCCTAGAACATCTTTGCTGCAAGGATTTTGGCAAGGCCTTGTTGTGTAGTTGCTTTGCCAATATGATCGAGTTCTTAGTCTTTCTCTGTTTGTTTGAATCATTGCTCGACTAAGGTTTTGGGTTGATCGATATCGGTGTTTTTCCTACAATGCTAACTTCCCTGTCCTTCACTACTCCCCTGTGCTAATTAGGTCTATGTAGGCTTTAACTTGAGTTCCTAGATTTTCTCCTAGCTAGCTGGGTCACTGTTTGGTGGAGATGTAACCCTCAATTTCATTCCATCCTAAATTTCATAATTGTCCATGTACTTATCATTAATTGCTATCCGGTGGTGCCAATTGTTCCTCACTCTACCCAATTGCTGCAAGCTCTTATTAATTGTCCAAGTATTACACTTTATAGCGTGTTCATGGTTCGGGTCGAAGGTGTGCCCTTTGTATGTGTTGAATGATTATGCATGATTGGGATATGTGAATGTTGTACTTGGATTTTGTTTACTCTTGAATGCTAAACCTACCCTATAGCTATGCTATACTTTGTTGGACATGTGATTGATGAATTGACATGTAGAGACACCTAGGCCTAGTTACTTGATTAGGCTCATGCACGTGTATTAAGGCTAGGTGCGGGCGATGGGGCTCGATCGCCGATCCGAGGGCTCGGGTAGCTCGGATCTAGCTCTAGGACCGAGGTACGGGTAGGAGGACTAGGGCGAGATTGTGTGGTTATGATCTTGTGTTGATCGAGGTTGCAACCTAGTTATACTCATTGAATTATGATATTGAGGTGTAGAGGTTGTGTCGTGGTTTCAGAATGGTGTGCTCTGCAGGGCTTACGCACCATGATATGTCCTATCTCCGTTGTTATGTTTCCCTGTGCATGGTGAATGAGGACGTGGCAGGTGGCGAGGTAGCGGCGATACACTCGCACTGTGTCCTAGCCCGTTGTGCTAACCACGTTGCTTCACCGGTAGGTTGTGACCCAGTGTCCGTACCCTGAAGTAGGCCGTGGGCGTAGAGAGAGTCCCCTTGACCCGTGAAGAGACTCGACGCATTTGCAGTTCCCTTTCCTTGAGTGTGCCATAGAGTAAAACGATACTGGGTTTTATGCTCACCCTACCCGGGCTGCGTTTTGCAGGTGCATGCGCCGTTCCTTCCACTTTAGTAGTCCCAGGCATATCAACTCTCGGAGGCACTTCTACTTCGGCTGAACTTTGAGGTTGTTGGCAGATCAGAGGGCTCAATTCAGTATTTACATTTATTTGATGTCGTTAACTCTTGGAGACTTATGTTTCGCATTTGAGGACAAAACGTATAACTTTAAATTTGATATTCATGTGGAATGATGTTTATCTAAGTGTTCAAATTGGGTCTATAATAACGATGGTAGTTGCAAATCCACATTTATGCCCTAATGATCAAGTATTTACATTTATGGTGAATGTTGGAAATTGTACAGCTTCCTTGTGTCAGAATTATAAAGGAAACTCTGTCAAAAATTTACACGCCAATTGATGATTTAACTTGTTTAGGTTGCTCACTCCCCGATTGGGATGGGTTTTCTGGGTCGAGACATGATATGAAAAGTGCACAAATCACCCTTTTAACTGGATCTCGTTAGTCTCCGAGCAATGCTATTTTGATTGTCTTCTCCCCATTTCAGGTATTAGGACCCTCAGCGAAGACTTGATCAAGTTTAGTGCTAAAACGAACAAATAAAGAACCTGCAAAGTCAAAGGAGCAAAGGAGCAAAGATTGGCCATCTTTGACATCAAAACTGTATCTGCTCAGAAAGAACCAGATAATTTTCTATATATGATTGGAAAGCTCTAGAAGTCTAGTTTCTGGAGAATTTTACGGTTCATGATTCCAAGTTTCCTATAAGAAGTTACGACATTCTTAGTACGAATGACGCAGTCTGAATGGCAAAAGCGAAAATACGCAGACCAAATGATGGATCATCTTCCCCTATAATGATCGATCAATGTACTGTACCAGAGACGACAAAGAGCCATGTTTTGAATGATCCATCATTTCCTTTCAAATGATCGATCATCCTTGGGCGCAGCCAGTTTTTTGGAATCAAATGATTGATCTTCACCCCTAAATGATCGATCATTTGATAGCAGTTAAGCAAAATCCAAGGCCCAGATCTAATCCGAGTTAAGGGGATACCTAGGTTATAAATAAGAATCTTTTAGGGTTTTGGGTGGGTTCTCGAGACTCTCTCTTGGCTACTTGGAGGCCAAGGAGATGGGGCACTCTTTCTTAGTTTCTTTTTTCTCTTTTTAACTTTTCATTTTAGAATCTTTTGGGAGGAAATCCATGGCGGAAGAGCTTCATCAACCTTCATCCACGGAACTAACCCTAAAGATGAATAGCTAAACTTTTTACCATGGGATTCTTATGATATAACTAGAGTTTCTATTAGAGATTCCTAAGATTTAGGGCTTGTATACCTCTTTGAATGGTTTGTATGGATTGATCTTAATTTCTTTATGAACTTGGTGTGATTTTAGTATTATTGGATGAATGATTTGTTCTTTTATGCCCTAGATCTAGGTCTTGAGCATGTTAGGGCTTGAGATTAGAGATTCTCATCAAAACATTCATGCTAGAACCATGGATGTGAGGATTTTCTTTTCGAGATTAAGATTCTTGTGATGTTAGGACCATTACATGTAATGCTAGAACCATTATGACCAACTCTTAATCCGTTATTCATCTTAATTCAAGATTAGGGATTTCATAGTGCTAGAACCTCTAGGGTAACTTCTAATCCTTGATACATTCTATTTTGGCGACCTCAAGGTGCTAGAACCATCATGATTTTACACCTAAATCCATAGTGTTATTATTTTCTCATGATGAATTCATTCTAATCAGAGGATTCATTAGCGGTGATCACAACTAATCATCATGTCACTGACTTTTAGATAATTGCTCTCACCGACAAGGGATCCTAACCGAAACTTGTTGAGTGATAGGGAGAACTAGCCATTCACCTATCAACCATCAGAAAAACCATTCAGTTTGGTTAGCTCATTCTAATCCTAGGAAGACCTGGTAGAATCCTAGTTATTCATTAAGAATTCCCTGGTACCTTTTCTCGTATTTATCAATCTTTTAGTATAAAATTAGTTTAATTCCAATTCTTAATCTTTTCTCAACTTATTGATAGGAATACTTAGATTAAATTTAGTAGTTTAATTACTTTCCTACGCATTCCCTGTGGATTCGACTCGGATTCACTACTATCTACCCCCAAAGTAGTTAGTTTGAAGTTCGATTATATATTTGTAATTTTGGTCAGACTTGTTAAGCCACGACACTTTTCAAGCACTATCAAAATTTTGGCGCCGTTGCCGGGGAGTGCTATAGGAGATGATTGAATTGCTTTGCTTAGTCTAATATTCCTTGTAAATATCTTTAGTTTAAATTTTGTTTCATATCTTAAAAAAATGGAAAAAAAAAAGAAATTCGTACTTACATTGCTATATCTTCTTGTTGTTAGGAGACGTCGACGTGAGGAGAATCAACGGTCTACGGTCGACAACGGATGTTTTGTGCTTGGACCAACCCCTTGTAACGTATTTCTAACTTTTTGTTTGGTCCTTATTTAATTAATTATGTATACATGGCCGATAATTATATACCACCGGGTGCAACTTTGAACGATTACTTTTTCCATCTAATTATGCACCTGCTTATGTTAATGATATCTATGATTGCTCAAACCTGACATATGATTCCCATTCATACACCTATGACCCGGATTTGAGTGACCATCCATACCCTTGTTGGCAATTCCAAGGTTACTATCCTCATAATGTTCAACCACAAGATTCAAGCATACCGGACCAATAGTTTGCACCTAGTTTTGAACCATCTTATCTTCCTCAAACACAATACCCACCACCCCAACATTGGTATGAGCCTCTCAGTCCCTTTGAACTACAAGCACAAGTAGATCCATCTTTAGATGAAAGGATTCTTAACGGTTTTGAGACTTTTAAGGCACAAAACAAAATTCTGCATTCTTATGCACAATTATTAGCTAATACAGAAATTCAAATTAGACAATTAACGTCCATGATGGAATCTTAATATGATGACGTTGTTAATTGTGGAAATGAGCTGGTGTTCCATAGTTCTAATGATGAGGCTTGTGATACCCAATTTACCAATGTTAGTGACGCATGCAACTATGAGATTCCTAATGAGGCCTCGCTCGTTCATGATGATTAGAATAATGTTTCACCGGTGTGTGATGAAATTAGGGATGATGTTTGGCTGGCACATATTGATTTGGTGAATGAACAAGTGCCTCATAATTGTTTTCTTGATGATAATGGTATTGATGAATGCATGCATGATTTGATACCTCCCGTAAGTCATGATGATGTTATTATGCAGGTTTATGAAGCTTTCCACGAGCACATACCTAATAATGAGGATGAATCATTCGATATCAACTTGCCATTTTATGAAGCTTTTCATGAGGAGATACCTTATTTTGATAATGATTCATGTGATATTGTGTCGCCGGTCTATAAAGGTTTTTATGAGAATATATCAAATTTTGAGGAGGATGATTATTATGATATTAATTTGCCGGTTCATGAAGCTTTTTATGAGGCCTTACCTAATCAAGATGTATATATTGATGAAGTTTCATGTAAAAATCACATGTCGGTCTTTGATGTGATGGATGATGTCTGTGATGACTTGGATGATCCTTATAAGACCTCCTTTAGGAAACCTCACTTTGAGCCTCTATCCTTTACTTCATCCACACTTGTTGAACATTGTGAGTTACCGAATCTTATTTTTCCGAATTTCTTAGGTCATGTTGAATTTGATTGTAGCTTCATCAAAGATTTATGCAAGACTTCTTGTCTTTCAAGTACTTTGTTTGTTACAAACATTCCCTTCTTCTTTGATGAAGCATGTCTGCATGACTTTACTTTTATTCGGACCATGTATTTCTTTACTTTAAACCATCGGCCACCAAAAGCTGACTTGAGGATGGCTCCCTTTGATGACATATATGGATTGAAGGATAGTGAATGGCTAGTACATACACCTTCATATGGACTGAAAGGGTGTGTTTCTAACTTAGGAACCCTCATGCCCCAGACTGGATGGGTTTTTTCGGTTGGGGTGTGACACTGCGTAGCCATGTAAGTCTTCTAACTTACAACTTGCATTTCAGTTGTGGTATTCCATGGTTTTCTCCTCTCCTCTGGATGTTATGTTTTCTTTTCTTTTTTGTGAGTGATCTTGTATGCAAGGCAGACGATCCCTAAACATCCCTTTGGAACCTTTGGATCTAAAAATAGAGGCCACACTCAGAATAGCTAGAACCTTAGGGCAGAAATCTTTAAGTAACTATCAGGAATCCTTAAGTAACTTGCAATCTGTTCAAGTGACTTCTGGTACAATGGCTGAAAATGAGGGACTTGTCATATACCCTAATGCTAATATTGGTAGGGTAGTTAATAATAATAATAATAGAGAAGTCCCAATTAGGAGTCATTTCCTACCAGGACCTTACACCTATGCTTCTTGTATCAACCCACATGCCATCAATGCTACACATTATAAGATTAAGCCTAACTAGATTACAACTTTACCTTCTTTCTATGGGTGTGAGAATGAGGACCCTTATGGACACATTGCTAGCTTTCTTGAAATCCTTTCCATGTTCAAACTCCTGCACTTTAATAATGATGCCTTTAGACTCAAACTTTTCTTTTTTTCTTTGTAAGACAAGGCTAAACATTAGCTTCAAACCTTAGCTCCAAATTCAATTTCAACATGGAATCAACTTCAGGATACCTTAAAAAATATTTCCCTATCATTAAAACTCAAAACTATCGAACCATGATTATTTCTTTTAAGCAAAATGAAGATGAGATGTTTCATGAAGCTTGGGAAAGATTTAAGGATCTTCTTAGAGAGTGTCTCCATCATGAGGTACCTGAATGGCAGTTAGCCCATTCATGTTATAATGGTCTTAATGATCGTTATAGGACGATGGTCGAAGCCTGCTATGGGGGTGTTGTTCTTAGTAAGCCATGGACTGCTCTTTGGGAAATGTATGACAACCTTGCTGAAAATTCACAACACAATGGCTCAGTTTCTAGGAGTAGGTTTACCACTGTTCATAATACTCAGGGAGTTCATGAAATTTCTGAATTTCAAAGTCTCTCCGCGCAAGTAGCCCTCCTAACTAAAGATTTAAATCAGTTGAAAACAGATCAAACTCTTACTCAATCATTGCCTAACACTTCTCTTGAGACCTATGCCCTTTGTTTTAGTTCTGATCATTCTATCATTGATTGCCACTTGGCTCCCAATATCCCTGACTTTGTGCAGGAACAAGTTAATGCAACTTATAGTTTTTTCAAACCTCAGAATAACCCTTATTCTAATACCTATAATCCTGATTGAAGAAATCATCCTAATTTTAGTTGGAAGACACAATAGTCAAGTAATTTTGACAAAACAATACAGTTAATCCTTTTTCTTTCAAGTACCCACCTAAAACTTCTGCAAATCCAAACCCTTGGTACCCTTCACAATCAACTTCAGCCCCTCCAGCTCAACCCACCTCTAAACCCACTTTGAGTTCCATCCTTTCAGCCATAAATGAAAACTTTAGTGTAATAAGAAGTGACATGTCAAGTGAAGTGTCCAAAATGCAGAATAATGTATCTAGAATCTCTACCAGTGTAATTCTAATACTCAATTCATTGCTAAACTTGAGAATTCATTTGGCCAGCTTTCTAACTCCTTGTGTAAAAGAGAGGAAGGATACTTGCCAAGTCAACCTATCACCAATCCTAGAGGCCAGCACTATATAGAAAGCCAAAACTTTGACAGTGCCAAGGATGGTGTGACCCTTAGAAGTGGCAAAATAGTAGATAATCAAATAGGTGAACCTGTCAGTACAGACGATCGATCAGCCTACCAGACGATCAATCATCCTTCTGACGATCGATAGGCCTCCCAGTCGATCAATCATCCTTCTGACGATCGATTGGGCTCCCAGCCGATCCATCATCCTTCTGACGATCGATCAGCCTCCCAGCCGATCAATCGTCCAATCCGAGATGATTCTTTTTTTCCATCTGATTATGATCTAACAGATTCTAGAGAGCCTGATCCAGCTAAATACATTCCAAAAGTACCTTTTCCAGCAGCTCTTAAGGATCCATCTTCAACCATAAAAGCCTTAAAAACTGCCGAAGAGATGCTTGAAACCTTCAAACAAGTCAATATCAACATACCTTTGCTTGATGCCATCAAACAGATTCCTTCTTATACCAAATTTCTTAAGGATCTGCGTATCAATAAACGCCAGGCCAAATCCAAAGTTTCTAAAAAGATTTTTCTTACTGTGCAAGTCAGTTCGATTTTGAAACATGATACGCCACCCAAATTGAAGGATCCTGGTACCCCAACCATACCTTGTTGTATAGGAGACTACCATATTGATGGTGCCCTTATAAATTAGGTGCCAATGTTAACTTTATGCCCTATTACCTTTACAAGAAATTTGGGATGGGAGAACTTAAGCAGACACCAGTGATTTTCCAATTAGCTTATAGGTCCATTAAGACACCTAGAGGTATCTTAGAAGATGTTTTAGTTAAGGTAGATAATTTTTCCTTTCCTGTTTACTTTGTAATCTTAGATATAGGACATGTTCTCCACTTCAAAACGATTGTACCTATTATCTTAGGTCATCCCTTTTTGGCCACTGCTAATGCATGCATAAACTGTCGAATTGGTGTCATGGATGTTTCTTTTAGTCACATGCATGCTAAATTGAATATTTTTAAAACTGCATGTTTGCCTAAGCCTGATGGTGATGAATGCTTTAATGTTGATACTTTGACTGAATGTGTTGATGGTAGATCATACACAATGATTTCTGATGAAATATCTGATATTTTGAAAGATTATGATTCTGATGATGATGTGGAGAATGCTATGGACATTGGACGTTCGAAAGATGACATTGAAACACACAAATCGGCTCGACCGATCGATCATTCAGAGGACCGATCAATAGGGTTAGAACTGATCAATTGGCCAGTGCACAGCGGATATTGATGATGATGCATAATGTTATATTTTTATCTCTTAATACTTAGTCTCCTGTACTTATTTAGTTCCTAAATACACTTATTATTCTTATATTTTGATTTAGCATGCAATTGAAGTCCTTAAGTCGAAAAGAAGCTGAAAAGAGTGCAAGGATCAAATTTAAAGATTAATCTGTACCTGCTCATGAAGAACCAGAAGATGTACCATATATGATTGGAAAGCTCTTGAAGTCTAGATTCTGGAGAATTTTACGGTTCGTGATTCCGAGTTTCCTAGAGGAAGTTACGACAATTTTAGTACCGATGGCGCAGTCTGGATGGCAGAACAGTAATATGCTGGAAAGTTGGAGCGATCCGACACCTAAGGTAGGATCGATCGGACCATGCAGAATCGTGACAGAACATATATTTTTTCGCTGAACTTGATCCGATCGATCGAACCATCCCTCCTATTGAGCCAGATCGATCCGACTCCTAGAGTTGGATCGATCGGACTCGGAAAATGTCAGTATTTGCAGATTTTAATGAGCCAAATCGATCGGACGCCTAAAGTTCGATCGATCGGACTCAAAAATACCCAGAGAAGGTGGATTTTTACGCATCCGATCGATCCAGCGCCTAAAGTTCGATCGATCGGACTCGGGCGTCAATACAAGTTGAAGAGTTTAATGAGACTGATCGATCCAGCACCCCGAGAAGGATCGATCGGAATTTCCCAGTGAATTAAATCCACGGTTTTGATCTAATCCGTTGATGGAGACACTTGAAGGCTATAAATAGGACTCTTCCTAGGGTTTGAGGGGGGATTCTTGGACACTTTTGGCTGCTCTTTCTCCTCCTTTATATTTTTTCTAGGTTTTATCTTTTTTATTGGAATCTTTTGAGGATTGTTCTCGATGGCCCTGCGTGGCTAAATCTTGATCCTTGGTCGAGGATACTGAAACCTCGGAATCAATGAAACTGTGAGATCTAATTTATTTTTATTGTTCAGTTTATAGATGAGTATTGAATGTTAATCAGTTATTAAATATTCATGATTGTCTTGTCTAATTGCTAGGAGCGCTACTAGTTTATTATTCATTGCGATCTACTGCTAGTTTGGATATCAAATCCGGAATTGTTTGATCCCTCTAATCTGCGAAGCAACTAGGATCTAATAATTTACTGCTGATCAGATCTTGTTAGATCTTAAGAAGAATATTCAACTAGATTAAATGCAACCGCTTGTGCTTGTGTTGTTTAGCTTCATCGATCTCCCTATTCTTAACGCTGCTACTAGATTAAATCTACAGCGCTTGTCTTAGGTTGTTTAGTAGTTAGGGTTGATTAGATCGCTTGTTTCTAATTAACTAAGATTGAGGAGAGATTCGAATTGAATTCGGACGGTGAATATTCATGGTATAAATTGATTAATACTTGCATCTATGATCAGTTGTTGGATTCCGATGGTGGATGTTGACTCAGACCAAGGTTTGTTCTCTTGATTTAACTCGTTTCTTTGCTTTAGATTATTTCTTTATTGTTTTCCTCACGTTTAAAAACCCCCCATCTTTGTTCACTAAGCACAAAACAAGACTAAACACTCTTCGTGGGATCGACTCTTACTCGCACTACTACATTTATTTTAACGAGTACTGGATTTATTTTTGAGTACCTGCGACAGCACATCAGATATAGAAAATGTTTTCTGGTTGGTTGAACACCTTCCATCACTCTCTTCTACACCTGCAACTTCTTCACTGGAAACACCACCAGATTTAGAATTAAAACCACTGCCTAAAATGTTAAAATATGTTTTTGTAGGGTCAGATTCCTCTCTTCTCGTTATCATCTCTTCTTCCCTTGCAGCGATCACGAGAGTCAACTTATAGAGGTTATGAAACTCCATATGAAAGCCATAGGATGGTCAGTGGCCGATCTGAAACTTTTCGTTCTTTCTTAAGTCATGTTGGATTTTATCGTTGATTCATCAAAAGCTTTTCTAAAATTTCAAGACCATTATGTGAATTGGTAGCTAAGGATGTCCCTTTTGTCTTCAATGATGCTTGTTTGACTGCTTTTAAGACCATTCGTGATTTTTTGTCAATCGCGCATATAGTTTATGCTCCTGATTATTCTTTACCTTTTGAACACATGTGTGATGCTTCTGATTTTGCCATAGGACCTGTGTTAGGACCTCGAGTAAATAAAATTCTGCATGTCATTTATTATGCTAGTAAGACCTTCTCTGAATCTCAATTAAATTATACTACTATTGAGAATGAACTATTAGCAGTAATATTCGCATTAGAGAAGTTTCGTCCCTACCTCCTAGGTTCTAAAATCCTTATCTATACTGATCATGCTGCTCTGCGTTATCTTTTAGCCAAAAAGGATGCCAAACATAGACTGATTCGATGGATCTTGCTTTTGCAATAATTTGATCTTGAAATTAGGGATAAAAAAGGATCAGAAAATGTAGTTGCTTATTACTTATCCCACCTTCCTTTGGAACATATTCTTGATAAAACTCATGTCAGTGCTTCTTTTCCAAACGTGACCCTCTTTGAGGTTACTTGCATTTCACAGCCTTGGTATGCACATATAATCAATTATCTTGTATCAGGCAAGCTTCCTGACTCTTGGTCTAAAAATCCTAAGGACCGATTCTTTTCTCAAATTAAATATTATATTTGGAAAGACCCTGAGTTATTTAAACATTGTTCTGATCAAGTCATTAGAAGATGTGTGCCTGAGTCAGAAGTTCATGACGTTCTTACCTTCTGTCATCCACATGCATGTGGTGATCACTTTCTAGGAAAGAAAACTGTTGTGAAAGTTCTTCAATGCGGATTTTATTGGCCTATAATTTTTAACGATTCTCATAATTTTTGCCAATCTTGTATTCGATGTTAGAAAACTGGAAATATCACTCTTAAGAATGAGATGCCTCAGACTCCGATTTTAGTTGCCGATATCTATATCTGGGGTATTGATTTCATGGATCCCTTTCCACCTTCTTTTGGTTTTTTAGTATACCCTTGTAGCCATTGACTATTGATGAGTCACTAAATATTCATAATTCAACCCCTTAATTTTCCTTTGTTAGCCTGAGAGTGTTTGTATTTGATGGTTTGTTAGTTGATTTCAGGTTCAATGAAGATTCAAGCTAGAAATTACAGAAAAGGTTAATCTACTAAAAATAGACTACTTCAATGACTGTCACGATAATATTCATCCCAAATTTTTTATGAGTCCAAATATTTTTAAAATTCAGTATGTGGTAGAAGAATTCAAGAGCTACAACTTTCATATTGGAAACTTTTCAAGATTTCTGATGGATTGATACCAGTTTTGAAGGATATAAAGATATACAGATGCTGGAAAACTTCTCCGTGGACATTCAAATGAATATTCGTTAAATATTCTAGACAACTCCGAATATTATGAAATTATCGGGATCTGAGGGAAGACTTCCTAATCTACATATTTTGTGTTGGACTTGGGAGTCGCCATAGAGAGAAAAAGAGAGGACAAAGGTTGCTGAAGAAGACGGAGATGCGGTGTGGATCCCAATCATTCTTTATCGAATCTATAGCCTTCATCCTAAAGATTAGTAGCTAACTTTTGTACATTGGGATCTCATGAAGCTTTAGTGTAGTTTTTCTGTATTTTCTAGTTTGATACTTGTATTTTTTTCTGGACATGATCTTATAGATATGATTTGAATGATAATAGAGTTGAAGGAACAGAGTTCCTTGACGTATATTTTGGCCTACCTGATTTCGGTGATTGATGGTAGAGATCTATAAGATAGTTTTTATGTAGTTTGTGAATGACCGATGAGATATTTTATGCTAAGTGACGATAGGTTGTGCTAAGGTTACCTTGCAGATAATCTATGCTAATCGAAGATAAAATATGCCTTTGGAAAAACACTCACCTTCTTTTAGGAATTCATGTAAGCTTAAGAAGCCGTGAATCTATAATGTCTAGATAAAAAAACAAGAGGATAACTAGAGAATACAGGAAGTGAAACTAAAGTGGATTGAGTAATTCCTAGGTTTTCTCTCATTGATCCATTTCAATCTCTTTAATCGCTTTTTTAATTAATTTTAATTAATCAGTTTCCAAAATCCAAATCCATCCTTCTTTTCTTTAGGATTAGAGTCATGAGAGTTAATTCTGGTTTCTCCTTAGTAATCAGAGTGTTCCCTGTGGTTTGCCTTCGTATTTCATCACTATTCTACCCCATAGTTTAGTATTTTGAATAAGGGTTTATAAATTTTATACTTGATTAAGTTTGCATCTGATTTAACGACGCATTTGTGAGCGATCAACTATGTATCTAAATGGGTAGAAGCTATAGAAATCAAGTCAAATGATCATAAAGCAATATCTTTTCTCAATTTGGTTGTCCTCGTGTGATTATTAGCGATGGTGGTTCTCATTTTAACAGTCAACATTTTGCTTCACTTCTTAGGAAGTACTCTATCACACATATGGTAGCCACCCCCTATTATCATCAGACCAGTGGTCAGGTAGAGCTCTTTAATAGGGAAATAAAATGTATTTTAGAGAAAACGGTTCGCATTGACCGCACAGACTGGACCATAAAGCTAGATGACGCACTTTGGACTGATAGGACAGCTTATAAAACACCTATTGGTATGTCCCCATATCGGTTAGTGTTTGGTAAACCGTGCCATCTTCCAGTTGAATTAGAATATCGTGCTATGTGGGTCATTAAAAAGCTAAACACCGATAGTAATGTCGTCATTGTACATAGAAAATTGAGTTTATGTGAATGTGAGGAAATTCGTAATGAAGCCTATTTGAATTCCATAATTTCTAAAGACAGAACAAAGACCTTCCATATTAACACATCTCAAGGAGGACTTTTGAAGTTAGACAAAAAGTTTGGCTTTTCAATGTTAAATTGTGTCTTTTCCAAGGAAAATTACGATCGCGATGGACTGGACCCTTTATTATAAATAGAGTATTTCCACATGGCGCTATAGAAATTAGAAATCCACAGACAAATGAAGTTTTCACTGTTAATGGGCATAGATTGAAACATTATGTGGAGAATATTGCTCACGGCGATGTGGTTAAGTCCGTCGAACTGACAGATCCGTGCTATAACTGATCCTTTTAGGGACATCGAGCGGAAGATGTAAAATTATGCGCTTGTTGGAAGGCAACCCAGTTTGTAGGATTTTCCCTTAGTTTTAGGATTTTCCTTAATTCTTAGGATTTTTCCATGTTTTGTTTTTCCATTTTTTTTTAGCATTTTTCCTTTCTTTTCCTCTCCCGCTCTGTTCCTTGATCGTTGCTCGTCGTCCCGGCTCATTGGCTTGTCCCCGAGCCGTCAACCACTGCTGCCCATCACCCCTTCTACGGCCACCCTCATCCCTCCAAACCAGCCCCCTAACCTCCGCCAACCTTCCACCTCTTCATCCACGGTTTCCTCTTCCCTCAAAACCATCCCCTCCGACGCCGGTGAGCCCATCAGCCGTCGTCGACACCTTCATCCTCTGCCTCCCCTTGCCCCAACATACCCCCATAACCTTCCTCCGGCCGCCACGAACGTTTACCACCCATCAAAAACTTTGCTTGCGGCCTGGATCATCGGAATCGAACTACCCATCACCAACCATCCCCGTCCACCTCTAATCCGCCACTTGAAGTCCCCATTCCTGTGATCACACCCCATAGATCGGTTCCCAGAGCTTCCACGATGCTTCCTGTACCCGTCCTGTCCTCCGACGAAGCCGTTTCATCGTTGATCACCGCCGACGAGCTTTCAGCCGTCCGATAGCTGTCAGACTCAATCCAAAGGCTACTGTGATCCTATTTTTGATCGGACAGTGTAGATCTTCAATCATGACAATGTTATGGATGTTGACCATTTTGGCTGTTGTCCATGGATAATTCCCTGTATTTTAATGATTTTTATGTCTATCTTTCAAATTATGTGGATGAATGCGTGTATAGCTTCGATAAATAATAACAATACAAAGGAGACTCTGCCGAAATTTTTAATGATTCTTATGCATTTTTGCTATTAATGATATATTTTCCATTCTATTATATTTGATCTTTTGGGAATGTATTTTTATGGCAAGTATTCCTTTGGAAATATTTAAGGGGTGAATTATGCAAATCTTATATCAATTGATCAGGGGGTTATTTTTATTTTTCATATATGTCTCTCATATGCCAAGATAATTTTTATGGCTTTATTCTTTTCTTATATTTCTAGAGACATGACTTTCAGTAGAGGCATATTCTTCTTGTGGGCGGTCTGGTGATTATAATGCAGGAGACGACCATATGGCATGATATTATGGTCATTTCTACCCTGTTATTCTTTGATTTATTTTATGAGTTAGTGTAATTGGGGATAATTACATATGAGTTGGGGGAAGATTTTAGGAATTTAATGCTTATATTTTTACAATAAAATCTTATACATCCCTTGAAATATGTCAAAAGGATGAAATTATGATATGATTTGACAAACATACTTGTTTTAGAAATTTATCTTCTGAATTATTCTGTTTTTTTAAACCCATTCCACTTTCAAATTTACAAAACCAGCCCATTTTTGTGTTTGTTTACATGATAAGCGAAATTTTTTTTTAGGACAAAAATGCCCTTCTATGCTAACCTCTTCGACGCTCAACCAGTCCTACTTTGGCCCCTCCATCCTTCTGATGCCGCCGCAGTTGCCCCACCAGAAGGGCTCCAGCGCGGCGGGATTCGGCAGGGGCGCCGGCTGCGCGCCATACAAACTCTGGTGCGCCATCTTCAAGACCGTCACCATCGTTGTCATCGGCCTGGCAATCCTCGTCGTCATCGGCCTGGCAATCCTCGCCGTCGTCGTCTGGCTGGCCAACCAGCCCGAGGCCCTCAAGGTCTACATGGAGAACACCACTCTCGGTCGCTCCGACCTCACCGGAAACGGGACGCTGTACTACGACCTCGCCTCCAACGTCAGCGTCCGGAACTCCAACAAGAAGTACGACCTCTACTAGGAGCACCTCGAGGCCGACGCCTACTACGAACGCGCGCGGTTCAGCCACATACCGCTGCCGACCATGAGGCAGCGGCGCAAGAACACCACGGTGGCGTACCTGACGTTCCGGAGCCAGGCGGTGGTCGGAGATTCGGTGGCGGCGACTTACGGTACGAACAGAGAGCGAGGTCGGGGGGGAGAGAGAGGGAGGCCGGGGGAGAGAGAGAGTGAGGCCGGCGGGAGAGAGAAAGCTTCACCGACCTCGGCTGTCGCGCCCCGACCCGCGAAAGCCCAACCGGGCCTGGCGACGCGAACCGAAACCTAACGAAACACGGAAAAGCTGGCGAGGGTTCCCTCTAACCTATTGGTCTCCCTAACAATTCACCAAAAGCACCCTCAATTAAAAGACATTAATTTAATGAAACCTCAAATCACAGATTACAAACCCAAAAAGATTGAATATGCATATCCTCGGAGAGGAGAAGATCCAAATACAACCTTACTCCTGTAGGAGACTAACTAACATAAGGTATAAAAGCAGTAAAGATCGCCACCTCTCAAAGTCCACTAGGCGCCGCCGCAGACCAACTGCCCGGAAGAGGCCACATAAGAAGAACTGATACATGCACCTATAAAACGCAGCCCGGGTAGAAGTGAGCACTAAGCTCAGTAGGGTTCTACACTACGACACACAAAAGGAAGAGGGAAACGCAACAGTGTCGCCCTCAAGTAAGACCTGGGTGTATACAGGGGTCCCATAACCCCACCGCGTGTCCCTGAGGCCCAGGAGCAGCACTCAGTAAGCAAGAACAAACACTGCTGACTCACATGCAGGAACCCAACACTGCATGCGGGAAGAGGCACCGCTGAGTGGGCAACTCCCCTACTCAAGAGTCAACACAGCGGAACACCGGCTACACCTCAACATCCGACTCGAGGCCGACACGACCTCTACAATCATCAAGCAACTAGTGTACCAGTCATCTAAGCCTATCATCGAATCAACTGGAAACCACAATTCGAACCGGATCCAAACTACCCAACCCCGGTCCTAGGGCTAAATCCGAGCTTCCAGCCTCGGGACGGCGACCCACAGATCACCCACGCCCTAATCATGCAACTAATGCACAACAGAGAATGCATGCTATGAACATACACAAACAGGAGATAGGCATGTAACAGTATGATAAGGCATCATATAAGTCAACCGGATCGCTGTAGCGGTACTACCAACCGCTGCCAGCCGATCCGCAGCGGGTCCCGGCATTACGACGGTACCATGACCGTCAACTGCGGACTCCTGCAACGGGAAGCAACCCCGAAAACGATGATGAACAGTAAAAAATAATATTATAATCCGACATATAATATTATATTTAAAACACCAAAAGTTCTCTACTAGAGGCTAATTGACCCCGTCGATTCGACGTCCAAACGATGTCGAATTCGAGATCCAACTAAGGTGCCAGTAGATCTACATGCCGGGATCAACATATCAAAAATCCATAAACATCCAACGGTTAGATTAACAGGAAAACACTAATCAAAACCGCTAATCAAACTAACTTACCACCTCCTTGCTGCAACGCAGCCCGCCAGTGCGAACATCATAACAATTCATAGGAAAATCGAAAAAATATGAAATCAGTTGGGTTTGAGAGTAGAGTCAATGATCTACAACTCTTAAGTTCATCACAACCCAATATCATGCACGTATTGGCGGAAAAACACGCCGCAAGCCGACTGTTCTTCAAGAACAGCATAAACCGGAAAATCCGAGATTAATCATGCATAAATCCTACTAAAATCTCAACCAAAGTTCATGAAACTTATAGCAGAAATTATACTAAGCAAGATGCATCCAACAACACAAAGATCAGCAAGATCAAACAACTAGATTAAGAGAAACCCATTAAACTAACTCAGGTAGGTAGAAACCTACCGAACAACGCTAATCCTCGGCTAATTCCCCACAAGACAGCCACCAACAAGGTTCCAAACCACTTCAAGGATCTTCCTCTCATCGCCACGGATCCAACAAGCTTTAAAACGCACAAAACGGTGGCCGGAGGAGGGAGAACGGAGGAGAAGAAGCTCGCTGTCGGGAAGAACAGAGGAAAAACAGAACCGCGGGAAGAAGAAAGAAGAAGGAAGAAGAAGGAAAAAGAAGGGGAAGGAGAAGAGGAAGGAAAAGGGAAGGGGAAAGCCGGGGAAGGAGGGGAAAAGGGGAGGGAGGGGAGGGAAACCCTTCTGACAGGAGAGAGCGACGGCCAACGGCGGCCGTCCTCGCAAAGGAAGACACCGACCTGCTACAGTCCGGATCGATCCAACACCAAGTCGATCGATCCAAGACGGGCTGGATCGATCCAAAACATTTGGATCGATTCGAACAGGTCAAAAACCTCTTAACGGATCTAATCAAACACAAATATCAATCAGAGGCTGTGTGTGCACACGCGGATGTGAAACAAACTGACAAGGCGCAATTTACCAAATTGCCCTTGCGGTCTACAACGAGTCATAGGGGTAGAGGGGCAGGTCCCCACATCGACGCCCCATCTCTCCTCCAACCTCCACCGACGACGAAGCTCCATTTTTTTCCTCTGTTTCTCTCTCTCTCTTCTCCGTCGCCTCCTCCCCTCCGGCTCCAGCTCCCCTCTTCTCCGGCTCCTCCTCTCCTCCTGCTCTTTCCTCTGTTTCTCTCTCTCTCTTCTCCGTCGCCTCCTCTCCTCTGCTTTCTCCTCTATTTCTCTCTCTCTCTTCTCCGTCGCCTCCTCTCCTCTGCTTTCTCCTCTGTTTCTCTCTCTCTCTTCTCCGTCACTCCTCCCCTCCGACGCCCACGCGCGCCCCACTGCTTTCATCGCCCATCATCGACCATCCTTCATCGCCCATCGACAACCATCCTTCATCGCCCGACGACGACCATCATCACCCATCATCCTTGCTTGACAACCATCGCTGAAGATGGAAAACAGAGCATCGCGGAAAACGGGAACATAGAGCATACTTCGCCGTTCCAACCTCTACCTCTCCATCACCAACTCCGGCGGAGGGGTCTACGACGGCATTGGCGAGTCCCAGTTCTCCAAGCACGCCGTCCTCCCTCGACGTCGACGGTGGACGGGGCGACGTCGAGGGAGGACGGCGTGCATGGGAGTGCGGGAGAGAGAGAGGTCGGCGGGGGAGAGAGATAGAGGAGAGGAGGCCGAGCGACGTCGAGGGAGGACGACGTGCATGGGAGCGCGGGAGAGAGAGAGGAGAGGAGGCCGGGCGACGCCGACGGTGGACGAGACGACGTCGAGGGAGGACGGCGTGCGTGGGAGCGCGGGAGAGAGAGAGGCCGGCGGGGGAGAGAGAGGTCTCTTCTCCGTCAATCCTCCCCTCCGACGCCCGCGCGTGCCCACTGCTTTCATCGCCCATCATCGACCATCCTTCATCGCCCGTCGAAGAACCATCCTTCATCGCCCATCGACGACCATCATCGCCCATCATCCTTGCTTGACAACCATCGCTGAAGATGGAAAACAGGGCATCGCGGAAATCGGGAACACAGAGCATACTTCACCGTTCCAACCTCTACCTCCCCATGACCAACTCCGGCGGAGGGGTCTACGACGGCATTGGCGAGTCCCAGTTCTCCAAGCACGCCGTCCTCCCTCGACGTCGATGGTGGACGGGGTGACGTCGAGGGAGGACGGCGTGCATGGGAGTGCGGGAGAGAGAGAGGCCGGCGAGGGAGAGAGAGAGAGGACAGGAGGCCGACCGACATCGAGGGAGGACGGCGTGCATGGGAGTGCTGGAGAGAGAGAGGCCGGCGGGAAAGAGAGAGAGAGGAGAGGAGGCCGAGCGACGTCGACGGTGGACGGGGCGACGTCGAGGGAGGATGGCGTGCATGGGAGGGCAGGAGAGAGAGAGAGGCCGGCGGGGGAGAGAGAGGAGAGGAGAGGAGGCCGGGCGATGTCGAGGGTGGACGGGGCGATGTCGAGGGCGACGTCGAGGGCAGAGGTCAGGGTATTTTTGTCCTAAATTAGTTTTTTGGCTTATTATGTAAACAAAAACAAAATTGGACTGATTTTGTAAATTCGAAAGTGAAATGGATTTAAAATAAAAAAAAACTCATCATATAGAGGATAGTAAATTTTTGTTATGCATGACACTATTTCTATACTTTAACACTTTTAACATGATTTAAGGATAACTTGACATATCCTAATGCACATGTTCACTTTCACATGTTGAAGAGTTGATATTAGATTCTAAGCATGATACTATGATAGATGTACACTTTTATGTCATGTCACAAAAAATACATTAACACATGCAATTATCTGATGAATATGCAAAATATACAAAACAAAAGGAGGGATTTTCAACTCAGTAACAGGGCAGTGTGCCTGGCCAGCATGCTGATCGCGTAAAACGGTTGAATTTACTGAAAAATATGACTAGTCATGATTTTTCAGCCTTTATGGTTTGAGCATTAGAGTCTGAAGGGTGTTCTACACTTAGCGTCCTAAAGTCGTCTGGTTTGGGAGTCACTTGCTTGAACCTCGTTATAGGGACCATGAAAAAAGCTTAAGAGATCATAACATTGCACATGCCATATAAAAAATTTAAAAAATAAAAACAGAGATTGCTATGTGATAAGTGGAATATATGTGTTGGTATAGCCTTGTGATCTTGAATAGTTGAAGTGTTTATATATAATTGATGCTCTGAAGCATGTGGAACTCTATTCACACACAGGAGTGTTAAAGTTGTTTTTAGTCATGATTCAATATGTTAAAGTGTTGGAAATATATTATGACATGTTTTGATTTACTACATTTTTATGTGACTATGAGTTGAAGGGTATATTTATAGATAACATTTCTATTTCATGCATTAGAGTTGATGAGTATTATGATTGATTTCTAATGATATATTCAAGGGAATGTATAGATATTTGTGGGTGTCATCCCTGAAATCCCTCAGGAGACTATAACTCATCCACTGGGGTAATCCTGGGGTTTAAAGGCTTGTTGCACATGCTAAGTGCAATCGTGAGACCAACGAAAATGGCTAGTTAGATTTATTGCTTTCTTTTTATCTTTCATTTGCTCGAGGACTAGCAAAGTATAAGTTGGAGGGTGTGATGAGTTACTAAATATTCATGATTAAACCCCTTAACTTATCTTTGTTAGCCCTAGAGTGTTTGTATATAATAGTTTGTTAGTTGATTTCATGTTTAATGAAAATTCAAGATAGAAAATAAAGAAAAAGGTTAATAGGCTGAAAATACGCTACTCCGCTGTCAATTTGGAAAGAATTCACCGTAATTTGCAGAAAATTTCTAAATTTATGAAATTTGGAAGACTACTAGAAGACATCACGATGAACAACTTTTATGTTGGAAGCGTTAGCAAACTCCATACAGATATTCTAGAATTATCAAGATAATGTTGGGTGGAAAAAGCACTGTTGGACGATCTAGACAACCAATCGGTGAATAGTGCCGATCGATTGGTCATACAGGTGTGATCGGTCCAGCGAAAACCTAATTTCAAAAGCATTAGAGATAGAGGTCTACTTGATGTGATACTACTTGGGTCGAGTTTCTCCCTATAAAAGGAGCTTTTCTGGCCAAAAATTGGAGGCCCACATAGATAGAAAAGAGCATATTAGGATTTCTAAAGATGGTGGAGATGCAATTTCGATCCTTGGAGTTCTTCATCAAACCTATGGCTTCCATCCCCAAGATGAGTGGCTGATTCTTATATTTAGGGATCTCCTTAAGCTTTAGGATATCTTCTCTGTATTTTTCTACTTTGAATCTTGTATTTTTATTCTACACATGATCTTATGGATTTGTTTTTAATGATAAAAGAGTTGAGCGAACAGAGTTCCTTTACGTATTTTTAGTCCTTCTTGATTTCAGTGATTGATACTAGAGATCTATAAGATGGTTTTAATGTGGTTTGTGAATAGCCGATGAGATATTTTATGGTTAGAGACAATAGGTTGTGCTAAGGTTACCCCGAAAACAAGCTATCCTGATCGAAGATAAAGTTTGCCTTTTGAAAACAGTTACTTTTTTTCAGGGATTCATATATGCTTAAGAAGCTGTGAATTTATAATGTCTAGATAAGAAGACAAGAGGATAACTAGAGAATACAGGAAGTGACACTAAAGTAGATTGAGTAATCTCTAGGTTCTCTATTTATCTTCATCTTAATTTACATTGCTTTCTTAGTTAGTTTTAATTACTTAATTTATAAAACAAATAAAACCTTTTGTTATTTTAGAATAGAGTATTGAGAGTTAGTTTTGTTTTTGTTGTTTGAATCAATAGTTTCCATGTGTATCGACCCCGTATTTCATCATTATACTATCTTTTGAATTTAATATTAAAATAAGGGTTTATAAATTTCTAAACTGCCCACAATTAACGACACGCTTGCGGCTGATCATCTTGTCTCAACGCCATGCAAGTACAATGAACAAAACATAAGGCACTCATTGTTGGTATATCCTTTATCAATTGAACCTTTTGGACGCGCTTTGTTACGTACATAACGCTTAAGCCTACACAAGAACCTAATCATATATAATATGAAAACAAAAAAATATCAATTGTCATGTTTTAAAAACTGCAAAGAGCAAGACATAAATTATGAGAATCACCTTTCTATGGGGTACATCCAACGGTATTGGACTGGCCCACCCAATTTGGCCTCATGTGACAAGTGAATTGCTAACTGCACCATAACAACAAGGTGATATTTCTCTCTTGTCCCAAGACTATTTTATCCAATGTTTTTGAACACAATTGACTAAAGAATTGGTTGAGCTCGGATAGCACAATATATAGATCTTTTTGCAATAAACCATGAGCAGCAATTGGAAGCAAACGCTGAAGAAATACATGGTGATCATGGCTTTTCATTCCTGATACTTTATAATCTCTAGTGTTGACACACCGAGATAGCCTTGATGCATAATGTGAGACCCGGGGAACCTGGGTGTCGGTGTTTGCCTGGAGGGCATGTGGCCGAACCAGGTAATCGGGTAAGCAACCCCATGTAGATAATAACTAAATAAGTAACCCTTATAAGACACAACGCGTTTTAAAGCCGTGATGGCAGTGACCCGCCAGAAAACTCCAAGGTTAAGCATGCTTGCCTTGGAGCGGTCCCGGGATCGGTAATCCACTGGTAAGTTTTTTCAGATTTCTACGGTGAGCCAAAAGCGAATAATATTGTGTCGGGTGCGGCCCTCGGGTGAATCCTGGACGGAGCCCGCAGGCCCTGGGTGGCCCCGAACGGCGGTGGCCGTTACACATAACCATCTGGAAACTTGATAGATTTAAGCCATTCACAAAATTTCTTCCTTTCGGATAATGTCAAACTGTAGCGTGCAGGTGACATCACAAATCTACCACCATCTCTCTTTATATGCAGTTCAAACTGTAGCGTGCAGGTGGCATCACAAATCTACCACCATCTCTCTTTATATGCAGTTCCTTTCTTATGGCCAATTCCTCCAAATCCATTCGAGCCTTCACAGAATCCTTTGTCTTACCCTCAATATTCATCAATGTTCCTAATATATTTTCACATATATTCTTCTCAATATGCATTACATCCAGATTATGTCGTAATTTCAATTTATGCAAATAAGCTAATTCAAAAAATATGTTTTTTTTGGTCCAGTTCAACTTATTATCTGGACTCTTTCGCTTTCGCTTATTCGATGGATTGCCAAGGTTTGTACTACTAGAAATGTGGGTAAGTTGCACAAGTATGTCATTCCCTGATAGTACCTTAGGTTTAGACCAAAAATCTGGTTTCCCATCAAATTTCTTGCTCCGTCGCCAGATGTGGTTGTGCTCCAAGTATCAATGGTGACCCATGTAGCATCGTTTTTTTCCTGTTCTTTAATGTGAACAAACATGTATCCTTATTGCAAACTGGACATGCTAGTTTTCCTTTAGTGCTCCACCTAAAGACCATACCATAGGCGGGGAAGTCATTTATCGTCCATAAGAATGTCGCATGCAATCGAAATGTCTCACCACTGTATGTGGGTCTCCACACCTTCAATCCACAATTCTTTCAACTCATCTAACAATGGACGTAAAAACACATCAATGTCATTTCCTAGCGATTCTGGTCCAGGAATAAGCAAAGACATCATGACGAATGGCTCTTTCATACACTTCCAAGGTGGCAAATTATAAGGCATAAGGATCACTGGCCACATACTACACCTGGTGCTCATATTACCAAATGGGTTGAACCCATCACTTGCTAACCCGAGCCAAATATTGCGAGAATCTCGAGCAAACCAGTCGTGCTCCTTGTCAAAAGCTTGCTATTCCTTAGGATCAGCAGGATGCCTTATTTTATTATCTTCCTGAGCACGCTTCTCCTTATGCCATCTCATGTCTTCCGCCATCTTCTTCGACATAAATAATCTTTGAAGTCTAGGTTTTATAGGAAAATATCTAACCACCTTTTGTGGAATCTTCTTACGCTTTTCTGAGTCAAACTTCCATCTACATGCTTTACAATTTGGACATTGCTGAAAATCTTCATACTCTTTCCAAAATAATGCACAATTATTAGACATGCATGTATGGATATGAAACCAAGACCAAGATCACACATTAGGGGTTGTTTGGTTGGGGTGTATCAGGGTGCATCGCATCGCGCGATGCAATCTGATACCCCGATCCCCCGTTTGGTTCGCAGGGTGTATCGCGCGATGCACCCTCATACCCCGATCCACTGTTTGGTTCGCATGGTGCATTGGGCGACACATGCATCCCACGATGCATTTTCAGCTGATTTCGTGAATCATATGGCCATTTCATACGATGCACCCTCACGCGAGCTCTTCATCGGAGAACCCGGCACTGACCCTTCATCAAGGACGTCATCTCTCCCAGTTCCTCGGCATCTCCCGAGCTCTTCACCGGCGAACCCAATCCAGTGAGGACTCCACCTCCACCCTTTCCAACCTCATCTAGTTCCAGATCTGGTCGTCTCATCGATCAGCAACCCTTCTCCAGCCATGACCGGGCGAGATCCGCCGACCACCTCCCTCCATTGCACGCGTCTTCGTTCCCTCCAAAGCACCGTCGTCGCCCCCTTTTGGATCCACTGCCAACGTAGCCCAATAGCTTGATCCAACCCGGTGGATCGACTCCCCGACGTCCCTCGACCCCTCCTCCCTTTGTCCCGAGCTCCGACGAGGTCCCCTTTCCGCCGATCCTACTATGGCTGGTTCTCAGCCATCAGATCCTCCCTTCCAGCTTAAATGAGATCAGGTTGCATCATATGATATCAAAGGCAAACCAAACACCAGCATTAGACGATCGATGCATGCATCCCACGATCAGGGTGCACCAGCAATTCGTGTAACCAAACGTGTCACACCCAGACCCAAAAAACCCATCCAGATTGAGCCGTGAGCCACCTAAACTTGTTTACATCATCAATAGGCACACAACTATATAATTGCTATGAGTTTGAACAATCCGGTCCTCCAGTTCATAAAAAATTTGACAGAATCTCCTTTATAATTATAGCACAAGAAACCTGTACATTTTACAATTTCAACATCATCACATTCCTCAACATCTACATTAAAGAATATTACAACATTTCTCAAATAAAACTGAATTAATAATCATACAATTCTGTTCTTGGATACATCAGATTATACATCAATTTATACATCGTTGATGAAAACTGTAAATTAACTATCGAAGAACTCCTCGAAGCTCCGAGTCCTCGATCACTTTGAAATATCATGCCATCTTCTAGAAGAACACCTGAAAGAAGGAACTGCATCGACCTGCATCGCCGATGCAGCTCAGGTACGGTGAGCAACAATGCCCAGTAAGGTTCTACTCTACGTCACACTCAAGGAAGGGGAAACCATAACAGTATTGTCCTGCATCCCAAGTCTAAGGTGCCACTGGAGGCATCACACCTCGTCGATCTAGAATGGGCCCCTAAATAGGGTCACCCTCACCTAAGCGGTGAAACAAGGAGGACGGCCAACACGAGCCCGGACACAGGGTAGGTGCATCGTCGCTGCACTCACCGTCGGAGCTCTCACCGTACACCACCCCTTGTACGGGGACATACGTCATGGACATCGACATCCACACTTTGGCCCTTGGGACAAACGGACAATACGACCTCTATTCCTCAATATCATAATTCAAATGATTATATCTACATTGCAACCTCGATAAAAACCAGATCATCACCACACAATCTTGTCCTAGTCCTCAACTAACCAAACCCCGGACCTAGGGCTAGATCCAGGCTACCCGAGAACCCCGGATCGACGATCGAATCCATCACCTACCACCAAGCCTTAATGCTTCTAATGCAATCAAGATGCATGCAATGCTCAGGCACAGAGATACAGAAATATAAGCATGCAACAGTATGACATCACAACATACAGGGCTAGGCGTAGCCTACAGCTTGCCAAAGGATAAACATAGCAAGGGGTCTAAAGCTATAAAGATCTATCTAACAAAGCAATTATAACCCACACCCAACAGATCAAAATCCGGCATTACAACGACGTCCATAGCCGTGAACCACAATTTCTACAACGGGATACAACCCCGGCCAAACAATATACAATAGTTACAAAATACATTAACTAGGGCACACCCTCGGCCCAGTCAATTATCTAAACATCCCAAGGGGCATAACTCCCTTGGTTCAACCACGAGCCCCACACGGGCTTAACTACATAAATGTATGCAATACATGTATAGATAGCATTCTACAAAAAATTACATGGATACTAAGCATAATTCATAATCAATTTACTAATTAAGCTAGAAGATTAGCAACTTAAATAACCGTGTAGAAACCGAGGGATTGATCTCCCAAAACTTATCGAATCACACCTGTATCTACTGTATACTGCTAAGAACATCAATTCAAGGTTGTAGATGAATTAGACAAGTCACAATTGATTAGTCATCCTTTAATTATATATAGTCGACAGGATTAGGGTATAACCTAGGTTTCACTTTGTCCGTCCGATTAATATGAAACTTGACATGCATGTTCATTCCTAGCTTCCAAAACATCTACTCGAAATTCAATTCAAACGGATAAGCGGGAATAGATGAAAACCACACATTTCGCCTTTCGGCCAAAAATACGAAAAGAGGCATAAATACCTCAAAAACCTCTCCAATCAAAGCAAAAACTCCTAAAAGAAAACTAATTAACCTTGGGGACAAGTTACACGAGGATCAGGTTGAACTAAGGTCGAAATTCCATTAAATTAGCTAACTAATTTCTTAATTTCATTTTCGCAGCAGTTTCGTAGAAAATTCACCAAATTTTGTATATAAATCCAAAAAACATGAAACCAGTGGGAATTGAAAGTAGATTCGATGATCTACAACTTTCATCTTGAAAGTTACACAAGACCATGCTCAGACAGCTCGAAAATTGAGCTTTGACCCGACTGTTCATCGAAGAACAGAGCATCCACGAAAATCCGGGAAAAACTTCCAAAAATCCGGATAAAACCCAAATCAAATCGCATGAAGCTTCAATCAGTCACTAAGCATGCTCTAAGGAACTAATTAGCACAAAGAAAACAACAAACAATCAAACCAAACCCTAGATCTAGCTTAATCCAAAGATTTAGGTAGAAACCCTACCTGAAAACGCAATCCAAGCATAATCCGGCTGAAAACTACCTCTTCCATCGTCGTCGCCGCCTCTGGCTTGCCGGGGATCCACTGGTAATCGCCGATGGCCGCCGGGAGCCGTCCAACATCGAACTCCACTCGCGACGGGAAGAGGAAAGAGAGGGGGGAGGGTGTCGGATCTGAGAAGAGGGAGCTCGAAGGAGACGACGGTCGGCAACGACGGCGAAGGAGCTCCGGAGAAGGGGGGAGAGGCCGGCGTCATCACGGGCGGAGGAGAAGAAAGGAGAAAAAGAGAGAGGTCGGGCATGGGGGAGAAGAAAAGGAAAAAGGAGAGATAGAGAGAGAGAGAGAGAGAGAGAGAGAGAGAGAGAGAGAGAGAGAGAGAGAGACAAAAGGGGTTTAGCAACTTAAGTGGCTAAACCAACCTAGTCTAGTCAGTTTAATCGGATCGAGTCCGATTAATCTTCAAATTGCGTTATCTCTTCGTAATACTGTCCGGATCTGTCGATTCCGAACACTCCTACTAGATCTATTCAATCACATACATCAATCAAGGCTGTATGTGCACTACGCGGGTGTGAAACCGACCGTCAGGCGTAATTTACCAAATTACCCTTGGGGTCCAAAACGTAGCAATGCGATCAACTGATCGCAGAGCAAGGCCAATCAAGCCAAAACAACCAAACCACAAAAGCAGCCCCTCGACCTACTGCGATCGGACTAGGTTGGAGGAACGGGTCATCACAAAACGCACCCTAAGTGTTTTGCATCATAGAAAGATGATGGAAGAGTCTCACCACTAGGAAGGGCATCCTTGAACAACTCTATATATGCATTGAATGAATTATTGCTATGGTTGTGGATTGTCTTCAAATGAAGCATCTTTACAATAGACTAAATTTCACATTTGGTACCTGTAAAATATGCTAATTACAAATTTAGTACCTGAGCTTTTGATAATTACAAATTTGGTACTTCAAGCATCAATACTGTAACAATTTGATCGAGAGCTCGAACGACGTTAAAAGTCTAACGAAAAATTAATCACATGACTTGCACGTGACCAGTGTTATAGCAGGCCCAGCCCGAAGGATGCAGCGGTGGCCATGGACGAGACCACCCTCGACGTTGAAGGTCACGTCGCTGAACGCCTGCCCGTTGATGAGCAGCTTGAGATAGTCTAGCGGCTGCGACCTCAGCATCTACTCCTGTGGTTGTTGTTGTTGTTGGCTCATCTAGGTGATAAATCACTAATTATTCCTAATTAAACCCCTTAAATTACCTTGGTTAGGCCTAGAGTAGTTGTATTTAATTGTTTGTTAGTTGATTTCAGATTTAATCATGATATGAGAAGAAATACAAGGAATTCAGCTAAAAAAATGAATTTATATGATAAAGACTGTTTCATCGCCTGTCAGGAGAATATTCCCCAGAAATTATTTATAAGTCCAAATATTCTGGAAATTTAGTACATGATAGAAGACTTCAAGAGCTACAACTTCCATGTTGGACACTTGGCGAGATGCCAGACAGATTAATACCAGTTTTGAAGAATATGAAGATATACAGCTGCTGGAAACTGGTCCGTCGATGCTCAGCAGCATATTCGCCAAATATTCCACATAAGTCAGAATATTATAAAATCTTCAGGGCAGGACAGCAGACTTCCTAATCTACATCTTTACTGTTGAGTACATTTCCAAATTCCGGACGGGTGGAACCCAGTCGCGATCAGAAGAAGCAGTCAGAATTAAAATAGGAATTCCAAGTTGCACTAGAGGTCCAACTCAACTTAGCCATAACCCTAATTCCGGGATTAAGTGTTTTTATTATAAAAAGGGGTTATTCCAGCAAAACTTCTCATCTTTTTGATAATCTTTGGAGGAGGAAGAAGAAGACGGAGAGGATGTGGATGGTGACAGCTTCCTACTCCAACCCGATGGCTTTCATCCAAAAGATGAGTTGCTAATTATTGTACTTAGGATTATTCATGAAACCCTAGTGTAGTTTTGGTTTTTCTTTAGTTGGATTCTTGTGAACTTCTCGATGCATGATCTCATCAATATGGTTTTGTTGTTAATAGAGTTGAGGGAACAAAGTTCCTTGACGTATTTTCAGTCCTACATGATTTCTGTGATTGATTGTAGAGATTTATGAGATGGTTTTCATGAAGTTATTGGTTTGCCTTTGAGATAAGCTATGCTACGCGAAGATAGGTTGTGCCACGGTCATTAGGAGTAGTATAATTTAATGTAATCGTAGGACCAAAGACAATCTATGCCAAGCAAAGATAGGTTATGTCGTTGGGAACATTAACTTTCTTTTAGGGATTCATGTGAGCTTGTAGCCATATGATCCATAATGTTGAGAGAAGAGAACAAGATGATAACTAGAGAAGAGTAATAACGAAACTAGGGTAGATTGAGTAATTCCTAAGTCACTTATCCATTGATTCAAATTGATCAACCTTTTACCTCTTTTATTTATTAGTTTAGATAAATCTATTCTATCTTGGATTCTTTTCCTTATTTTTAGGGTTTTGAGAATTGATTTCAGTTTGCAACGTTTTCCCTGTGGATCGACTCCCGACTTCACCGCTATTTCTACCTAGTAGTTTAGTGATTGAATAAGGATTATAAATTTAATATTTGATTGAGTTTGCAACGTTTTAACGACGACGTTTGTAAGCGATCATCAGGAAATTCAAAGAAATCCAAGAAAAACTCCAAGCCCATGCTATGTAGAGAAAACAAGGAACGGAGTTGAACGCATACCTTCAGATCGGAAAGAGCAAAGATGCTCTCCGATCCGCCCGTGGCCAGCGATGGCAACGGTCGGAGGAAGACGGCAGTCGGCCGGGAGATGGGTTCCGGTGTGAGGTGTAGTCGACGAGGTAGGAGGATGCGATTTGGACCTTGCGGGAAGAAGAGAGTTAAATGGATGGAAGAGAGAGTGCTCGAGGAACTGATGGCGGACGACAGCAAGATTGGTGGCTGCGAGTGAGCTTGAGATCGGCGAGGTAGGAAGAAAGGTGAGCCATCGAGATCGACGGCCTCGTGGTTGGGGCGATCCCTGAGCATGCGGAGCACGGAGCGGGTCAGCTTTTCAATGGCCCACATAGCACGATGTTCTAACTCTACTGGTAGATGGCACGGCTTACCAAACACTAACCGGTATGGGGACATACTAATATCTGTTTTATAAGCTATTCTCTAAGCCCAAAGTGCATCATCTTATTTTATGGCCCAATTTGTGTGGTCTATGCGAACAGTTTTTTCTAAGATACGTTTTATTCCCCTATTAGAGAGCTCTACCTGACCACTGGTCTGAAGATGATAGGGTGTGATAGAGTACTTTCTAAGTAGGCAAGTAAAATGTTGATTGTTAAAATGAGAACCACCATTGCTATTAATTGCACGAGGACATCCAAATCGAGAAAAGATATTACTTTGAAGAACTTTAACCACAACTTTATGATCATTTAACTTAGTTGCTATAACTTCTACCAATTTAGACACAAAGCCAACAGCTACAATGATATACTGAAAACAAAAGAAAAGTGGAAAGGGACCCATGAAATTGATACCCCAAATATCGAAGACATCGACAACTAAAATCAGAGTATGAAGCATCTCATTCCTACGGGAGATATTTCCAGTTTTCTGACATCGAATACAAGATTGGCAAATATTATGGGAATCTTTAAAAGTCGTAGGCCAGTAGAATCCACATTGCAGAACTTTTGCAACAGTTTTCTTTCCTGAAAAGTGACCACCACATGTATGTGTATGACAGAAAGTAAAGATGTTATGAACTTCTGACTCAGGCACACATCTTCTAATAGCTTGATCAGAGCAATGTTTAAATAACTCAGGGTGTTCCCAAATATAATATTTAATCTAAGAAAAGAATCTGCCTTTGGCATTTTTAGACCAAGAATGAGTAAGCTTGCTTGATACATGATAATTGATTATATGTGCATACCAAGGCTATGAAATGCGAGTAACCTCAAAGAGGGTCTCATCTGGAAAAGAAGCAATGACAGGAGTTTTGTCAAATATATGCTCCAAAGGAAGGCGGGATAAGTGATCAGCAACTACATTTTCTGAACCTTTCTTATCCCTAATTTCAATATCAAATTCTTGCAATAGCAAGATCCATCGAATCAGTTTAGGTTTGGCATCCTTTTTGGCTAAAAGGTATCTAAGAGCAGCATGATCAGTATAGATAAGGATTTTGGAACCTAGAAGGTAAGGATGGAACTTTTCTAATGCGAATATTACTGCTAATAATTCTTTCTCAGTAGTAGTATAATTTAATTGAGATTCAAAGAGGGTCTCACTAGCATAATAAATTACATGCAGAACTATATTTACTCGATGTCCTAATACAGCTCCTATGGAAAAATCATAAGCATAGTACATGAGTTCAAAAGGTAAAGAATAATCAAGTGCATGAACTATATGTGTGATTGACAATAAATCATGAATGGTCTTGAAAGCAGTCAAACATGCATCATTGAAGACAAAAGGAACATCCTTGGCCAACAATTCACACAAGGGTCGTAAAATTTTAGAAAAGTCTTTGATGAATCGATGATAAAATCCAGCATGACCTAAAAAAGAACGAATCTGACGCACAGACGTTGGTCGACGTAAATTAGCAATTAGTTCAACTTTGGCCCTATCAACTTCTATTCCACGTTTAGAAACAATGTGACCTAAAACAATTCCTTCTTGAACCATGAAGTGACTCTTTTCCCAACTAAGAACTAGATTGGTCTTAATGCATCGATCAAGAACTTTAGAAAGATTGTCTAGACAAGATTCGAAAGAATTTCCAAACACAGAAAAATCATCCATAAAGACCTCAAGAAACTAATCAATCATATCAGACAAGATGCCCATCATACACCTTTGAAAAGTCACTGGTGCATTCCAAAGACCAAAAGGCATCCTACGGTTGGCAAAAATACCAAAAGGACATGTAAAAATAGTTTTCTCTTGATCTTCAGGATTGACTGCAACCTGGTTATACCCTGAATATCCATTTAGAAACAATAACTCTGACCAAAAAATCTTTATAAAATTTGATCAATAAAAGGTAAGGGAAAATGATATTTCCTAGTCAATGCACACACACTATCCCGTATTATGGCGCATCGGAATCTGCTCACCGGTCTCATTTTCTACAACTGTTAAGCCTGATTTCTTAGGAACTACTTGTGTAGAGCTAACCCACAGACAGTCAGAAATTGAGTAGATAATTTCTACATCAAGAAGTTTCACCGCCTCTTTCTTTACCACCTCTTTCATATGTTGATTGAGGCGGTGTTGCATCTCCCTAACAGTTTTGGACTCACCCTCAAGATGAATTCTATGTATGCAAATTGAAAGGTCGATACCTTTCAGATCAGCCACTGACCATTCTATGGCTTTCCTATGGAGCTTCGGAACCTTTATAAGTTGACTCTCATGTTCGCTTGACATCGAAGAAGAGATGATAACAGGAAGAGAGGAGTCTGTTCCTAGAAAAACATATTTTGACGTTTGAGGGAGTGGTTTTAAATCTAAATGAGGTGGTGTTTTGGATCGGTCCTCTAGACGATCGATCGGTAGAGCCGATTCATGTGTTTCAATGTCATCTTTCGATTGTACAGTGTCCAAAACATTCTCAACATCATTATCATAATCATAATCTTTCAATATATAAGATATTTCACCAGAAATCATAGCATATGATCTAGTATCAACACATTTAGTCAAAGTCTCAACATTAAAGCATTCATCATCATCAGGCTTAGGCAAACATGCAGTTTTAAAAATATTCAATTTAACATGAATGTGACCAAAAGAAAATCCATCACACAAGTTCGACAATATATACATGCATTGGTAGTGGCCAAAAAGGAGCGTCCTAAGATAATAGATACGGTCTTTTTGCAGTGGACAACAGGTTCCATATCCAAGACAATACAGTCAACAGAAAAGAAAAAATTATCCACCTTAACTAAAACATCCTCCAAGATACCTCTAGGTGTCTTAATGGATCTACCAGCTAATTGCAAAATCACTGGTGTCTGTTTAAGTTCTCCCATCCCAAATACCATGTAAAGGTAATAGGGCATAAGGTTAACACTGCCACCTAAATCTATAAGGGCACCATCAATATGTTAGTCTCCTATACAACAGGGTATGGTAGAGGTACCAGGGTCCTTCAGTTTAGGTGGTGTATCATGTTTTAAAATCGAACTGACTTGCCGAATAAGAAAAATCTTTTTAGAAATTTTGGATTTGGCTTGGCGTTTATGAGTACACATATCCTTAAGAAATTTGGCATAAGAAAGAATTTGTTTGATGGCATCAAGCACAGATATGTTGTGAGGACCTGTCCCTCTATTCCTGTAACTCGTTGTTGCCACAAGGGCAATTCGGTCAATTGCGCCTTGTCGGTTCGTTTCTTACCCGTGTGTGCGCTCGCAGCCTCTGATGGATGTTTGTGTTTGACTAGATCCATTTAGGACGTTTTTATTTTGGATCTTCGACCGGTGGATCGATCCAAGCTAGTGTTGGATCGATCCCTCTTGGCCTGGGATCGATCCGAGAACTGTAGCACGTCAGTGGAGTCGCGAGGACGGCCGTCGTAGCCGTCGCCCTCCGCTATCAGGGAAGAGGAGACTTCCTCTCCTCTGCTTTCCCTTTTCCCCGGCCTTCCCGGCTTTCCCCTGCCTCTTCTCTTCCTTCTCTTCTCTTCTCTTCTTCTTCCCGCAAGCTCTCCTTGCTCTGTTTTTCTTCCGGCAGCCCTCTTCTTCTTCTTCGTTCTCCCTCCACCGGCCACCGTTTTGGAAGCTTGAAAGCTCGTTGGATCCGTGGCGACGTGAGGACGATCCCTGGCTTGGTTTAGTTGCTTCTTTAGCGGGGAATCAGCCGAGGATTAGCGTTGCCGGTAGGTTTCTACTTACTGATGTTGTTTAATGGGTTTCTCTTAATCTAGCCGTTAGATCTGGTTGATCTTTGTGTTGTTTAAATGCATCTTGCCTAGTAGAATTTCTGTTATAAGTTTCATGATCTTTGGTTGGGATTTTAGTAGGATTTATGCATGATTAATCTCGGATTTTCCGGTTTCTGCTGTTCTTGAAGAACAGCCGGCTTGCGGCGAGTTTTCCTGCCAGTACGTGCATGCGCTTGGGTTGTGATGAACATAAGAGTTGTAGATCTCTGAGGTATCTCTCAAACCCAACTTATTTCACAATTTTCTGATTTTCATACGATTTGCTATGAATTTATCACTGGAGGGCTGCGTTGCAGCAAGTACTTGGTAAGTTAGTTTGATTAGCGATTTTGATTAGTGTTTTCCCATTAATCTAGCCGTTGGATGTTTCTGAATTATTGATATGTTGATCCCGGCATATAGATCTACTGGTTTCTAAGTTGGATCTTAAATCCGACGTCGTTTGGATGTAGAGAATGTTTGGTGTTTTAGATATAATATTATATGTACGGATTATAATATTATATTTTTACTGTTCATCAACGGTTTCGGGGTTACATCCCTGTTGCAGGAGTCTGCGGTTGACGGTCATGGTACCGTCGTAATGTCGGGATCCGCTGCGGATTGGCTGGCAACGGTTGGTAGTACCGCTGCAGCGATCCGGTTGACTTGTATGGTACTTGTATTAAACTGTTATTTGTAACCGCTTTGTGGTTGAACCAGGAGTGTGATGACTCCCGGGATTGTGTAGAATAAATGGGATGGCTGTATGCCCTTTATCGCTTTGTGGTTAACCGAGGGAGTCATGAACCCTCAAGAATGCTTAGTATAAATGGGTCATGCGTTGTGCCTTTGATTATTGCTTGTTTATACTATTGCATGCATTGTTGTTTGTGCATTAGATGCCTAGGGTTTGACTGTAGTGATGTTAGTCTGTTGTTTGGGGTAGTGTTAGCTTTGTTGCTTGGAGTGCTGAGAGTTGGTTGTCATAACCACGGTTGTTCCGCCAAGTGTGGAGGTCCCGCTTGGAGAAGGGTGTCCTACCGGTATCGTCATGTCCACCCTGTGTCAGGAATGTCGGAGAAGGTCCACCCTAGGCAGTGGATGTCGGAGACGTACTTTGGACATGTACCCTTCGGGTTATTGATGGGATTTATGGGGTCCTTGGCAGGCCTCAGTACTTGCCACAGAGTTAGTTTAGTTGCAGTTTCCCCTTCCTTGTGTGTGACGTAGAGTAGAACCCTACTGAGCTTAGTGCTCACTCCTACCCGGGCAGCGTTCGCAGGTACAGGTACCAGCTCTCCTGCGGTGGGCCTCAGTTGCTCTTCCTGCGGTGGCGCGTCGACGTCAGGGCATGTTTGAGGGTCAGGATGGTTTCTGCTGTGCTTTTCAAGAGACTACTGATGATGTAACTTTCTGAGTTTTATACATCTTTTGTACATGAGGACTGGTTTATGTAAATCTTAATGTAACTCCGTTTTATGTACAGTTTTATAATAATAAGAGTTGTTAGATTTACTTCTGTCCTCTGACTGCTTGTTGTAACTGTTTCCGCCAGTTGCTGTTAGTAGATGTAGGAAACCCCCCCTCGTGTCCCGATCCGGGTGTGTCTTCCGGGCCAGGGCGTGACAACTTGGTATCAGAGCATAGGTTGTAGATCCCAGGGAATAGGATCAAGATTCGGTTGAGATAAGCGTGGGTTGGGATGGTTCTAGGGTTAGAACATCCCTGTTTGCTTGTTTTCTTTTCCGCTGAATGTGTTTGTTTCTCCTTGTTGAGTGTTGTTTGTTGTGGTCTTTGATAAGTGGAACTCGTGTTTCTGTTATTGGTACCGATGGCGGGGCAGTCTGACAGTCCTCCCAGTTTGGGTCGAGGAGAGCCGCCCGAGGCGAGCGCTGCCCGGCAGGCTTCTGGGACCGAGGAGCATCAGTGCCAGACCTATATACCAGTAGCAGAGGCAGACTCAGCGATGAGCAGCGAGATGGAGGTTCCCCCACCCGTTGTTTGGCGTTCCTTAGCCACTGAGGTTCTCGAGTTCCGTCGTTTGGACCCGCTGAGGTTCGACGGCAGGAGAGGAGACCCGTCAGCGGCTGAGGAGTGGCTCGGGGGAGTCACTAGCTTGCTCGACCTTTTGTTTGGCGAGGACGACCCCCTCCGGGTCAGACTCGCGGTGCTCTTGCTTGAGCGAGGCCATGGGCGACAGTCGGAGCGTGGACCAACACTGTGTTTCTACTGCAAGCAGCCAGGATACTTCTACAGGGACTGTCCGCTGCGGAGCGCGCAGGGTTCGACATCGCAGGGAGGTCGAGGCGGAGGGTCTTGGGCTGGGCAGGGACAGAGAGGTGGAGTTGGGCGAGGCCGCCGCGGACGCAGCGCCAGAGCAGATGGCGGGGGTCAGGTGTTTGCCCTACCTGAGCGCCCCTACGCCGACGAGGTGCAGCTGTCCTACCAGAGCTACCTGTCTCGACAGCCGCTTCCACTGACCGTATTACCGTCCGTCTCCAGAGAGACTTTGGAATTCAAAATTTTCATGAATTTCTCGAAAATTATGAACAGTGGTAGACCGACTCCTAGAAACTAAGGCATTGTGTTGTGAATTTTCACCAAGGTTTTCATGTATTTTCCAAAGAGTAGTCCAAGGCTTACTAAGAACAACACCCCCGCAGCAGACTTTGACCATATTCCTATAACGATCATTCAGACCATAATAAAATGAATGGCCTAACTGCCACTCATGTACCTCATGATAGGGACACACTCTAAGAAGATCCTTAAGTCTTTCCCATGCTTCATGAAACATCTCATCCTCATTTTGCTGAAAAGAGATAATCATTGTAAGATAATTTTGAGTTTTAATGATAGGAAAATATTTTTTTAAGGAAGGCATCCTAATGTTGGTCCCATGTTGAAATCGAATTTGGAGCTAGGGTTTGAAGCCAATGTTTAACCTTGTCTTTCAAACAAAAAGGGAAAATTTGAGTCTAAAGGCATCATCATTAAAGTGCTCAAGTTTGAACGTGAAAAGAATTTTAAGAAAGTTAGCAATGTGTCCATGAGGGTCCTCATTCTCACGTCCATCAAAAGAAAGTAAAACAACAATCAAGTTAAGCTTAATCTCATAATGTGTAGCTGATGGCTTGCAAACGCGTCGTTAAATCATATGCAAACTCAATCAAATATTAAATTTATAATCCTTATTCAATCACTACACTACGAGGTAGAATAGCGATGAACTTGGGAGTCGATCCACAGGGAAAACGTTGGAAACTAAAATCAATTCTCGAAATCCTAAAACTAAGGAAAAGAATCAAAGATAGAATAGAGTTATCTAAACTAATAAAGAAAAGAAATAAAAGGTTGATCAATTTGAATCAATGGATAAGTGACTTAGGAATTACTCAATCCACCCTAGTTTCATTTTCAATCTTCTCTAGTTATCCTCCTGTTCTCTTCTCTCAACATTATGGATCATTTGGCTACAAGCTCACATGAATCCCTAAAATAATATTTATGTTCCTAACGGAATAGCCTATCTTTCTTGGTATAGGTTGTCTTCGATCCTACAATTACCTTACTTTATTCTACTCCTAATGACCTTAGCACAACCTATCCTAGCATAGCATAGCCTATCTCTAAAGCAAATCATAAATCACATGAAAACCATCCAATGAATCTCTACAATCAATCACAGAAATCATGTAGGACTGAAAATACGTCAAGGAACTCTGTTTCCTCAACTCTATTAACATTGAAAAGCATATTCATAAGATCATGTCTTGAGAAGGATTACAAGATTCAAACCAAAGAAGATAGAAATCCATGCTAGGGTTTCATGAATAATCCTAAGTACAATAATTAGCAACTCATCTTTTAGATGAACGCCATCGGCTTGGAATACGAAGCTGTCACCATCCGCATCCTCGCTATCTTCTCCTTAATTCCCTCTCCAAAGATGTCAAAAAGATTATTATTTTCGGATCAATAACCCTATTTATATGAGAACTCCCGAAATTAGAGTTTGAGTTGAGTTTGACTTCAATTACAACTCGGATTTCCCGATTTAATTCTGGCAGTCTTATTCCGACCACAACTGAGTCCAATCGGTTAGGAATCTAAAACCTTGTCCAACACAAAAGTTGTAGATTAGGAATTCCTCTGTCATCTCCCGAATATTTTATAATATTTAGACTTATCAGGAATATTTTATGAATATTCTTCTTAATGTCGATCAATCAGTTTTCCAGCACATGTATATCTTTATCTTCCTCAAAACTGGTATCAATCCATCGGGAGTCTCGTAAAGTTTCCAACATGAAAGTTGTAGCTATGGATGTGTTCTATCATGTACTAAATTTTCAGAATAGTTGGACTTATACAAATGTTATAGAGAATATTCTCCTTGCAGGCGACGAAGCAGTCTTTATCACATAAATTCATCCTTTTAGCCGAATTTCTTGTATTTCTTCTCAATTCATGATTAAATCTGAAATAAACTAACAAAAAATTAAATATAACTACTCTAGGCCTAACAAGGTAATTTAAGGGGTTTAATTAGGAATAATTAGTGACTTATCGGTAGCATTGATGGCAGGTGGGTTGATACAAGAAGCATAGATGTAAGGTCTAAGTAGGAAGTGATTCCTAATTGGGACTTCTCTATCGTTATTATTATTAACTCCCCTACCAATAGTATCATTAAAGTCAATCAATGACAGATCCCTTGTTTTCAACCATTGTAACAAAGGTCTCATGAATAAATTATGAGTTACTTAAGGTTTCCTGATAATTGGTTAAAGATTTCTGACCTAAGGCTTTAGTTGTTCAGAATGTTACCTCTATTTCTAGATCCAAAGGTTCCAGAGGGTTGTTTATGGATCGTCTGCCTTACATGCAAGATCACATGCCACAAAAATAGAAAAAGAAAACATAATATTCGAAGGAGAGGAGAAAACCACAGAATACTACAGCTGAAATGAACAGTTGTAAGTTAGAAAACTTACCTGGTTACGCCGTTCCTGGTCATTCGGATTGTCACACCCTGACCTCGAAAACCCATCTAGGTCAAGGCGTGAGCCACCTAAACCTGTTTTCTATAAAAAAATTCGACAGTCTCTTTTATATTTATATCACAAGTAACCTGTACAACAATTTCATCTTGTGCAAGATACATTCGATACAAATTAAAAATACAACTACTAATTTCAACAAATTTGAATTAGAACAAATAACTAATTATTACATTCCTCTAAATCTTCATTAAAGAATATTACAAACTTTCTTGAATACAACTGAATTAAGAATTATACAGTTACGTCCTAAAATACATCAGATTCTACATTAATCCATACATCATAATATAAAACATAAGGAAGCTGTGTAACACTCCTCGAAGCTCCAAGTCATCGATCATCTCGAAATGTCACGCCATCTTCTAGAAGAACACCTGAAAGAAGGAACTGCATCAACTTGCATCGCCGATGCAACTCAGGTAGGGTGAGCAACAATGCCCAGTAAGGTTCTACTCTACGTCACACACAAGGAAGGGAAACTACAATAGTATTGTCCTTCTTCCCAAGTCTAAGGTGACATTAAATGCCTCACACCTCGTCGATCCAATATGGGCCCCTAAATAGGATTACCCTCACCCAAGCGGTGAAACAAGGGGGACAGCCAACACAAGCCTGGACCCAGGGTCAATGCATCGCCGCTGCACTCACCACCAGAGCTCTCATCGTACACCACCCATTGTACGGGGACACACGTTATGGAACTCGACATCCACACTCAGACCTTTGGGACAAAGCGACAATACGACCTCTATTGCTCAAATAATAATATAATACATAATCGACTATAACAATAACCTCAAATGAGATCAAACATAATCATTCGATGACATCACATCCTAATCCTCGACTATCCAAACCATGATACTAGGGCTAGATCCGGGCTACCTGAGAACCCCAGATCGGCGATTGAATCCATCGCCCACCACCTAGCTTGAATGCCTCTAATGCAAGCATCATGCATGAGCCTATTCAAACAACTAGGCCTAGGTGTCTCTACATGCCAAATCATCAAACATTTGTTCAATATAATAAGACAACAAGATAACAAGATAAGGGGGCAGACATGCATCAACTGCCAACATACAACTACAGGTACGATGTGAGGACCCGACCCTCTACTCCTGTGGCTCGTCGTGGACCGCAAGAAAAATTTGGTAAATTGCGCCTTGTCGGCTTGTTTCACACTCGTGTGTGCACACACTGACCTTGTTTGTGGTATTGTTGGGCTAGAATGGTTAGTGGGACCCGGGATCGAAAGATCCGGGCTTGGGCTTAAGTTTTAGCCCAAGTCCAGCTTCCTGCGAGAGACGGATCGATCCTTCCTTGCTAGAGGGATCGATCGGTCTTTGATAGGAACGTGGATCATTGAGAAGGATCGATCAGTCTCGTGGGACGGATCGATCGGACTCGGAGAAGGATCGATCGGCCTCTTGGTTGGATCGATCGGCCTCTTGGTTGGATCGATCGTTCCATTGGCTGGATCGATCGGTCTCCTTGGCTGGATCGATCGCTCTCCTGGCTGGATCGATCGATCCTGCTAAGTCGGTTCGTTTGCCTATAAAGCAGACAGAACCTTCTTCCTCAGATCTCTTTGGAAAACCGGATTCTTGGGCTGAGAAGTTCTGGATTTCGAAGAGTTCGTGGACGATCCAAGGCCTAACAGCTGGGATTGAAGCTGCTCTTGCTCCGGTAGGGATTCCTACCTACGTTCTTCGGGTTTTTGGAAGTTTTTCCGGCTGTCAATGTTCTTATGGTTAGAACTTATTGAATACATGTTAGACTGTAGTATTTTCGTCGGTTTTGGATTCGTGATGCTTCGTACTACTAGATCCCAGGTTTTGGTGGGATTTGGTGGAGTTTTCCGACGGTATTTCTCGTCGTCGGCTTATCGGAGAACCCAACCGATCGATCTGTCTGTGAGATGGATCGATCCCTCTTCATTGGGCATGCTGATCCGAGCAGGATCGATCGCCCCCGGGTGAGGGCGATCGATCCTGATGCCTTGGATAGCATTGGACGTTCCCTATCGCGAGTCGGATTGATCGTCCTGGGAGGACGGATCGATCGGACTCAGTGCGATAAAGAGAGTTTGCTCTCTGCCATTAGAGGGATCGATCCTTCCCTTGGGAAGGGATCGATCCGACTATGGCAGAGAGAGGAAATGTATCTTGTTTTGTCACGGGGCTTTGTATGACGATTTTCTTTACTGTCTTAATACCTTGTACATATGTTTAAACATGTTAGCCCCATAATAGGACAGTGGTGAACCGGGGGAGTGGTGACTCCCGGGATGTTTAGAATAAGCGGGCGGGTAGCCCTACAGCTTTCCTAAGCCTCACATGCCGGCGTGCGCCGAGGGCTTTATCTGTTATATCTGTAAGCTGTTGTTAGCGGGGCTGCTTCCCGGTGCAGGTGTTGTGGTGGACTGCTGGCAGTTGGTGGTGGTACCACTGCAGCATCTTCTTAGACCTTATTTACCTGCTCACCACCCCGGGCCGGCACGGTGCCGTGCCCAGACCTTGTTTGATATATCATCACATACTGTTGCTTGTTTATCTGTATTATCCTGCGCATGTCCATAACAGGCATTGTGTTGCACATTAGTTGCATCTGTGTAGGATGCTGGCGGTGGGTTGACCGCCGATCCGGGGCTTTCGAGTAGTCCGGATCTTGCTCTAGGACCGTTGCGGGTAGCTTGGTCCAGGACTCTATTTGTAGTATTCAGTCGTTTTCGATGATAGGGTTAGTTTGACCTGAATACATGTTGCTTGATGATTATAGAGGTCATGTCAGCTGATAAGTGCATGAAAGTGCACTCTAAATAGCCTTATAACCATCTCAATTGCTAGATTATTATCTTTAATCAACATCTTTATGCCTATTTTTATATCTATATGTTGCTTCACATAGTTGTTTGAAAAATGCAGGAAGAAGGAGAAAAGAAGCTGAAAAGAGTGCATGGATCAATTTTAAAGATTTATCTGTACCTGCTCATGAAGAACCAGAGGATGTGCCATACATGGTTGGAAAGCTCTTGAAGTCTAGATTCTGGAGAATTTTACGGTTCGTGATTCCGAGTTTCCTAGAGGAAGTTACCGCAATTTTAGTACCGATGGCGCAGTCTGAATGGCAGCACAGTAAATAAGCTGGAAGTCCGAGCGAAGGTCCGATCGATCGGACCACGCAAAAACGTGACAGAACATGTGTTTTTCAGCCACAACACATCTGATCGATCCCTCCATCGCTCTTATGGGGTCCGATCGATCCGACACCAATGGTCCGATCGATCGGACTCGGAAAAAGTCAAAAACAGCGGATTTTTACTCAACCGATCGATCCAACACTCATAATTCGATCGATCGGACTTGGGAATTAAAGGGTGACAGAACGTATGCTTTTTAGAGGAACACAATTCGATCGATCGGACCATCGATCGAACTCGGGATGAGCCAGAGATGAAGAATTTTTACGAAGTCGATCGATCCGACTCCCTTAGTCCGATCGATCGGGCTCGGGCGTAAATAGAAGTTAGAGATTTCAATGAGACCGATCGATCCAACATCCCGAGGAGGATCGATCGGACGTTTCCAGTGAATTAAATCAACGGTTTTGATTTAACCCGAGTTTAGGCCTATAAATAGGATACTTAGGGTTATCAAAAGGGGACTTTTGGAGGACTTTTTGGCAGCGTTTGGAGGCGAAGAGAAGGGTTCCAGGCTTGGTTTTCTTTTCTTATTTCTTCTTTATTTCTCCATTAGTTTTGCTGCCCTCATGATGAACATGAGTGGCTAGTTTCTTTTCTAAGGTACCGATGTAACCCTAACTGAATCATTCTATGTTATTGGATCATGATTATTTTATCAGTTTATTTTCCTTGATTTATTCATTATTATAACTGAGATCTTAAATACCTTTATCTGGCCAATAAAAGTATTCTAGATTGTTTTATGTGAGATTGGGCGAGGGTTCATTCCCTAATCTTGCAGGATCTATGAATGAATGAGTTTATGTCGAGGCCGGGTTCAAGCTAAGAGTATTCTTGGTTCATAATTGTTCTTCAGATCTTAATGGATTCTTGGTTAACACTTAGTTATGGGTTCATTAGCTAGGGTTAATTGAGGGTACTTGGTGAAGACCGCGACCGAACGGATCATCATACCGGAAGAACGAGCCCTTGGAATTAAACTGAAATCTTTATTGATTCAATGCATAGAATGAGGATGTTATGGTGAAATCGGAACCTTAGTATCCATCCATCATATTTTTATCGTTTTCTTATTTCGTTATTAGATCTTCTATTCTCAATACTTCATATCTCTTATTTTCCCTTTCTTATTTTCTTTCTTTTCTGTTCTTTAGCGTTTCACTCTAATAATCTTTACAAATCTCTGTGGGTACGATACTCGTCTTGCTACTATACTGATTGCACCGATTCGTATACTTGCGAGATATAAAATTTATTCATCAAGTTTTTGGCGCCGTTGCCGGGGATTTGATTAGAGTTTATTTGTAGTGAATGCAAGGTCGCCGATCACGGAAAGAAAATTTGTTGCCCTTGAACGATAAAGTAGATCAAATTGGTTCGAAAAAGAAATCTGACAAAGACAGCCTGTCCACATCAGATCTAGGAGTTCAAGAGGAGGAACAAGAGGAGATGGCGCTTAATAACAATTTACGTCCTTTGGAGGAGTACGCGAGGCCTACTATTTCTACCTCACCTTCGTGCATTGCGTTACCTGCAGAGGCTAGAAATTATGAACTTAAAAATCTACATTTTTCTATGCTTCCTGAATTTCATGGTTTACCTTCTGAAGATGCACTAACGTTTGTGAAAGATTATTATGCTACTATTCAGACTTTTCCTTTAGGTGGCATTACTGAAGATCACTTGAGGATGCGATGTTTTCCTTACACCCTGAAGGATAAAGTGAAGAGATGGCTGATGTCGTTGCCTCCTGGATCACTCACGACTTGGGATGCAATTTATAATAAGTTTGTTAGCAAATTTTATTCTCATGCCATGACTACTAACTTGAGAAGACAAATTCCAAATTTTCAGCAAGCTGATGGAGAACCATTCCATGAAGCATGGGATAGATTTAAAATGCTTTTGATGCAATGTCCACATCATAATTATTTTTTAGAAAATCAGATGCAATATTTTTATGATGGACTAAATCTTTCTTGTCAGACTATGGCAGATAATGCTGCAGGTGGAGCGATGTTCAAAAGGACACCACCGGAGGCATATGAAATCTATGAGATGCTAGGATCAAACTCGCAGCAGAGGGACACGAGGAATAAGGCGAGAGGCATCTATGAGCTTAACCAGAATGACGATTTGGCAAGGCAAATCGCAGCCCTCAACAAGAAGATGGACGCGATGATGTCCACACAAGCAAAACCGGTTGAGGTTTGTTCAATTTGCAATATTGTTGGTCATAGGTTTGATTCATGTCCTTCTGGTAGTGAATTTCCTGAATATGTGCAAGAACAAGCTAATTTGATGAATGCTTATAATCCAAGACCAAGATTTGACCCTTATACAAATACTTACAATCCAGGTTGGAGGGAGCATCCGAATTTTTCATGGAAAAATAATGCTAATGCAAGTATGCCTTCTGCTAATCAGTCTAACCCACCTGTTAAGTCGTCTTTGGAAGCGACTATGTTAGCTTCTATGCAGAAAATAGACTCAAGGATGGAACAACAAGATTCGGCCATTGCTCGACATGATGTAGAATTGAAGAATGTTGCAGCATCTATTGGGAAGTTGGAAGTTCAAGTGGGACAGCTTGCAGATGCTGTACGAGCCCATGTTCCAGGAAGATTTCCAAGCCAACCAGAGCAAGCCAATGCAGTTACTAGTCTTCGTTCAGGTAAGATTATTGATAATAAGATTAATGCTGAAGTTATTGATGAGTTAAATGATGATGCAAGTGAGGAAGTTGAAAAGGAGGAACGCTCGAAAAGGCCACCATCGGCCACATCTGCTTTTGATCATGAAAAGAGAGCAAATTCAGTTCCGGAGGTTCATCACAACTCTTCTTCGGTCACCTACCCGGGCTGCGTTTTGCAGGTGCTGGCGCTAGCTCTTCTTCGGTCACCCCTACCGGGCCGGTGTTTGATGATGTGACGGCGTCTAGCGGTGCTTGAGAGGTGGGGATCTTCCAGTCTGTACCTTTGTGTTATAGATAGTCTCCTACGGGAGTGATAAATGTATAATTTCCCTGTTTTGAGGTTTTGTAATATATCCAGTTTCAGTCTTTGGGTTGTAATATTTGTATAATACATGATGGTTATGATTTGCTAGGGTAACCACTACGATTAGAGGGAAATCTCGCCAAAATTTCTGCAGTAGGTTAGGTTCCGCTTCGCGTAGCCCGGCCCGGTTGGGCCTACGTGGGTCAGGGCGCGACATACGAACTTCCAACCATAATCAACATCGTCAACATGAAAGGGCACACAATCGGCCCAACTAGTCTACACATTCCCGGGGGTCATCACCCCCTCGGTTAACACACAAAATAAATAGAAACGGGCACACCGCTGACCCTAGACATAAACGTGCTATAGAGTATAATAATTGGACAAATAACAAGAGCTTATAGCAATAGAGTAAAGGGAGGAACAATTGGCACCAACGATAACAATAAGTAGTATGCACACGGACCATAGCATCATTCAGCATAAACTAATTTGAGGACTACATTAATATCTTACACTTACACAACCCTAATTGAACAGAACTAAAGGAGATTTCAAGCTAATGTTGACATGAGGCCAACTAGGAGCGAAGGACAGGGGAGTATATGATGAGTCACTAAATATTCATAATTAAACCCCTTAATTTACCTTTGTTAGGCTTAGAGTGTTTGTATTTCATAGTTTGTTAGTTGATTTCATGTTTAATGAAGATTGAAGTTAGAAAGTACAAAAAAGGCTTAATATGCTGAAATACATTGCTCTGTCGACTGTTAGCATAATATTCACCAGAAATTATTCTTAAGTCCAAATATTCTGAAATTTGGGTGACCGCTATAAGACATCAAGATGTACAACTTCCATGTTGGACACTTTCAGAGATTCTTGATGTATTGATAGCAGTTTTTAAGCAGATGAAGATATTTAGCTGCTGGAAGACTGGTCCGTCGACGCCCAGGAGAATATTCGCCAAATCTTCTAGATAAGTCCAACTATTATCAAATCTTCGAGATCTGACAGAAGACTTCCAAATCTACATCTTTCGTGTTGGACTCGTTCTCAAATTCTGGACGGGGTGAACCCAGTCTCGACTGAAAGAAGCTGTCAGGATCGAACCAGAAAATCCGAGTTCACTAGAGGTCTAACTCAACCCTAAAACCCTAATCCGGGAATTAAGATATAAAAAGGGTTTTGTGGCCGGAAAACGGAGGGCCTCGAGGGAGAGAAAAAGAGGGATTCAGATTGGAGAAGAAGACGGAGATGCGGTGTGGATCCCTAACCTTCTTCATCGAATACATGGATCTCATCCACAAGATGAGTGGCTAAACTCTTTGCTTAGGGATCTTATGAAGCTTTAGTGTAGCTTCTTTGTATTTTCTAGTTTGATTCTTGCTATCTTTTCAAAGACATGATCCTATGAATATGGTTTTATTTTATAAAAAGTTGAGGGAACAGAGTTCCTCGACGTACATTCAGACCTACTTGATTGTTGTGCTTGATGGTAGAGATTCGTAGGATGGTTTTTATGTTGCTTTTGTGTATGCCTTTGAGATAATCTATGCTAGATGAAGATAGGTTGTACTCAGATTAAGTTCAAAGACAATCTATGCTAAGTTTGGATAGGTTATGCCTTGGGGAAACAATCGCATTATTTTAGGGATTCATGTAAGCTTAAGAAGCTATGAATCCATAATGTCGAGATAAGAAAACAAAAGGATAACTAGAGAATACAGGAAGTGAAACTAAAGTGTATTGACTAATCCCTAGGTTTTCTCTCATCGATCTATTTCAATTTCGTTAATTGTTTTCTTAATTAGTTTTATTAATCAGTTCCTAAAAACCCCAAATCAATCCTTTTTCGCTTTAGGATTAGAGTGTTGAGAGTTAATTCTGTTGTTTCTTGTTAGTCAAAGTTTTCCCTGAGGACCGACCCCGTATTTCACCATTATTCTATCTTATTAATTTAGTGTTGAAAGAAAGGTTTATAAATTTCTAAATTGCGTTATGCATATGTTTTAACGACGACGTTTGTGAGCGATCAATTTTTGGCGCCGTTGCCGGGGAAAAATCATTTGATTTACAACGGAGTATCGATTTAATCTTCTCTTAACTCTTTTTCTGAGCGAGTTAGATTTTTATTTTTATTTACTTTATTTTACATTTTTTTAGGATTTTTCTGACAATTTTCTGGAATTTTTGCAGCATTGGAACGGATTTTTCTTGAAGAAAAACACAACTCGCCAGGCACCTGGAGCGACCGGTCGGACTTGAATCCGATCGATCGGACTTCGCCATCTGCTTTGAAGTGGCCTTCGAGTGAAGGAGTTGCGGTCTGGAGCGACCGATCGGATTGGAAACTGACCGATCGGAACTCCACAGTCAGCTAAGCCTTTTTGCTTCAAACCTTTTCGTTTCAATTGTTGTTTGCCGGGTTTTGTCCTCTCCTCCGAATATTCTATTTTGTTTTGCTCTTTTTTTGTGATCTTGCATGCAAGGCAGACGATCCCTACATAATCTGTTGGAACCTTTGGATCTAGAAATAGAGACCACACTTCGAGCAGCTAGAACCTTGGCACAAAAATCTCTAAGTAACTATCAGGAAGCCATAAGCAACTTGCAATCCTTAATGGCTGAACACGAGGAACATGTCATTGACCCTAATGATAATATGGGTAGGGATGGAAATGATCACAATAATAGAGAAGTTCAAATTAGGAATCACTTCCTACCTGGACCTTATACCTATGCTTCTTGTATCAACCCACCTACCATCAATGCTACCCATTATGAGATTAAGCCTAACTGGATTACAGCTTTACCTTCTTTCTATGGGCGTGAGAATGAGGATCCTTATGGACACATTGCGAGCTTTCTTGAAATCCTTTCCATGTTCAAACTTCAGCATTTTAATGATGATGCATTTAGACTCAAACTCTTCCCTTTTTCTTTGAAAGATAAGGCTAAACATTGGCTCCAAACCTTAGCTCCAAATTCGATTTCAACATGGGACCAACTTCAGGATGCTTTCCTTAAGAAATATTTCCCGATCATTAAAACTCAAAATTATCGAACCATGATTATCTCTTTTAAGCAAAATGAAGATGAGATGTTTCATGAAGCTTGGGAAAGATTTAAGGATCTTCTTAGAGAGTGTCCCCATCATGAGGTACCTGAGTGGCAGCTAGCCCATTCATTTTATAATGGTCTTAACGATCGTTATAGGACAATGGTCGAAGCCTGCTGCGGAGGTGTTGTTCTTAGTAAGCCATGGACTGCCCTTTGGGAAATGTATGATAATCTGGCTGAAAATTCACAACACAATACCTCAGTCTCTAGGAGTCGGTCTACCACTGTCCGTAATTCTCGGGGAATTCATGAAATTTCTGAATTCCAAAGTCTCTCCGCACAAGTAGCCCTCCTAACTAAAGACTTAAACCAGTTGAAAACAGGTCAATCTCTTGCTCAACAATTGCCTAACACTTCTTTTGAAACCTGTGCTCTTTGCCTTAATTCTGATCACCATATTACTGATTGTCATCTGGCCTCCAATTTCCCTGACTTTGTTCAGGAACAAGTTAATGCAACTTATGGTTTTTCAAAACCTCAGAACAACCCTTATTCTAATACCTACAATCCAGGTTGGAGAAACCATCCTAATTTTAGTTGGAAGCCGCAACAATCAAGTAATTTTCCAGGGCAAAGCAACACAACCAATCCTTCTGCCTTTAAGTACCCACCTAAACCTTCTGCAAATCCAAATCCTGGGTACCCTCCACAATCAGCTTTAGTACCTCAAACCCAATCCACCTCTGAACCAACTTTAAGTTCCCTCCTTTCGGCTATGACTGCCATGAATGACAACATCAATTCCAACATTAATGAAAACATTAGTGGCATAAGACGTGATTTGACGAGTGAAGTCTCTAACATTCAGAACTATGTTTCTAGAATAGAAAACTAGTGTAATTCTAATACCCAATCCATTGCTAAACTTTAGAATTCACTGGGCCAACTTTCTAACACTATAGCCAAAAGAGAGGAAGGTCATTTGCCAAGTCAATCTGTGACAAACCCCAGAGACCAGCACTATGTAGAAAGCCAAAACTTTGAGAGTGCCAAAGCCGTGGTGACCCTCAGAAGTGGTAAAACGGTAGACAATCAAATAGGTGAATCGGTTAGTCTGGACAATCAAATGCCCGATGCGACAATCAATCGTCCATCCCAGGATGATTCTGATTTTTTACCCAATAATGGCCCAGCTGATTCTAGAGAACCTGATCCATCTAAATATATTCCTAAAGTGCCTTTTCCAGCAGCCCTTAAGGATCCTTCTTCCACCATAAAAGCTCGAAAAACGGCCGAAGAAATCCTTAAAACCTTTAAGCAAGTCAACATCAACATTCCTCTGCTTGATGCCATTAGACAGATTCCTTCCTATGCCAAATTTCTTAAGGATCTGTGTACCCATAAACGCTAGGCTAAATCCAAAGTGTCCAAAAAGATTTTTCTTACTGAACAAGTTAGTTCAATTTTGAAAGATGATACACCTCTCAAACTAAAAGATCCTGGTACCCCTACCATACCTTGTTATATAGGAGACTACCATATTGATGGTGCCCTTCTTGATTTAGGTGCCAGTGTGAACCTTATGTCCTATTACCTTTAATAAAGAATTTGGGATGGGAGAACTTAAACAGGCACCTATGATTTTGCAATTAGCTGATAGGTCAATTAAGACACCTAGAGGTATCTTAGAAGATGTTTTAGTCAAAATGGATAATTTCTTCTTTCTTGTGGACTTTGTTGTCTTAGACATGGAACCTGTTGTCCACTGCAAAAAGACTGTACCCATCATCCTAGGACGCCCCTTTTTGGCCACAGCTAATGCTTGCATAAATTGTAGAACTGGGGTGATGGATGTTTCCTTTGGACATATGCATGTTAAATTGAATATTTTTAAAACTGCATGCTTGCCTGAGCCTAACGATGATGAATGTTTTAATGTTGACATTCTGACTGAATGTATTGATGATAGATCACATGCCATGATTTTTGATGAATTACCTGGTAGTCTGCATGATTATGACTCTGACTGTGATGATGATATTAATTTAGAAATTGTACAATCGAAAGATGACATCAAAACACACATCTCAGATACACTGATCAATAGGCCAGATGGCCGATCAATCAATCTGGACACAACGAAGATTGAAAATGTCTCTTGGATGATTGAACCCCTTCCATCACTCTCATCAACTCCTGCTCCTACATCACTGGAGTCACCACCTGAACTTGAACTTAAACCACTACCTAAAACTCTAAAATATGTTTTCCTTAGATTAAACTCTACTCTTCCCGTTATCATTTCTTCATCTTTATCTTCTGCTCAGGAGAGTCAACTTGTTAATGTTCTTAAGGATCATAGGAAAGCAATAGGTTGGACGGTCGCTGATTTGAAAGGTATCGATCCCTCGATTTGTATGCATAAAATTCACTTAGAGGATGAGTCTAAAACTGTTAGGGAAATGCAACGCCATCTGAATCCGAATATGAAAGAGGTCGTAAAGAAAGAAATGGTGAAACTTTTAGATGCCGGTATTATTTATCCAATCTCTAATAGCCAGTGGGCCAGCCCTACGCAAGTTGTCCCTAAGAAATCTGGTCTAACCGTAGTAGAAAATGATAAAGGAGAGCAGATCCCGATGCGCCAGACCACGGGATGGCGTGTTTGTATTGATTATCGGAAACTTAATGCTCTGACTAGAAAGGATCACTTCCCTCTTCCGTTCATTGATCAAATTCTAGAAAGACTCTCCGACCAGAGTTATTATTGTTTTCTAGATGGGTATTACGGGTATAACCAAGTTGCAGTTGATCCTCAAGATCAAGAGAAGACAACTTTTACTTGCCCTTTTGATACTTTTGCTTATCGTAGGATGCCTTTTGGTCTTTGTAATGGACCTGCGACATTTCAAAGGTGTATGATGGTCATCTTCTCTGACATGATTGATAAATTTCTTGAAGTCTATATGGATGATTTTTCTGTGTTTGAAAATTCTTTCGAATCTTGTTTAGACAATCTCTCTAGAGTTCTTGATCGATGCATTGAAACCAATCTTGTTCTTAGTTGGGAAAAGAGTCACTTCATGGTTCAATAAGGAATCGTGTTAGGGCACATTGTTTCAAAACGTGGTATAGAGGTCGATAGGGCTAAAGTTGAGTTAATTTCTAAATTACCCCCACCGACTTCTGTGCGTCAAATTCACTCTTTTCTAGGTCATGCTGGATTTTACCGTCGTTTCATCAAAGATTTTTCTAAAATTTCACGACCCTTATGTGAATTACTAGCCAAGGATGTCCCGTTTGTCTTCAATGATGCATGTTTGACTGCTTTCAAGACCATTCGTGATTTACTATCTACCACACCTATCGTTCATTCACCTGATTATTCCCTACCTTTTGAACTGATGTGTGATGCCTCTGATTCTGCCATAGGAGCTGTGTTAGGACAGCGAGTAAATAAAATTTCACATGTGATTTATTATGCTAGTAAGACCCTCTCTGAATCTCAATTGAATTATACGACTACTGAGAAGGAATTATTAGCAGTAATCTTTGCATTGGAGAAGTTCCGGTCCTACCTCCTAAGTTCCAAAATCATCATCTATACAGATCATGCGGCTCTGCGATATCTTTTAGCTAAAAAGGATTCCAAACCTAGACTGATTCGCTGGATCTTGCTTCTACAAGAATTTGATCTAGAGATTAGGGATAAGAAGGGGTCAGAAAATGTAGTTGTTGATCACTTGTCTCGCCTACCTTTGGAACATATTCTTGATGACACTCCTATTGACACGTCCTTTCCCGATGAGCATCTCTTTCAGGTGACCCGTCTTTCGTTGCCTTGGTATGCACATATAGTTAACTATCTTGTTTCCGGCAAGCTCCCTGACTCTTGGTCTAAAAATACTACAGATAGATTCTTCTCTCAGATTAAATACTATATATGGGAAGACCCTGAGTTATTTAAGCATTGTTCTGATCAAGTAATCCGTAAGTGTGTGTCTGAATCAGAAGTTCATGATATTCTTAATTTTTGTCATACATATGCTTGTGGTGGTCACTTTTCGGGGAAAAAAACCGCTGCAAAAGTCTTGCAGTGTGGTTTCTATTGGCCTACGATTTTTAAGGATGCTCATAATTTTTGCCAATCATGTATTAGGTGTCAAAAGACTGGAAATATCTCTCGTCGGAATGAGATGCCTCAAACCCCGATCTTAGTTGCTGATATTTTTGATATTTGGGGCATTGATTTCATGGGTCCCTTTTCACCTTCCTTTGGTTTTCAGTATATTCTTGTAGCTGTTGACTATGTGTCTAAATGGGTAGAAGCTATAGCAACCAAGTCGAATGATCATAAAGTTGTGGTTAAATTTCTTCAAAGTAATATCTTTTCTAGATTTGGTTGTCCTCGTGCGATTATTAGTCATGGTGGTTCTCATTTCAATAATCAACATTTTGCTTCCCTTCTTAGAAAGTACTCTATTACTCATAAGGTATCCACCCCTTATCATCCTCAAACCAGTGGCCAAGTAGAACTTTCTAATAGGGAAATAAAACGCATCTTAGAGAAAACCGTTCGCATTGACTGTAAAGATTGGGCCATAAAGCTAGACGATGCACTGTGGGCTTACAGGACTGCTTATAAAACACCTATTGGTATGTCCCCTTATCGATTACTATTCGGTAAGCCTTGTCATTTACCTGTTGAATTAGAGCATCAAGCTATGTGGGCCATTAAAAAGCTTAATACTGATACCAATGCCGTCACAACACATAGGAAGCTTAGTGTATGTGAACTTGAGGAAATTCGCAATGAGGCATACTTGAATTCCAAAATTTATAAAGACAAAACAAAAGCTTTTCATGATAAACACATTTCGAGAAGGACTTTTGTTGTTGGGTAGAAAGTGTGGCTTTTCAATGCTAAATTGCACCTTTTTCCTGGTAAAATACGTTCTAGATGGTCCGGGCCTTTTATCATAAATAACGTATTCGCACATGGTGCAGTGGAAATCCACAATCCACACACGAATGAAATTTTCACTGTTAATGGGCACAGATTAAAACATTATGTGGAGGACATCGTTCACGGTGAGGTTATTGAGTCCGTCGAGCTAACGGATCCATGCTATAATTGATCTTTTTATGGACGTCGAGCGAAAGACGTAAAATTACGCGCTTTCTGGGAGGCAACGCAGTTTTATGATTTTTCCTTAGCTTTGAAAAAAATTTCCTTTGATTTTTAGGATTTTTCCATGATTTATTCGATTTTTCCATGATTTTCCGTGATATTATTTAGAAAATCGAAATTCCTAGATCACGGTCGACCGTCGCAACGACTATTGCATCGTCCGTGAGGCTCTGTCAAAAATAAAACTTCTCAGGGTTGATGCAAGGATCGACCGTCAGCTCCTCACACATATAACGTGGTTCACGGTCGATCAGTATGGATTTCCAAATAAGTTGGTTCGCGGTCGATCGATCGATCGTCTGATTTTGTTCTCACATCACCCGCGCCCACGGTCGATCCAACCTCTTCTTCTTCCTTCCTCCTCACCGACCGCCGGCCGTCGTCCACTCTCCGGCCGCTCCCAGACCCCCAAACCACCTCCAACACCTTCGCCATCTTCTCCTCTACCTCCTCCCGGCCTCTTCTTCCCCCAATTTCGTCTCTTCCGACGCCAGTGAACATCCCCTGTTCCTACCGCCGGCGATCACCTCTTCCACTGCTTCCCACCGTCCCTTACCACCTCCAGCACCTTCCTCTGGCCGTCACGACTCTTTTGCAACCTTCAAAACTCAAGCTTGTAGCTCGGTTGGCCGGATTCCACCTCCGACGATCCTCCACCGCGTCAGTCATCTTCTATCCACCTCTTGGCCCTCCGATTCTACAATTAAATCACCTAGGTGTGTTCTCTGGCCTTCTGCGATGCTTCCTTGCTCCTTACCCACCTCGATTGAAGCTCCGGCCGCCGGATTCTAACTCCGACCATCTTCCTCCGCGCCGTCCCCCGTCGTTCCGCCGCCTGGAGACCACCATTCACAGATCAGACGGCATGGACGGACTCCTTGGCCTCCCACGATTCCATCCCTACTGGTCCGTTGGCTGATGGATGAGATCCATACGCTTTGCAGCCCGGTTTTCCGATCAGACAGTGTAGATCTTCAATCTGGATAATTTTATGGACACTGATTATTTGTGTGTTGTGTATGGATCATTTAATGTATTTTATTACTTTAATGTCTTTATTTTTAATTTTTGTGGATTGAATGCTTGTATAAGGCTGATATATCGTGATAATACAAATGAGACTTTGTCAAAATTGTTAATAATTTTTATGCCTTTTCGTAATTTTTTATATATATTCCATTCTATCATATTTGATCTTTTGGAAAGGTATCTTTTATGGCAGGTGGCCTTTGGCACTCATTGAGGGGCGACTTATGACATTCTTATATAGTTCGATCAGGAGGTTATTCTTAAAATCTTTACATATATATGTCTCTAACGTTTTATGATGATTTCTATGATTTTATTCGTTTAATCTCTTCTCGAGACATGAATTTATTCCGTAGAGACGTATTCTTCTTATGGGCGGTGTGGTGATCGTCTTTTATGCTAGCCAACTACTTATAGTGCAATATCTACGGTGATCTCAACCCTTTTTCCTTACTTTATTTTTATGACTTAGTGTAATTGGGGACAATTACATTCAAGTTGGGGGGTAGATTCTAGGAATTTAATTTTTATTATTATACATCCCTTGAAATATGTCAAAAGGATGAAATTTTGATATGACTTGACAAAGATGCAGGTTTTAGAAATTTATTTTATGGATTATTCTGAGACTTGTATGTCATATAAGAAATAGTAAATTTTTGCTATGCATGACATTATTTCTATACTTTAACACTTTTACAATGATTTAAGGATAACTTAACATATCCTAATGCACATGTTCACTTCCACATGTTAAGGGGTTGATATTAGATTCTAAGCATAATACTAGGATAGATTTACAATTTTATGTCATGACACAGAAAATACATAAACACATGCAATTATCTGAGTATGCGAAAAAAAAAATGGATTTTCAACTTAGTAACCGGTCAGCGTGGTGTTCACGTAAAACGGTTGAATTCCCTGAAAAAAAGAAGAAAAAATGAATTTTCAACTTAGTAACCGGGCAGCGTGCCTAGCCAGCATGGTGTTCGCGTAAAACGGTTGAATTTCTTGGAAAAAAAGAGAGAAAAGAAGGGTTTCATACTTAGTAACCGGGCAAGGTGCCTAATAAGGTGTGTTGTTCGCGTAAAACAGTTGAAATTCATGCAGAAAAAAATAATGAAAGAAGAACAAAAACAGAGATTGCTATGTGATGAGTGGAAGATATGTGCTTGGATAGGATTGTGATCTTGAATAGTTGAAGTGCTTAGATATAATTGATGCTCTGAAGCATGTGGAACCCCAATCACACACAGAAGTGTTAAAGTTGTTTTTAATCATGATTAAATATGTTGAAGTGTTGGAAATATGTTATGACATGTTTTGATTTACTATGTTTTTATGTGAATATGAGTTGAAGGGTATATTTATGGATATTATTTCTATTTCATGCATTAGAGTTGATGAATATTATAGTTGATTTCTAATGACATATTCAAGGGAATGTATTGATGTTTGTGGGTGTCATCCCTTAAAACCCTTAGAAGACTATAACTCCTCCACTGGGGTAACCCAGGGGTTTAAAGGCTTGTTGCACATGCTAAGTGCAATCGTGAGACCTACGAAAGTGGCTAGTTAGATTTATTGCTTTCTTTTTATCTTTTCTTTGCTCGAGGACTAGCAAAGTGTAAGTTGGGGGGTGTGATGAGTCACTAAATATTCATAATTAAACCCCGTTAATTTACCTTTGTTAGGTTTAGAGTGTTTGTATTTGATAGTTTGTTAGTTGATTTCATGTTTAATGAAGATTGAAGTTAGAAAGTACAAAAAAGGCTTAATATGCCGAAATACACTGCTCTGTCGACTATTAGCATAATATTCACCAGATATTATTCTTAGGTCCAAATATTCTGACATTTGGGTGACATCTAGAAGACATCACGATGTACAACTTCCATGTTGGACACTTTCAGAGATTCCTGATGGATTGATAGCAGTTTTGAAGAAGATGATGATATATAGCTGCTGGAAGACTGGTCCGTCGACGCCCAGGAGAATTTTCGCCAAATATTATCAAATCTTCGGGATCTGACAGAAGACTTCAAAATCTACATCTTTCGTGTTGGACTCGTTCTCAAATTCTGGACGGGGTGAACCCAGTCTCGACTAGAAGAAGCTGTCAGGATCGAACCAGGAAATCCGAGTTCACTAGAGGTCTAACTCAACCCTAAAACTCTAATCCGGGAATTAAGATATAAAAAGGGTTTTGTGGCTGGAAAACGGAGGGCCTCGAGGGAGAGAAAAAGAAGGATTCAGATTGGAGAAGAAGACGGAGATGCAGTGTGGATCACTAACCTTCTTCATCGAATACATGGATCTCATCCAAAAGATGAGTAGCTAAACTCTTTGCTTTAGGATCTTATTAAGCTTTAGTGTAGCTTCTTTGTATTTTCTAGTTTGATTCTTGTTATCTTTTCAAAGACATGATCTATGAATATGGTTTTATTTTATAAAGAGTTGAGGGAACAGAGTTCCTCGACGTACATTCAGACCTACTTGATTGTTGTGCTTGATGGTAGAGATTCGTAGGATGGTTTTTATGTTGCTTTTGTGTATGCCTTTGAGATAATCTATGCTAGATGAAGATAGGTTGTACTCAGATTAAGTTCAAAGACAATCTATGCTAAGTTTGGATAGGTTATGCCTTGGGGAAACAATCGCATTATTTTAGGGATTCATGTAAGCTTAAGAAGCTATGAATCCATAATGTCGAGATAAGAAAACAAGAGGATAACTAGAGAATACAGGAAGTGAAACTAAAGTGGATTGAGTAATCCCTAGGTTTTCTCTCATTGATCTATTTCAATTTCGTTAATTGTTTTCTTAATTAGTTTTATTAATCAGTTCCTAAAAACCCCAAATCAATCCTTTTTCGCTTTAGGATTAGAGTGTTGAGAGTTAATTCTGGTGTTTCTTGTTAGTCAAAGTTTTCCCTGAGGACCGACCCCGTATTTCACCATTATTCTATCTTATTAATTTAGTGTTGAAAGAAAGGTTTATAAATTTCTAAATTGCGTTTTGCATATGTTTTAACGACGACGTTTGTGAGCGATCAGTATAGGGACATCAATTAGCAGCTAAGCACTGATCCAGGTAACTAGAAGAAAGTCTAAGAACTCAATCAACTTAGACAGCGCAACCAGAGAGCACATCGACAGTGATCTAGAGGGTAATCGGTGGAGAGGAGAAGGGAAAACAGGGAGGTGAAGCATCAGAGGAAAATCACAATTATCGATTATGACTATACCTTAGCCAGAACTCAATCAATCAATTTGAGGACAGCGAAGGAAGCTACTGTTAACTCTACTGCTACCTTCTCCGACAAGCATTGATCTAACCAACCAGAGGAAACTAAGAACTCAATCAAACTCAGTCAAGCCCACTGCAACAAGTAGGCCAATCAACAAGCACCTTGCGTGCATACTCCGAGCCACTCAGTTCCCAAGAGAAAAAGACCAGCATGCATCAAATTGTCCAACTATACCCAACAAAACCAACCCAAACCTCATCAACTCTAGGGAAACCTCGAACGCGGGATTGGAGGAGAACTCCAAACCTCCGACAGTCAAAAACAGAGGAACAAAACCTGCACGACCCAAAGATCTATGCCACGGTAGCAATACAGAGAAGAGATAGCATCCATTCAACACCCTAGGCTGGCATACATCCAGACAGAACAACAGGGTGAGGAAGAACACCTATCGTAGCAAAGGAGAAGAGATCGTGCCCCGAATAACCTAAGCTAGCATACATCTCACTGGAATGGAGAGGAGGGATATATCATGCACTAAGATCATCGGAAGCCACGAAATTCACAAAGCAATCTACAAAACCAAAGCCACAAGCATCCAAACCCTTCCTATAGTCCTAATCTAAGATTAGGGTAGGAATCCCTACCTCTGGATTGTGCGAGAGCTCCTCTTCTAGTCGTTCATGTCGTTGTCATCGGTTCCTCATGTCGCAGCCGTCCTCCCTCTCCCTTCCAGTCGCGAGCGTTGTCGCCTCGCTGGTCGAGATCCTCCTCCAGTCGCGATCGCCAAGCTCGTCGCTGATCGCGATCGCTTGGCGATCATCGACCTCTCTCTCTCAGGTCACAGGCCTCCGCCTCTCTCTTCCCTCCCTCCTGATCTTTCTCGCAACAGTAACCTAACGAGAGAAAATGGGTTAAATAAAGGGTTAATTGTCATTTAGTCTCTTTGGGAGAACTTATTTACTGTATAATCCACTTACAAGTTTTTAAGTCGTTTAGTCTCTTTTTTTACAGCTATAAATTTTAATATCTAAAATGCCCTTCTACCCTTCTCTCTCCCCTTTCTAGCGGTTGTTCGTGTTCCCCAAAATGGAAAGTAACTATCAGAAAAAAAAAGAAAAGTAACTTCCAAAAAAAAAGAAATTTAAGTACCGGCGATGGAGGTGGGATGGAGATCGTCGGAGGTGATGAAGGGGATCGCGAGGACCAGTGATGGAGGTGGTGAAAATGGAAAGTAACTTCCAAAAAAAAAAGAATTGAAAGTAACTACAAAACGGAAAGTAACCACAAAATGGAAAGTAACTTCAAAAAACTGAAAAGTACCCACCAATCAAATGAAATTTAAGTACCAAATAAATTGTAGTCACTACCAGTCAAAATGGAAAGTTATTAGGAAAAACAAAAGAAATGGAAAGTAACTATAAAATGGAAAGTAACTTCCAAAAAATGGAAAGTAACCACAAATCGTAACGGCATGACGGAGACCATGAGGGTGGGTGTGCAAGAGAATATCTGTTGGAATAGCCAGACGAAGGAGGCGTGCATCTCTTGGTGGACACGAGCGAGGATCCCTTGGAGGCCTTGGCCTACCTCTCGCATCTGGAGGACGTGGCTCTGGAGCTCTTGAATGATGAACACCATGGAGATCTGGACGTGAGAAGGAGGGGGCGCTGGGGGATCTCGGAGGAAAGGAGGCCGACGGAACGGAAGGAGAGGGCAGTGGAGCTGCGGATCCACGACGGAGGAACTCGGAGGATGGAATATTTTGCCAAATCGGACCCTTGTTATTCACTTTTGGCACTTAAGGACTCCCTCCAGTGTTTTTTTGCATAATAGGACCCCATATACGCATATAAACTAAGAAGCATATAGTTATTGGTTATACACGTATCATGGGTACGCGTATAATTATTGTTTATACGTGTCTTAGTAAATACGTGTGTTCCTTACGTGTATGGGGTCCTATTATGCAAAAAAACATGAGAGGGGCTCCTAAAGTGCCAAAAGTGAATAACATACGTCCGATTTGACAAAACACTCCGGAGGATGGGGAACCCGGAGGATGGGAGGGCGATGGAGGTGCGGAACCCGGCATCGGAGACGACGGATCTGGAGGTGAGGGCGACGGAGCTGCAGGTGGAAGACAGCCGGATGTGGAGGTAGGAGCAGCCAGCGATGGATCTGGATCTTGGGGTGCAGGTGGTGGCGATGGCGGATCTGGAGGTGGGAGCCGGCAGGATCTTGAGGTGGGAGCGGTCAGCGATGAATCTGGGGGTGGGGGCGGCGGCGCCGAATCTGGATCTGGAGGTGAGAGCAGCGGCAGCGGTGACCAAGCTGGAGGTGGGAGCCGGCCGAATCTGGAGGTGGGAGCAGCCGGCGACGGATCTGGGGGTGGGCGCAGCGGCGGATCTGGAGGTGGGAGAGGCCAGCGGCACTGGATCTAGAACTGGAGGTGGGGGCGGCGGCGGTGGAGCTGGAGGTGGGACCGGCCGGCGACTAATCTGGATCTGGAGGTGGCGACGACGGTGGCGGATCTGGAGGTGGGAGCCGGCAGGATCTGGAGGTTGGAGCGGATGGCAGGATCTGGGGGCGGGTGTGGCGGCGCCGAATCTGGATCTGGAGGTGGGGGCGGTTGATGAGACGTGAAAAGTACACAAATTAACCCCTTAACTTACCCTTGTTATTCTTCGAGTAAAGTATTGCTAATAATTATTATTTTATTTCAGGTATAAGAGTTTAAAAAGGGAGTTGCATCGATTCTAGACCAAAAAGAAGTCACTTGGGCACTTTCAACACTAAAGAGATTAAAGGAGCGAAGATGGGTTAGTTTTGAAGATTAAACTGTACCTGGTCAGGAAGAACCAGATGATGCTCGATATATGATTGGAACGCTCTAGAAGTCTAGTTTCTGGAGAATTTTATAGTTCAGAATTTGGAGTTTCCTACAGGAAGTTACAGTACTTTTAGTACCAATGACGCAGTGTTAAATGGCAAAAGAGATGATATGCAGAAACGAAGATCGATTTTCTGTGTATAAATGATCGATCTTTGTGCTGCAGACAGAGATGACAGAGAGCTATATTTTAAAAGATCGATCTTCTCATTTAAAAAGATCGATCTTCTTCGGGCACAACCAGTTCTATGGGATAAAACGATCGATCTTTCTCCCTAAAAGATCGATCTTTATATGCCGGCTGGGCAAAATGAAGGGCCTAGATGTAATCCGAAGGGGAGAAGCTTGAGGGTTATAAATACCAAACTTATGGCTCTTATTCGGGTATTCTTTTGGACAAGACGAGGCTAAGGAAATGGGCAACCCCCTTGGGCAAGGAAGGGAGCTCTCATCCAACAGGAAGGAGATTGATGAAGAAGAGGAGGATCCATCTCTTCTCCATGGCTTCTCCATCGAAAATGAGTAGCTAATCTATTTACCTAGTGGAATACCATGATATTTTAGGTTTTCTTTATAGTTTTCTTTGGATTTTGAGATGTTGTAAACCCTATTGAGATAAGATTGTATGGATTTATGCTTCATTTATCATCTTTGTAGTTGGATTCTAATGTTGAATGGTGGATCTCATTCTATTGCATAGGCTAGACCCTTATGCTTGGATGGTGTTTGTTGATATTCCCCAATGAGTAGGCTATGCTAGAACCATGGCCACTTGTGTTGAAAGGAGTATTGGCTCTAGTTTAGAGCTTGTAGGTGCTAGAACCACCCCAATCCACATCTAGGCTAGCCTCCATTCCATCTTTCTAATGTATTGGATGCGATGTGTTAGAACCACATTGATCTATTACCATACTCCATACAACCCAATTCCTTGTGATAAAATGATCCTAACCCGACCTCTCGTTGGCGATGATCAAAGCTAATCCCTCGATCGTCGACTTTCTAGCATAAACCTAGTGCGACGGATAGTCCTTACCCGGCTATTCATTAACGACGACCTTTGTTAGCCACAAGGCAGTCGATATTGTAGTGTCTTGATAGGATTGCTCATCTTGATCCATTAGAAAGCTACGATTGAGCCTAATCCGGATTGAGATTCCCTAGGACCTCTCTCTATTCATTGAGTCATTTACATGCTTTCTTAGTTTCCTTATCATAAAACCCAAGAAACCATTTCTTTCATTTTTCTTGTAGGAACACTTAGATTGAGGTTGGTAGTTTAATTGTTTCCATACGCATTCCCTGTGGATTCGACTTGGACTCACCGCTAGCTACCCCCAAAGTAGTTAGTTAGTAGTTCGATTATAAATTTGTAATTTTGATCGGGCGCGTTAAGCCGCGACACTTTCCACGTCCTATCAGCAGTGGGGGCGGAGCTAGAGGTGGGAGACGGCCGGATCTGGAGGTGCGAGCGACCGGTGACGGATCTAGATCTGGAGGTGGGAGCGACCGGTGACGGATCTGGATCTGGAGGTGGGGGCGGGGCGCCGAATGTGAGTGGGGAGGGGGGTTAGGGGGGCTGGATATATTCAAATATACAATAAGGGTATTGTGGTCTTTTTCCGCCTATGATGGTAGTAAAACACTTAAGTTCTTCTATAGGGGACTAAATTACAATTAAGCTACTTTTTAAAGACCATTTGACAAATCCCACTTAAATAAAGGGGTTTAAGAGTTTATATATGATCACTTTAAGATTAGATCCTTGCCGTCCAACTAGCTAGAGCTGATCACAGCCGCCCAAGTCCAGATCCTTGTGATCCGAAACAGATCCTTTGATTTATGGTACTCCTAATGGTCTAATCAAGCACATACATCATCCCATGGCCGTCTGTGCGCTACGCATGTGTGAAACCAACTCCGCTAAAGGACAATTTACCAAATTACCCATGAAGCCGCAAAGATCAAAGGAGATCACGATGTAAGGCCAACCAAGCCAAACCAACTGAATCAGACCCTCGTCCTACTTAGTCGGACCGAGTTTGAGGTACAGGTCCTTACACGAATTCAAATCCGACTGAGCGTTCCAGGCAGCAAGTATGATGTTTCCTTCCTTCAGGAAAAATCTGTTCCTCTGCTGATACGTGGACGATTGATCATCTGAGAGGCCGATCGATCGGTTTCCAGACGGTGGATCGGTAGTCTAGCCGATCAATCGTTCGTCTAGGTATCACAGATCCTTCTTGTCACAAGGTATCGACTTCAAGCTGTAGAAATTCCGAAAATGGTAAGAAAAATTCCTAAAAGAAACTGCAACTAAAATTAATAAAAATAAAACTCTAACTATGCCCAGAAAAGAGTAAAGACAAATCAATTGCTTCCGTCTGAAATCATTAAAGTTATAGTGTTTCCCCGGCAATGGCGCAAAAAACTTAATCTCAGTACTCTATTCTCAACGTGGCCTTAATCATTCGCAACTCTCGGTTTAAAAATTTATAAACCCTTATTTTGACACTACAGTAATAAAATAGGATAATGGTGAAATACGGGATCGATCCATAGGGACACAAACTATTGATGCAATCAACGAAAACAAACTTAAATCTCTGTACTCTATTCTAAACCAACAAAAGGGTTTATTAGGTTTTTGGAAATTAAGTAATGAAAACTAACTAACAAAGCAATGAGAATTAAGATTAAGATAAATCAATGAGAGAAAAACCTAGGGATTACTCAATCCACTTTAGTATCACTTCCTGTATTCTCTAGTTATCCTCCTATTTTCTTATTTAAACATTATAGATTCATAGCTTCTTAAGCTTACATGAATCCCTAAAAGAAAGTAAATGTTTTCCAAAGGCATTCTTTATTTTTGATTAGCATAGTTTGTCTTCGGGGTAACCTTAGCACAATCTATCGTCTTTAAGTATAAAGTATCTCATCGGTTATTCACAAACCACATGAAAACTATCTTATAGATCTCTACAGTCAATCACAGAAATCCTGTACGCCTAAAAAAACATCAATTGAGGAACTATGTTCCTTCAACTCTATTAACATTAAAATCATATCCATAAGATCATGTCTAGAACAAGACATACAATATTCCAAGTAGAAAATACATAACAGCTACACTAAAACTTTATGATATCCCTAGATAAAAGATTTAGCCACTCATGTTGACGATGAATGCCATAGATTCGATGAAGACCTCCAGGGATCCACGCATTGACTCCTCCGTCTTTAGAAACCCTAATCCTCTCTTTTCTCTCTATGTGGACCTCCACTTTTCGGCCAGAAAACCTCCTTTTATAGGGAGAAACTCGGCCCAAGTAGTAACACATCAAGTGGAACTCTATCTCTAATGTTTCTAAAATTAGGTTTCCGCCCGACCGATCGATCGCCCATATGACCGATTGATCTTCACTATTCACCCATCGATCGTCCTTCTGACCGATCAATCGTCCAGACTAGTTTCTTCAACCAACTTTATCTTGATAATTCTGAAACTTTTGTACGGAATTTGGCGAAGCTTCCAACATGAAAGTTGTTCACCTCAGTGTCTTCTAGTAATCCTCTAAATTTCAGGAAGTTACCTATTTTCTGAAAATTATGATGAATTCTTTTCAAATTGACAGCGGAGTAGCGTATCTTCAAAATATTAACCTTTTTCTGTATTTTCTATCTTGAATCTTCATTAAATCTTAAATCAACTAACAAACTATCAAATACAAATACTTTCGGTCTAATAAAAATAAATTAAGGGGTTTAATTAAAAATATTTAGTGACTCATCAATACTCTAGTGTCCCTGTCCTACAGCACATACTCTGGCCCCTACCCTACGTTTAGTTCTTATCGTCGTGACCTAAAATGTATATTGCCTCTACTAAATTCCAACAAAAAAAAAATTCTTCGAATTTGAATAGAAGGATTCATTCCAAGAAATATGTGTACTCCATAATGTTGCAGAAAACATACATTTTTCCCGAAGCAAAAAGGGATACAACGAATCGGAAATTTACCTGCGAAAGGTTATATAATCGGATCCCTTCTTTCATAGAATATGAATCGAATCAAAGAGGATGCCTCATGACATGAAAAGGGACTTGAAAATAACCCCTAGTAGTCCTTGCAGTAGTACTTCCCCGAAGCTAAGTCCAGAACATAGCATATAAGCAAATGGAATGCATTTTATCAAACACATGGCACCCATTAAAACATGACAACAAGAATAGAATGAAACAAATTGGCAAAGAAAGAACCCACTGTAGGGTAAGGAAATGGAACTTTTTGCCAAATAGGACCCCTAATATTCATTTTTTGCACTTTAGGACTCACTCTCATATTTTTTTGCATAATAGGACCCCATACACGTAAGGAACACGCATATATTTTTTTATTATACACGTATCATGGGTGATAAAGCTTGAAAAGTGTCGCAGCTTAACGCGCACGATCAAAATTATAAATTTATAATTGAACTTTAAACTAACTACTTTGGGGGTAGATAGTAGTGAATCCGTGTCGAATCCATAGGGAATGTGTAGGAAAATAATTAAACAACTACACTCAATCTAAGTATTCCTACCAATAAGTTGAGAAAAGATTCAGAATTGAAATTAAACTAACTTTATACTAAAGGATTGATAAATACGAGGAAATATACCAGGAAATTCTTAATCAATAACTAGGATTCTACCAGGTCTTCCTAGGATTAGAACGAGCTAACCAAACTGAATGGTTTTTTTAATGGTTGATAGGTGAAAGGCTAGTTCTCCCTATCACTCAACAAGTTCCGATTAGGATCCCTTGTCGGTGCGAACAATTATCTAAAAGTCAGTGACCTAATGATTAGTTATGATCACCACTAATGAATCCTCTGATTAGGATGAATTCATCGTGAGAAAATAATAACACCATGGATTTAGGTGTAAGATCAAGATGGTTATAGCACCTTAATGTCACGAAATAGAATGTATCAAAGATTAGAAGTTACCCTAGTGGTTCTACCACTATGAAATCCCTAATCTTGAATTAAGACGAATAACGGATTAAGAGTTGGTCATAATGGTTCTAGCATTACGTGTAATGGTCCTAACATCACAAGACTCTTAATCTCGAGAAGAAAATCCTCACATCCATGGTTCTAGTATGAATGTTTTGATGAGAATCTCTAATCTCAAGCCCTAACATGCTCAAGACCTAGATCTAGGGCATAAAGGAACAAATCATTCATCCACTAATAATAAAAATCACATCAAGTTCATAAAGAAATTAAGATCAATCCATACAAGCCATTCAAAGTGGTATACAAGCCCTAAATCTTAGGAATCCCTAATAGAAACCCTAGTTACATGATGATGATGCATAATGTTATATTTTTATCCCTTAATACTTAGTCTCCTATGCTTATTTAGTTCCTAAATACACTCATTATTCTTATATTTTGATTTAGGATGCAATTGAAGTCCTTAAGTCGAAATGAAGCTGAAAAGAGTGCATGGATCAACTTTAAAGATTAATCTGTACCTGGTCATGAAGAACCAGATGATGTTCCATATATGGTTGGAAAGCTCTTGAAGTCTAGATTTTGGAGAATTTTACGGTTTGTGATTCCGAGTTTCCTAGAGGAAGTTACGGCAATTTTAGTACTGATAGCGCAGTCTAGATAGCAGAACAGTAATACGCTAGAACGTCCGATCGATCCGACACCCAGAGTCCGATCGATCGGACTATGTAGAAACGTGACAGAACATATATTTTTTGGCTGAACATGGTCCGATCGATCCCTACATCCATCCTATGGGGTCCGATCGATCGGACACCTAAAGTTCGATCGATCGGACTTGGGAATAGCCAGAGAAGGTGGATTTTTACGCAACCGTTCGATCCGACACCCAAAGTCCGATCGATCGGACTTTCCCAGTAAAGAAAATCAACGGTTTTGATCTAATCCGTGGGTGGATACACTTAAGGCTATAAATATGACTCTTTCTAGGGTTTGAGGGGGGATTCTTGGACACTTTTGGCGGCTCTTTTCTACTCTTTTATATTTTTTCTAGGTTTTCTCTTGCTTTATGAAATCTTTTGGAGGATTGTTCTCGATGGCCCTGCGTGGCTAAATCTTGATCCTTGGTCGAGGAGACTGAAACCTCGGAATCAATGAAACTGTGAGATCTAATTTATTTTTATTGTTCAGTTTATACATGAGTATTGGATGTTCTTCTGAGATTAAATCTTCATGATTACCTTGTCTAATTGCTAGGAGGCTTACTAGTTTATTATTCATGGTGATCTACTGCTAGGTTTGATATCAAATCCGGAATTGTTTGATCCCTCTAATCTGCAAAGCAACTAGGGTTTAATAATCTACTGCGTTTCAGAGATTGTTAGGTCTTAGGAAGAATATTCGACTAGATTAAATGCAACCGCTTGTGCTTGTGTTGTTTAGCTTCATCGATCTCCCTATTCTTAACGCTGCTACTAGATTAAACCTACAGCGCTTGTCTTAGGTTGTCTAGTAGTTAGGGTTGATTAGATCGCTTGTTTCTAATTAACTATGATTGACGAGAGATTCGGATTCCATTCGAACGGTGAATATTCATGGTATGAACTGATTGATACTTGCATCTATGATCAGTTGTTGGATTCTGATGGTGGATGTTGACTCAGACCAAGGTTTGTTCTCTTGATTCAACTCGATTCCTCGCTTTAAATTATTTCTTTACTGTTTTCCTCACGTTTAAAACCCCCCATCTTTGTTCACTAAGCACAGAACTAGGCTAAACACTCTTCGTGGGATCGACTCGTACTCGCACTACTACATTTATCTTAACGAGTATTGGTTTTATTTTTGAGTGCCTGCGACAGCACATCATTACATCATAAGAATCCCATGCTAAAAAGTTTAGCTACTCATCTTGAGAGTTTGATCCAGAGATGAAGCTTGATGAAGCTCTTCCGCTATGGATTTCCTCCTAAAAGATTTTTAAAAGAAAAGTTAAAAAGAGGAAAATGAAACTAAGAAAGAGTGCTCCCTCTCCTTGGCCTCCAAGCAGCCAAGAGAGAGTTTAGAGAGCTCCCCAAAAACCCTAAAAGATGACTATTTATAGCCTAGGTATCCCCTTAACTCGAATTAAATCTAGGCCTTAGATTTTGCTTAACTTCTATGAAATGATCGATCATTTAGGGGTGAAGATCGATCATTTGATCCCAAAAAACTTGTTGCGCCCGAGAATGATCGATCGTTTGAAAGGAAATGACCGATCACTCAAGATATGGCTCTCTGTCGTCTCTGCTACAGTACAATGATCGATCATTATAGGGGAAGATGATCCATCATTTGTTCTGCGTATTTTCTCTTTTGTCATTCAGACTGCGCCAATGGTACTAAAAATATCGTAACTTCTTCTACGAAACTTGGAATCACGAACCGTAAAATTCTCCGGAAACTAGACGTCCAGAGCTTTCCCACCATATATGGCACATTATCTGGTTCTTTTTGAGAAGATACAGTTTTGATGTCAAAGATGGCCCATCTTTGCTCCTTTGCTCCTTTGACTTCGCAGGTTCTTTATTTGTTCGTTTTAGCACTAAACTTGATATAATCTAAGCTGAGGGTCCTAATACCTAAAATGGGGAGAAGACAATAAAAATAGCATTGCTCGGAGACTAATGAGACCTAGTTCAAAGGGTGATTTGTACACTTTTCATGTCTTATCATCTGGTTACGCGTATAATTATTGTTTATACGCGTATTTGTTTATACACGTGTTTCTTACGTGTATGGGGTCTTATTATGCAAAGAAACATGGGAGGGGGTCCTAAAGTGTAAAAGGAGAATACCATGGGTCCTATTTAGCAACAAATCCTAAGAAAATGCCTCAAAAAAGAAATAAATCCACAATCAAATTCATGACCATATTGTTAGTCCTAGTATTGTATGATGATAAAACATTATGTATGATGCCAAATTATGTATGATGATAAAACATTATTTTGATATTAATATCCCTTAATTTGGAAAGTATTAAAATCATATTTAAGATGTTTTTGTACTCGTGATCGATCTGACGGTTGATGCACGGATCGACCGTGGAGACTGGCGGTCGATGCACGGATCAACCGCGGAAGTTGTTCATGCGAAAAAGACCAATGAACGATGTGACGATCGATTGATCGATCGACCGTGGCCTATCTGACTTTATATGGAGAAGCAACGGTCGAACGAGTCATTGACCCTGAGAAGTGTTTTTCACAACAGAGGCTCGCGGACGATATGGCGGACGATGTGACGTCGATCGTGAAGCCTGAAGATCGATGTGACGGTCGATCCGAGCTATGTTTGAGCGTGACGGACAATGTGACGGATGATGCAACAGTCGACCGCTAGTTAGAAATAGAGCCGTTAAAGAGCCGCTGGAGAAGGCAAAAATAGCCATTGGAAGGCTATTTGGAAGACTTTGGAGCTCAGCTATAAAAGGAGAGATGCAACAAACTTGCAATCAACTTAGGAGGAGCTAAGGGATCATTGAGAAATATTTATAGCAAGTTTATCCTTTTTATTTGTGAGCTTAACTTTGTAAAACTATTTCAAGTTGTGAAGTAAAATTTTTTAGAGACATCCAAAAGTGAACTTGGAGGATACCCAAGAGTTATTGGGGAGATTGTTAGGTTGCCAAGCACCCGTAAGCTTGGTGAAAAGGTTATAAATGTCTTATAAGTAGTGGAACCCCAAAGAGAACCCTTGGGTGAAGTGGACGTAGACAAGGTTGGCCGAACCACTATAAAATCTTGTGCAATCTCTCTTAACTCTCATCCTATCATTCATTTACTTACTTTAATTATTTCTCTCTTCATTTACAAGCATACGGTTTTATTAGACTCCTCCTACCTAGGTTTTCCTCTTATCGATTTTTCATCAAAGGTCCAAATCACCCCCTCTTGGACTTTCACTCATGATTCAAACAACCATGATTTAAGAACCTATAGTATCTAGTAGTCTCTGTAAAGAATTATCGAGAAATAGCAGAGATTGACCAGAAACAAAGAGATCCATCGATCAAGAAAGTATAGAAGCTACACATAGATTAGCCAAAAGGCACGCATGAGAGAGAGAGAGGCGTACCTCGTCGGAGGAACTGCGGGATCCGGGAGGCACACCTTGTCAAAGGAGCTGCGAGATCTGGCTTCCCTTTCTCGCCTTCCACCCCTTCTCTTGATGAAGTTGAAATATAGCTGAGAGAAGCTTCGAGTTCATGGCTGGGAATGGAGGATTCTAGGCCAGCAACTAGTGGGAGAGAGACAGAGAGAGATAGGATAGAAAGAGAGATTTCAGGGAAGAGGATAGACGTACCGGTGACGTAGAAGGCGAAGTTAGTCGCGATGTGGCTGCGGGAGGTGATCGACTCGAGGGAGGAGAGAGATTCGGGGGGGAGAAAGGAGGCGGGCGATGAGGTGGTGGTGGTGTTCCAACGACGGGAAGAGGAAGGAGAATGTGAGGCGTGGTGTTCCAACGACGGGAAGAGAAGGGAAGTCCGGCGCGGTGCAAAGCTTGTTGCAGTGGGGAGGACGCTGTTGGACGGGATCCAGTGGTGAAGGAGGCCAGGCGGAGTTCGGCGGCGGCGCGGAGTGCTCCGATGAGGTAACGGACGGCGAGGTCGAGGGAGTGAGAGAGATAGATCGAATGGAGAGAGACAGCTTGTAGAGAAAGTGGGGATTAAAGTCTCGAATGGATTGCGGATAAATAAGTAAAAGAGCGGATAAATAAGTAAAAGAGAGTGGTGACTTATTGCGATGAAAAATTTTGTAACAAATTTACAAGAAGACATAAGATACTATATTAATGTGATGAATATCTTTGTCACTATATATTTATATATAAGTTTATTGCGACAATATTATTTTGACGAGATAATTTTTGTCACTATATAGTTATTCACATCTTATTGTGACAATCTATTGTGACATTGGCTTAGTTTGTCACAATTACTGACTTATTGCGACAAACTATTGTGATGAAATTACAGGTGGTTGCAATTACATCATTGGGCTTGTATTATTGTGACGAAGCTGATATTGGTTGCAATATGTCTTTTTTGTGACAAATTCGCATTTGTCGCAATCGATTTCGTCGCTATATGTCATATTTGTTGTAGTGATTGTATCTATCCGAGAGATGTCAGGCGTCACATCGCTTCTTATCCCACCGTTGGATGTGCGACCTAGCCATCATCAACCATCGTGACGCCATGAACCTCATTGGGTGGCGTGGTTTGATGTGACTTTTGCCCCTTAGAATTGTGGACTTCAATAATCTCTTATCCTATCTGGCTTATCCAAGTAGTAGTTTTTTACTTGTCCAAGTGTTCGGAGCCCTTGGCAATACATATCCAGTCAACAAGTAAGAGCCGATCAGGTTGCTAATATAGTCACGTACGTAAACAAGATGCCAACCTCTATTTTCACATAAATAAATATTTGTATACATGGTCACGTGACATGTACATTACACATGCCTTCTAATCGGTAGTGAGATACTGATTCATTGATCTATTTCATATCGATTCGATCATTGGTACATTCAACAATACCGATAGAATAGATCAATCAATCTGTATCTCACTACTGTTCAATCATTGGTATATACAATCGGTATAATCTAGACATCAGTATTGTATTACTGATGGATTATATCAACTAATCGGTATAATCTAGACATCCGATAATAAGACCCGATAGCATACCGGATGAATGAACGTCAATGTAAATCCGAACCCGCAAGAGTTGCAGTCGGATCAGATAATCAAGCACGTGAGTACCCGTCATGTTAAAATCTCACGATAAACAAAATTTTTTCCTTTTCTGGGGAATTAATTCATTCCTAGAAAACTTGACATGGAAAAAATTCCTTTCGACAACCTCAGTCGTCCTCTTAAATCCAAAACAAAATTTTGTTCTAACCCGAATCCAAACTCCTCTACTTAAGAAAGCATGACCAAGGCAACAAGCCAAATATGAATATAATATTTCATATTAGCGTGGGACCCGTGCCCGCGTGACACGTGATGAACGAGCATGTGTTACTGAAAAGGAGCCAGACGGTGAGCCCCTCCTTGTGCCCCCCCTTCGACCAACGCAACAAGTCAAATACAAATCTAATATTCGTTACTAGCGAGGGACTCGTGCCCCTCTGACACTTGGTGAATGACGGGTGTTATCGAGAGCGAGGCGGACGGTGGGTGTGCCCCTGCTCTTGAATTGAACTATGTGTTCATGCAAAAATCATTTTGGTCCCCTCTAGTTTCAGGATTTTCTATTTTAAACCATGTGTTTCAAAACGTAACAAAACAGACCCTTTAGTTACAATAATTTCACTTTAAACCCAAATTTAGTAACGGCCGTTTGTTGTAACACATGGTTTAAAATGAAAGGGAAAATATCATTTTGGTCCCCTCTAGTTTCAGGGTTTTTCATTTTAAACCCTATGGCTACAATAATTTCATTTTAAACCCAAATTTAGTTACGGAGTTAACGCCAAACGGTTGTCTCATCGTTAGCCTCGCCGCCAGCTCATTCGCCGCCCCATTACAATCATAGTTGTCAAAACAAGCATCTCATGCATGGACCAGCTGGGTGAAGAGCATGTTGACCACAAAGAGGGTTGACGGGTACTTGAGGATGCATTGGAGGCGGAGCAGCATCTTGCATGGTTTGCAACGGAGAGAGCTGGGAAGAGCTTGCATGGGTGGCGGCAGCAATCTGCAGGAGTAGAAGGCCACCAATGTGAAGGGAGAGATTAGAATAATGGCTTCTTGGGTCGCCTAAAAATCCTATCTTGAGTCGCCTAAGATCTCAACCTGTCGAGAGAGATCTGGAGGTGGGGTGCCCGGGCGGTCTGGCGGCGGAAAGCCGTAAGCGGCTAGAGGAAGATAAGTGAGGGAAGAGAGAGAACAGAATAAACTAATCAACATTGGGTCAAAGCCAGTTTGGTGTTAAGTCTGCAACGACCGTTACAAAATTTGGGTTTAAAGTGAAATTATTGTAATCACATGGTCTGTTTTGTTACATTTTGAAACACAGAGTTTAAAATGAAATTATTGTAACCATAGGGTTTAAAATGAAAAACCCTGAAAGTAGAGGGGACCAAAATAATATTTTCCCAAAATGAATTACTAACGGTCATTATGTCAAGAAACGACCGTCAGAAATTTGGGTTTAAAGTGAAATTACTGTAACTACATGGTCTGTTTTGTTACTTTTTGAAACACAGGGTTTAAAATGAAAAACCTTGAAACTAGAGGGGACCAAAATGTTTTTTACCCTTAATTAAACTATCAGGACCGTGACAAGCCTGACTCCTTCGAAATCAGTTCGAACGGATGTGTCGAAGTTGCAGAGAATAAATGAGAAGTGAAAATAAAAAATGGAAATGTATGATGAATTATGCTAAAACTATTTTTAAGAATGAAATTAAAGTTTCATCGCATGAAATTAAAGGAAGGAAAATACTTCGTTGCTAGAATGCACATGAAGACAAACTAAAGAAAACTACATTGGTAATAAAGATGATGAAAAGATAAAAGCTAGTTTTGCTCTTGATTTGGGGAAAGAGTTCTTCATTCATCTTCATGCGTTTTATAATACTTCTGAAATAACAAACTTGGAACCAACATAACCATTTTGCAATCACCATAACTGCCTTATAACTTCTAGAACTATCTTGTAACATGTCTTGTAACTTCCACGAACTGCATCAACCAATACACCTCTGTCTTCTACTACAATTCGGTTTATGATAGAAGTAGAATCTGGAAAAGCTTCAAACATTAAAGTTGTCTGTCTTCGAATTCCTTGTCCAATGGTCCAAGAATCGTTTGATTTGGATATCGTAAGAAAAAGTTATAATTGAAATAGTCTAACTATGTCGGTCATCATTATTTACCATTTTGCCACAAGTGACATTTAGGAACTGCCTTTGAACCGTTCATGAATCACTTTGCCACTTTCTTTAACTGTTGCATGGTCAATTTGGGCGACTCATGAGGCTAGTTTCCACATTCTGACTTCTCTTTCCACTTCTATGATAACGTTAGCACTTAAAAGGGACATGATACTCATTTGATCGGTCAACATTATTCATCTATCATAAACCTTGGTCGATCAATCATCTGTCTGATCATCTTACTTGATCGATCAACATCATGTATTTGACCGTCAACATTGCTTGTATGTTACATTGATGATCGATGATACATCACGTGTATAATAGTTATTGGTCTTGTTCGTCATTATTTATGGTAACACGATGATTTATCAATCAAAACAGTATTTGTTTTTTTTTACATCAAAGTTTGATTTCAATCATGGTAAGTTCAGATACAGAGATAAAAATATGGGAGATTTGTCAATAGGGCTTCAAAACAAATATGGTACGACAATATGTATCCTATAAAAGACCTTCAGTCGTTTATTACCCATAATAGGACAAAACACAAAATTACCCCTATCTTCTATCTATATACATCCTAAAACCCCCCCTAACTCCCCACCCCCCCTCCAAACCCCCCCCACCCCCCCCCCCCGTCCCCCCCACCCGCCCCTGTCCTCGTCGTCGATCCCTCCGTCCATCGCTATCCGTCGCGATCCAGCAGTCCATCACGATCCCGTTGTCGTTCCCATCATCGTCCGTCACGATGTTGTCCGTCGTGATCCCGCCGTTCGTCGCTATCCTGCCGTCCATCACCGTCCGTCGTGATCCCGTTGTCGTTCCCATCGTCGTCTGTTGCCCCGATCCGACTGAGCTAGAGGTTTTGCCGAATGCTGATTCGAGCTCGCCACCCCGATCCGAGCTCGTCATCTGTCATGATGTCGGCAGGCGAGATCCGCCGCCTATCGCCGTTCCCCTAGTCGAGGTCATCGTCCCCGACAATCATAGCACCCATGAGCTCCTGCAATCACTCCGCCCCTCCTAGATATGCCGGATCCGTCAACCAACGGCTCAATCCTGTCGCGCCCCGACCCGCGAAAGCCCGACCAAGCCGGGGACGCAAACTGGAACCTAACCAACTGCGGAAAAAAATGGCGAGGGTTTCCTCTAACCCATTGGTCTCCCTGAGCAATTCATTAAGCACCCTTAATTAACAAAACTAACATCAACAGAAATCTCAAACTCAAACATTACAATTCCAATGTACAAATCTACAAAACCTCAAAGAGGGGAAATCAGTTAGAAATATTTATACACTCCCGTAGGAGGCTAACTATACAAGGGTTCAGGAACAGAAAAATCACCACTCCTCAAACTCCGCCAGGCGCCGCCGCACCGTCGACCAACTGCCTGATATGGACCACCGAAGTGGAGCTAACGCTTGCACCTGCAAAATATAGCCCGGGTAGGATTGAGCAACTAAGCTCAGCATGGAAACTACACTACGACTCATAGAAAGAAGAGGGAAACGCAACAGTGTCGCCCTCTAACAAGGTCTGGGTGTGCACATGAGTCCCATAACCCCACCGTGTGTCCCTAAGGTCCACAATCATGATCTTCCAGCCGAGCTAGTCACATGACCGGTCACGCTCAGTAAGCAGGAAACCAATACTACTGACTCACAAGCAGGAAACCGGCATTGCTGGCAGGAAATGACACCGCTGAGTAGGCACACCCTCTACTCAAGAGTCGTTATAACCGGACACCGACTACATCTCAAAACCCGACTCGAGGCGGACATGATCTCTAAATCATCGATCAACAGGTGTTCAAGTCATCTAGGCATATCATCAAAATCGACAGAACACCACCATTCAAAACTGGACTAAGCTACCCAACCCCGGTCCTAAGGTTAAATCTGAGCTTCCAAGCCTCGGGACGGCGATATAAAAAATCGCCCACGCCCTAACCTTATGCAGCTAATGCACAACCAGATGTATGCTATGAACACACACATGAAAGCAGATAAGCATGCAACATATGTGATGATTAATTTAAAAAGGTCTGGGCTCGGCACCCTGCTTGCCCCGGGTGGTCAACAGATAATACAGGCCAAGGGACTACTGTAGTGGTAACCCCTACCAACTACAGCCAATCCACAAAGAGACATAATGTTACGTGAAGCAACCCTAACAAACAAGACTAACAGTACAACATGCTATCTACACATCCCGGGAGTCGTCACTCTCCCGTTCACCATTACCCCTCATTATGAGGCTAACATGCTCAAGGATATGTTCCAGGTATAAAGCAGTAAAGAAAAACCGCATAAGCGAAGCCCCGTGGGAAAAAACCATTGAAAACACCCCCCTGTTACACAAAGGATCGATCATCTCCAGGGGGAATGATCCATGACCCTCGTGATGGGAAGGTTCAGCCCTTGTCAAGCCAAAAGGGATCGATCTTCCTGGAGGGAAGATCGATCACCAAGCCAAAGGATCGATCTTCCCTCACTTTCATGACCAAGGACCTCGTCCATGCCGCCCAGTAAAAGATCGATCTTCTTCCACTAGAAGATCAATCATGCACGGGCCATGCATGACGCCCCAAGAATGATCGATCCTGTTGGGTTCTCCAGCGACCGACCGGCGAGAAATACCGTCGAAAAACTCTACCAAAACCACAAAATCTTTGGGTCTGGTAGTACGAAGAACCACGAATCCAAAACCGGTACTTATGCTAAAAACCAACGAGCATGCAAAGAGTTCTACTCAAATCAAACACAAACAAGCTCAAACTTCAAAAAACCAAAAACAAAGTAGGTAGGATCCCTACCTCGACTAGAGCAGCTTCAATCCCAGTTGCCAAGCCAAAGATCGCCCTCAATCTCTTCCAAATCCAGCCAGAGCTTAGGAACGACGGATTTCAAAAGAGGTTCAAGAAAGGGTTTGCGTCCGTTTTATAGCCGGACGAACCGACTTATGAATGATCAATCATTCAGGAGGAATGATCGGTCCTTCATGACGATAGCAACTTCCTGGCACTAAATGATCGATCCTTCCAGCGATGAATGATCGATCATCACAAAATGATCGATCCTTCTAGCAAGGAATGATCAATCATTTAGGTGCAGAAAGCGAGACTTGGGCTAGAACACAAGCCCAAGCCTGGAGCTTTCGATCCCGGGTCCACCTAACCGTTCTAAACAAACATTATCACAAACACAATCTGTGTGTACACACGCGGGTGTAAAACAAACCGACAAGGTGCAATTTACCAAATTGCCCTTGCGGCCCAAGAAACAATGTGAACTACCGGATCGCGCGCTCGACGCGAAACAAGCAAACGAGCCACGGGCCCGACCTAGCCGGTCGATCCAGGAGTAGAGGGACATGTCCTCACAAATGCACTCCGGTGAATCGACTCCAAAGGACCCAACAACCTCTCCTCCTTCGATCCCGATCTCTAATGAGCCCTCCTCATTGGCGATCAACCTCCGGCGAGTTGTCAGTCATCAGATCATCATTTTCTTAGAATGGGAGAGGAAATAAAAGAAAATCAAAAAAATATTGGAAAAAGGAGGAAAATCATGTAAAATAGAGGAAATAATGGGAAAAAATAGGAAAGTAACCAACAAAATTGAGGAAATAAGGGGAAAATAGGAAAGTAATTTGGAAAGTAACTTGAGTTACTTTTCATGATTATATCATCGAGAACTCAAGTTACTTTTCATCTGCTTTATGAAAATTAACTTGTAATAATTGTGGATAATAATGTAATAATTGTGGAAAGTAACTCAAGTTACTTTCCATTAGTTTAATCTGGCAAGTTACTTTCCACGATTTCATCATCGATAACCCAAGTAACTTTCCACTCGTGGTAAGTTACTTTCCACAGTTTAACATCTACAATATGGAAAATAACTTGTAATAAATGTGGATAGTAATGTGATAATTGTGAAAAGTAACTCAAGTTAATTTTCATTAGTTTAATTTGGCAAGTAAGTCACAAACTTTCCATGATTTCATCATTGAGACTCAAGTTACTTTTCACTAGTTACTTTCTATTAGTTTCATTAGTTACTTCGGATCCGCATAAACAGGTCGATCCCCGCCCGTCAACTCTGCGTAGTGTGTGATAGTCGAGCCGACGATATCATCCAAGGCATCCAATGCATAATAGTTACTTTCCACAATTAGTTACTGATGCAGGACAAGAAGTGATGCAGGACAAGAAGCCGAGCTAGTCAACCCCGCCGAAGAGGCTGAACCAGTGTGTGATAGTCGAGCCGACGATATCATCCAAGGCATCCAATGCATAATAGTTACTTTCCACAATTAGTTACTGATGCAGGACAAGAAGTGATGCAGGACAAGAAGCCGAGCTAGTCAACCCCGCCGAAGAGGCTGAACCGACGAGGGCCCCAAGGCGGTCAGAACGCATCCGGTTTCCGTCAGTCCGGATCAGGTCTCCGGACGATTGTGGTCGTCGGATGGGTGTAACTTTTGATCACGGTGTCCAATCGGAGCGTATGAGGTGTCAAAACGACTGGCTCGTCGTGCCCTACAAGAATCATTGGGATCAAGATGATCCCATATGACCCAAGGCGTCCCGAGTCAAAATTCCTTCGTCTAATGCCCGAAATTTCATTTTTTAGTCGAACTTTTCTTATTTGGCAGTTTTTCCTTAGTTAGGACTTTCCATATTTGACAGTTTAATTTTTCCTAGTTTTGAGATTAGTTTGATTAATAATTTAATTGGGGATTAGTTGCTATTTTGTGCGGTTTGAGTCCATCTGTAAGTGGGTATCTCCTTAGTTTATAAAAGGAGTTTTAGGATTTGTATTTGGACAGATTTTATTAATGAGATTTTGAGTAGTTTTCTCCTCTTAAGAATTCTGGTTTTCTCTCCCACAGAGAGGACGGTTGTCTCTCCCGTCGAGAGGCCATATCTTTCACACTCACCCTGCGCCAGTTACTTTCTAGGAATTACTTTCTATTAGTTATTGATGATGATGCATAATGTTATATTTTTATACCTTAATACTTAGTCTCCTATGTTTATTTGGTACCTAATTATACTCATTATTCTTTTATTTTGATTTAGGATGCAATTGAAGGCCTTAAGTTCAAAAAAAAGCTGAAAAGAGTATATGGATCAACTTTAAAGATTACACTGTACCTACTGATGAAGACCCATATGATGTGTCATATATGCTTGGAAATCTCTTGAAGTCTAGTTTTTGGAGAATTTTACGGTTCGTGATTCCGAGTTTTCTAGAGGAAGTTATGGCAATTTTAGTACCAATGACGTAATCTGTATGGCAAAACAGTAAATACTCAGAAAAGACAGATCGATCATGTTCCCTAAAGGGATCGATCCTTTTATGCAGATAGACCTGACAGAGAGCATATTTTTTAGATGATCACAGAGGAATCGATCCTCCTTTCACTCGAGAATAATGAGGAAATTGCCGAGGCGAAGGATCGATCCTTCTCCTATCGAAGGATCCATCCTACTGAGAAGGATTCATCCTACTATCCATCCTACTGAGAAGGATCGATCATGCTTCTATCAAAGGATCGATCTTCCTCGGGCGTAGCCAGAAATTGAAGATGTTGATATCAAAGGATCGATCTTACACCTATGGAAGAATCGATCTTACCTTCATAGTAAAGAAAATTAACGGTTTAGATCTAATCCGAGGATGGAGAGACTTTGGGCTATAAATAGGACTCTTTCTAGGGTTTGAAGGGGGATTGTTGAATACTTTTGGCTGCTACTTTCTAGTCTTATATTTTTCCTAGGTTTTCTCTAGCTTATTGGAATCTTTTGAGGATTGTTCTTGATGGCCCTGCGTGGCTAAATCTTGATTCTTGGTCAAGTAAACTGAAACCTCGGAATCAATGAAACTGTGAGATCTAATCTATTTTTATTGTTCAGTTTATTCTTGAGTATTGAATGTTCTTCTGTGATTGGATGTTCATGGTTGTCTTGTCTAATTGCTAGGAGGCCTACTAGTTTATTATTCATTGCGATCTACTGCTAGATTGGATATCAAATCCGTAATTGTTTGATCCGTCTAATCTACGAAGCAACTGAGATCTATTGATTTACATTGTTTCAGAGATTAATAGATCTTTGGAAGAATATTCGACTAGATTAAATGCAACCGCGTGTGTTTGTGTTGTTTAGGCTTATCGATCTCTCTATTCTTAATGCTGCTATTGGATTAAATCTACAGCGCGTGTCTTGGATTGTTTAGTAGTTAGGATTGATTGGATCGCTTGTTTCTAATTAACTATGAGTGAGGAGAGATTCGAATTTAATTCGAACTGTGAATATTCGAGGTATGAACTGGTATATTTTTGCATCAATGATCAGTTGTTGGATTTCGATGGTGGATGTTGACTTAGACCAAGGTTTGTTCTCTTGATTCAATTCGATTCTTCGCTTTAGATTGTTTCTTTATTGTTTTCCTCATGCTTAAAACCCCCCATCTTTGTTCACTAAGCACAAAACCCTGCTAAACACTCTTCGTGTGATCGACTCGTACTCACACTACTACATTTATTTTAACGAGTATTTGTTTTATTTTTGGTTTCATGCGACGGCACATCAGTTACTTTCCACCACAAAAGTTACTTTCCACAAATAACATGTGAAAAAATCGGCTGAAACATTTTGGTAGTTACTTCCCGTCACAATTTTGGTATTTTTGGTAGTTACTTTTCAGTTTTTTTCGTAGTTACTTTCGAGTTTTTTTCGTAGTTACTTTCCAGTTTTTTTGGGGGAAATTCACTTCCAATATTTTGGTAGTTACATTCCGCCACAATTTTGGTATTTTTCGTAGTTACTCTCCAGTTTTTTTGCTAATTACTTTTCAGCTTTTTTTCGTAGTTACTTTCCAGTTTTTTTTTCTTTTTTTTTTTTTATAGTTACTTTCAAAATCATTTTTTTGGTAGTTGACACCCCTTAAAAAGTGTCGTGGTCTTAACAAGAACGACAAAATTAGAAATTTATAATCCGAATCACTAACTAACTACTTTATGGGTAGATAGTAAGGAGTTCGAGTCGATCCACAGGGAAAAGAAGTATTAAGTCTAATTACCTCGTATAGTTCTAAATCAAAAGATTGAAAAAGGAAATGATTTTTTGTCTTTAAACTACTTTAACTAATATTAAACTAAAACTAAATAATAATAAGATAAACTACCAAGAGATTTCTAATCCGTAATAAAGAACTAACCAGGTCTTCCTAAGATCAGCGTAAATCAATTAAGCATTAACGGTTTTAACTAGTCGATAGGTGAATGGATAGAACCCCTACCGCTGAACTAAGATTCGTACAGTCTTTAGTCAGCAATGATATCATCAAAGAATGGATATTGGTATATAATCAAGATGGTTCTAGCACCTTGAGATCGCCAAATAGAATGTATTAAGGATTAGAAGTTACCCTAGTGGTTCTGGCACTAGCGAGCGTAGTGGTACTGGCACTTACGAAATCCCTAATCCCGAATTAAGATGACTAATGGATTAAGAGGCGGTCATAATGGTTCTGGCATTATGTGTAATGGTTCTGGCATTATGTGTAATGGTTCTGGCATTATGTGTAATGGTTCTAGCATGGATGTTTTGATGAAAATCTCTAATCTCAAGACCTAACATGCTCAAGATCTAGATCTAGGGCCTAAAAGAACAAATCATTCATCCACACTATTAAAATCACACCAATAGATATAAAGAGAATAAGAATCATCCATTCAAACCATTAAAATATATTTACATGCTTAAATCCATAGGAAACCCTAGAAATATTTCTTATTACATCATAGAAATCCCTAGGTTAGGGTTCAGTTACTCATCTTAGGAAGGAGATCCGTTGATGAAGGTTGTCCCCACGCTCCACCCATGGATCTTCCGCCAAAGATCTAACCTAATTTGTAGAAAAGAAGCTAAGAAAAACCCCAAAAGATGAAGAAAATTCGTCTATGGAGGGCTCTAAAAATCCCCCAAAGAAGGTCTATTTATAGGCTTTAGTAAAACCCTAACTCGGATTAGATCTCAGCCTTTGATATTTCCCGCAGCGCCAAACGAGATCGATCTTCTTTGGGCTCAGATCGATCTCCTTTTTCCGAATGACAGAAGCGTAGAGGTTCGGATCGATCGGGTTTGGCCCAGATCGATCTGGATGAACAGTGCTCTCTGTTAACTCTCTGTCGTGCTAAAAATAGTGGTCAGCTGGCTGACATAAAAAGCCGATCGACATGGATTTCATCATCAGATCGATCTCCTTCTTCCGAAGCTTCTTTCTCTGCACCTCTGTACTAAAAATAACATAACTTCTTCTAGGAAACTTTAAATCACGAACCGTAAAAACTCTCGGAAACTAGACTTCCAGAGCTTTCTAACCATTTATAGCACATCATCTGGTTCGTTCTGAGAAGGTACAGTTTTGGTGTCAAAGATGACCCATCTTTGCTCATTTGCTCCTAGCGAGTTCTTTATTTGTTCGTTTTAGCACCAAACTTAATCTAATCTTCGCTGAGGGTCCTTAAACCTGAAATGGGGAAAAGACAATCATAATAGCATTGCTCGGAGATTAACAAAACCTTGTTAAAATGGCGATATGTGTACTTTTCACGTCTTATCACACCCCCCAACTTGATCTTTGCTAGTCCTCGAGCAAAGCAAGACAAAAATAATAAAAAAGCAGTAAATCTAACTAGTCACTTTCGTAGGGCTCATGATTACACTTTACATGTGTAACAAGCCTTTAAACCCCTGGATGGCCTCAGTGGAGGAGTTATAGTCTCCTGAGGGTTTTCGGTGATGATACCCACAAATATCTATACATCCCCTTGAATATGTTGTTAGAAATCCATTATAATACCCATTAGCTCCAATGCATCAAATAGAAACAATATCCATGACTATATTCTTTAATTCACAGTCACATAGAAGTAGATTAAATAAAAACATGTCATAACATTCTTCCAATACTTCAACATATTTAACCATGATTCAAGAATAACTTTAACACTCCAGTGTATGAATAAAGTTCAACATGCATCAGAATTTTCATTATATCCAAGCAGTCAACTATTCAAGATCACAATCCTCAACATATATGCACATATTTTCCACTATCACAGAACAATATCTATTCTTTTTCTCCTTTTTTTCTTTTTTTCACAAGAAAAATCACCCGTTTTACGCGAACAACATGCTGGTTCGGAACATTGGCCCGGTTACTAAGGTGATATCATGTTTCTTCTTTTATTTTCATTCATAAGGAACTCCAACCATTTTACGCGAACAGAACACTGGCTAGGCACCCTGTCCGGTTACTAAGTTGAAAATCCTACACTTTTCAAGTACATACACTTTTTATGAACAGAAAGTTGCATGTGTTCATGTATCTTCTGTGACATGTCGTAAAATTATAAATCTATCCTAATTTCAGGCTTAGAATCTAACTTCAACTCTTCTACATGTGAACGTGCTCAAGTGCAATAGGATATGTCAAGTTATCCCTAAATCATGGTAAAAATGTTAAAGTATAGAACTCGTGCCATGCATAACTAAATTTACTAAATCTTATATGACATGTAAATTTTTGAATAATTCATAAGAAAAATTTCTAATCGCCACCGATGAAATGCATATCTCTAGAAAATACAATCTATATTTTGCATAAATATTCGCCCATGAGTAATGTACAAAGGAAAACCTGTCATAAAAATACCTTTTCAAAAAATCAAATAGAATAGAATGGAAAATATATCATTATTAGCAAAAAGGCATATAAATTATTAAAAATTTCGATAGAGTCTTCTTTGTATTTCTTGAATATGTAGCATGTACAATCATTCATCCACATAATTTAAAATATAGACATTAAAATACATTAAATCATCCATGCGCAACACCAAAAATATTCAGCATCAATAATATCATCTTGATTGAAAATCAAGACCGTCCGATTGGAAAAAGGATCACTGTAGCCTCTAGATCGTGTCTGGCAGCCAATGGACGGCTGAGAGTTCACCGGAGGCGATCAACGGTGAAACTTCATCGTCGGAGGACAGGGAAGGTACAGGAAGAATCGTGGAAGCCTAAGGAGTTCTTTGGTAAGCTCTGATCAAGGAACGGAGGTCCCCAGGTGGTAGATCGGCGATGGCGGTATCGGAGGAAGATGATTGCCGGAATTGGATTCCGATGATCGGAGCTTCAATCGAGGTTGGCAAGGATCGAGGAAAGATCATGGAGGCCTAAGGAACTCACCTATGTGATTTAATTGCAGAATTGGAGTTCCAGGAGGCGGATAGAAGATGGTCGGAGAGGTTGAGACCGTCGGTGGTGAGATCCAATGATCTAGGCCGCAAGCAAAGTTTTTGATGGGTGGGAAATGTTCATGGCAGCTGGAGGAAGCTTCTGGAGGTGTTCTGGGGGCGGTGAACGACCGTGGATGATGATGAAGACGACGGCCGCTCGGCTCACCGGCGTCGGAGGAGAGGGTATCGAGGGAGGAGGAGGAGGACGAGGATGAAGAGGTGGAAGGTTGGCGGAGGTGTTGGGACTTGTTTGGAGGGATGAGGGCGGCCGGAGAGATGGCGACGGTGGGCAGCGTCGTCGGCTCGGGGACGAGCTGTCGAGCCGGGACGCTAAGCCATGACGGGAAGAAGAGAGCGGGTACAAATGATCAATCTTAGGGCTTAAAGAAGATCGATCGCTCAAAAACCAACCCTCTGTCACAATAAATGCACAAAAAAGATCGATCCTAGGGAAGATCAAAGATCGATCTTCTACAACTAGGTCTTAACCTCTCTTCAACTGTATACAAAGGATCGATCTTCACCGATTGGAAGATCGATCTTTTGCGTACAAAAACACAGAACTGGGCAGAAAACCTAGGAATTTGCTCCTAACACCTCATGCATGAATACTGGGCCCTCTAGACATTAAAAACACTCCAAATCAACCAATTCACACAAGAAATCGAACTACGACGATCATGACATCACATTCAATCATTTAAAGCTCAATTCAAAGAAAAACACACCAAAATCAAACATGCAACTAATTGGAAATACAAGCAAGCATGCAAAGAATAAATTTCAAACAACTAGTTAAAAATCAAAGCAAAGAAGGGTTGCCTCCCACAAAGCACTCGGTTTAACGTCACTAGCCCGACGTTATGCTATATAGATCAACACCGAATTTGGGTGGCCGATGGTTCAAGGTAAAGAAATACATGGATTGAAGCATAGAGAATACGTGCAAACATGATTTATTAAGGAAGAAAGGGGGGTCCTTGACAAACAATCCATACAAAACTTTATGCACTCGCCACTCGCTATCCTTCAATCCATGTAATTTTTCACAAAAAATCGTCATCATGCCGGCTTTTGGTGGGCGATGGTTTAAAGTATAGAAATATATGGTCTGAATAAAAGTAAAGTCGTGCAAACATGCTTCATCAAAGAAAAAGGGAAGGTCCTTAGCAAACAAATTACTTGAAAGACGGGGAGTCTTGCAAGAGTCTTTGATGAAATTACAATCAAATTCAGCATGGCTTAGGAAAAGTGGAATAACAAGGTCCATCTCCTCACAATGATCAACGAGTGTGGAAGAAGTGAAGGGCAAAGGCTCAAGATGAGGTTTCCTAAAGGAGGTCTCACAAGGATCATCCAAGTCATCACAGAAATCATCCAACACATCAAAGGCCGAAATATGAGTTTTACATGAAACTTCATCAAGATATGTATCAAGATTAGGTACGGCCTCATAAAAAGCTTCATGAACCGGCAACTTAATATCATAAGAATTATCCTTCTCAAGGTTAGATATATTCTCATAAAAACCTTCATAGACCGGCGACACAATATCACATGAATCATTATCAAAATAAGGTATCTCCTCATGAAAAGCTTCATAAATCGGTAAATTGAAATCAAATGATTCATCCTCAATATTAGGTATGTGCTCGTGGAAAGCTTCATAAACCGGCATAATAACATCATCATGACTTACGGGAGGTATCAAATCATGCATGCATTCCTCAATACCATTATCATCAAGAAACGTCGGAGGGACCAATTCATTCATATCACAAGGCGTATTATCATCTAAAGTATCACGAACCGGTAATACCTTAAAAGGAATCTCATTATTGCATGCATCATAAGCATTATCATCCACATTAGAAGGCACTACCTTATTCACACAACCATCAACCTCATCATAATATGAATCCATCAAAGAAGCTAGTTGTCCAATTCGGACTTCTATATTGGCTATTAATTGTGCATGAGAATGTACAATTGGTGTTAGTGCCTCAAAAGTCTCTAAATCGTTAACAATCCTTTCATCTAAAGATGGATCTACTTGTGTTTGTAGTTCAAAGGGACTAAGAGGTTCATACCAATGTTGGGGTGGTGGGTATTGTGTTTGAGGAAGATAAGAAGGTTCAAAACTAGGTGCAAAGTATTGGTCCGGTATGCTCATATCTTGTAATTGAACATTGGAAGGATAGTAACCTTAGAATCGTCAATCAGGATACGGATGATCACTCAAATCCAGATCATAGGTGTATGAATGAGAATCATAAGTCAGGTTTGAGAAATCATATGTATCGTTAACATAAGCGGGTGCATAACTAGATGGTAAAAAGTAATCGTTCAATGTGGCACCCGATGACATATAATTGTCGGCCATGTATAAATAATTAATTAAACAAGGACAAAGCAAAAATTTAGAAATACGTTACAAGGGGTTGGTCCAAGCACGAGACGTCCGTCATCGACCGTAGATCATCGATTCTCCTTGCGTCGGCGTCTCCTAGCAACAAAAAAATAGGCAATGTAAGCACAAATCGCTTTCTTTTTTCATTTTTTTTAATTTTTTAATTTTTTTAATATAATAAGCACAGGAAAATAACTAATTGAACTAAAACTACACTAAGCAATTAACTTAACTACTATTCTATTCCCCGACAACGGCGTCAAAATTCTGATACGTTTTGAAAAATGTCGTCGTTTTAACAAGAACGTCAAAATTAGAAATTTATAATCCGAATCACTAACTAACTACTTTATGGGTAGATTGTAATGAGTCCGAGTCGATCCACAGGGAAAAAAAGTATTAAGTCTAATTACCTCGTATAGTTCTAAATCAAAAGATTGGAAAAGGAAATGATTTTTGGTCTTTAAACTACTTTAACTAATATTAAACTAAACTGAATAATAATAACATAAATGCCCAAGAGATTTCTAATCCGTAATAAAGAACTAACGAGGTCTTCCTAAGGTAAGAGCAAATCAATTAATCATTAACGGTTTTAACTAGTCGATAGGTGAATGGCTAGAACCCCTACCGCTCAACTAAGATTCGTACAGTCTTTAGTCGTCAATGATATCATCAAAGAATGGATATTGGTATATAATCAAGATGGTTCTAGCACCATGAGATCACCAAATATAATGTATCAAGGATTAGAAGTTACCCTACTGGTTCTGGCACTAGCGAACGTAGTGGTACTGGCACTTACGAAATTCCTAATCCCGAATTAAGATGAATAATGGATTAAGAGGCGGTCATAATGGTTCTTGCATTATGTGTAATGGTTCTAGCATGGATGTTTTGAAGAGAATCTCTAATCTCAAGTCCTAACATGCTCAAGATCTAGATCTAGGGCCTAAAAGAACAAATCATTCATCCACACTATTAAAATCACACCAATAGATATAAAGAGAATAAGAATCATCCATTCAAACCATTAAAATATATTTACATGCTTAAATCCATAGGAAACCCTAGAAATATTCCTTATTACATCATAGAAATCCCTAGGTTAGGGTTCAATTACTCATCTTAGGAAGGAGATCCGTTGATGAAGGTTGTCGCCACGCTCCACCCATGGATCTTCAGCCAAAGATCTAACCTAATTTGTAGAAAAGAAGTTAAGAAAAACCCCAAGAGATGAAGAAAATTCGTCTATGGAGGGCTCTAAAAATTCCCCAAAGAAGGTCTATTTATAGGCTTTAGTAAAACCCTAACTTGGATTAGATCTCAGCCTTTGATATTTCCCGCAGCGCCAAACGAGATCGATCTTCTTTGGGCTCAGATCGATCTCCTTTTTCCGAATGACTGAAGCGTAGAGGTTCGGATCGATCGGGTTTGGCCCAGATCGATCTGGATGAACAGTGCTCTCTGTTAACTCTCTGTCGTGCTAAAAATAGCGGTCAGCTGGCTGACACAAAAGGCCAATCAATCTGGATTTCATCATCAGATCGATCTCCTTCTTCCGAAGCTTCTTTCTGTGCATCTCTGTACTAAAAATAACATAACTTCTTCTAGAAAACTCTAAATGATGAACCGTAAAAACTCCCAAAAACTAGACTTCAAGAGCTTTCCAACCATTTATAGCACATCATCTAGTTCGTTCTGAGAAGGTACAGTTTTGGTGTCAAAGATGATCCATCTTTGCTCATTTGCTCATTTGCTCCTAGCGAGTTCTTTATTTGTTCGTTTTAGCACCAAACTTGATCTAATCTTCGTTAAGGGTTCTTAAACCTGAAATAGGGAAAAGACAATCATAATAGCATTGCTCAGAGACTAACAAGACCTTGTTAAAAGGGCGATTTGTGTATTTTTCACGTCTTATCAGTAGTCATTTCCCAGTGTTTTGGTATTTCCTTTCTATTTTTTTCGTAGTTACTTCTGAGTTTTTTTTTACATTTTCCTTAGTTTTTAAACCATTTCCAACTTTTTATACATTTTCTTTCTTTCTTTTTTACCATTTTTTCTTATTTTATCCGAATTTCTTTCTCTCCTCTCAGCACTTACCACTACGCGCTCGTCGTCCCCAAAATCTCCGGCGACCCCCGCGACTGGGATAAGAGAAGGGGGAGCTCGGGGATCTCAACGGCGACCCCGCCATCTCCGCTGCCCTGAGCTCCTCCTTCCGACTTCCTCCTCCTTCCCTTACGATCAACCCGATGTCGCTCCCACCTTGCCTTCCCAGCCAGATCTCCGACTGCCGCGACCTCGTGGCCTCCGAGCTCGGGATGTCGTGCCCCGACCCGCGAAAGCCCAACCGGGCCGGGCGACGCGAACCGGAACATAACAAACGCGGAAAAACAAAGCTGGCGAGGGTTCCCTCTAACCTATTGGTCTCCCTAACAATTCACCAAAAGCACCCTCAAATAAAACAATATAATAATGAAGCCTCGAACCACAGATTATAAACTCAAAGTGTTAATATACAAATCCTCGGAGAGGGGAAGATTCAAAGTACAACATTACTCCCGTAGGAGACTAACTAACATAGGATAAAAGCTGTAAACGATCACCACCTCTCAAAGACCACCAGGCGCCGCCGCACCGCCAGCCAACTGCCCGGTAGGGGCCAAAGAAGAAGAACTGACGCCTGCACCTGCAAAACGCAGCCCCCGGTAGGTGTGAGCACTAAGCTCAGTAGGGATCTACATTACGTCACACAGAAGGAAGGGGGAACGCAACAGTGTCGCCCTCAAGTAGGATCTGGGTGTATACAGGGTTCCCATAACCCCACCGCGTATCCCTGAGGCCCCGATCATGATCTTCCAGCCGGGCTGGTCACATGTCGGGTCACACTCAGTAGCAGAAAACAACACTGCTGACTCTCAACAGGACACAGAACACTGTTTGGTGGGAAAGACACCACTGAGTAGGCAACTCCTCTACCCAAGAGTTTAAGAACGCCGGACACCGGCTACACCTCAGATCCGACTCGAGGCCGACACGACCTCTACCATCATCATCAAGCAACAGGTGCACCAGTCATCTAAGCCTATCATGAAATCGACTGGACACCACAATACCAACCGGGTCCAAACTACCCAACCCCGGTCCTAGGGCTAAGTCCGAGCTTCCAGCCTCGGGACGGTGACCCAAAGATCACCCACGCCCTAACCAATGCAACTAATGCACAACAGAGGAATGCATACTATGACATACACAGATAAGAAGTAAAGCATGCAACAGTATGTCAAGCATCATATAAGTCTACTAGACCGCTGCAGCGGTACTACCAACAGTTGCCAGCCGATCCGCAGCGGGTCCCGGCATTACAACGGTACCGCGACCGTCACCCGCGGACTCCTGCAACGGGAAGCAACCCCGAAAACGATGATGAACAAAACACAATATAATATTATATTCTGAAATATAATATTATATTCAAAAACACCCAAAGCCTCTACTTAGGGGCTAATTGATCCCGTCGATCCGACATCCAAACAACGTCGGATTCAAGATCCAACTTAGCCACCAGTAGGTGTATAAACCAGGATCATCATATCCAAAAATCATAATCATCCAACGGTTGGATTAACGGGAAAACACTAATCAAAATCGTTAATCAAACTAACTTACCCATTAATTGCTGCAACGCAGCCCTTCAGCAAACAATTCATAAGAAATCGTACAAAACTCATAAAATTACGAAACAAGATGGAATGGAAAGCTAACAAATAGATCTACAACTCTTATGTTTATGAAAAGCCAAGATCATGTACTCGCCGGCCGGAACACTCGCCGCAAGCCGGCTGTTTCTCAAGAACAGCAGAAAACCAGAAATCCGAGACTAATCATACATAAAACCTACTCAACTCTCAACTGATTAATATGAAACTTAAACCAGTTATTCTACAAGGCATAAGGAATCCAACAAAGCAAAGATCAACAAGATCCAACGGCTAGATCTCAAGAAAACCCGAAAAGAACATCAGTAGGTATAACCCTACCTAGCTGCGCTTTCCTCGGCTGATTCCCCGCGATTTGATCACCAACAAGCTGCCAAACCACACCAGGAGCCTTCCTCTCGTTGTCACGGATCCAACGAGCCAAAGAACACCCAATTTGGTGGTCGGAGGAGGGAGAACGGAAGAGGAGAAGCTGGCTGCCGGAAAAACAGGGGAAGATCAACGTCGGGAGAGAAGAAAAGAGAAGAAGAAGAAGAAGGAAGGAAGGGAAGAAGAAAAGGAGGGGAAAGGGGGGAGGGGACAGCCGGGAAAGAGGGGAAAAAGCTGGGGGAGGGGAGGAGAAAGTCCTCCCCCTCTGACAGGGAAGAACGACGGCCGTCGGTGGCCGTCCTCGCGAAGCAGAAAACCAACCGACCTATGAATGATCGATCCTTCCTCAAGGGAGGATCGATCCTTCATGCCGATTCACAAGGCTTTCTAGCACGCATAGGATCGATCCCTTAGCCATAGAGGATCGATCCTTTGTGTGTTGAAAGCTAAACTTGGGCAAGAACTCAAGCCCAAGTACGGATCTTTCGATCCCGGGTCCACCTAGCCATTCTAAACAAACACTAACACATACAAGGCCAGTGTGTGCACACGCGGGTGTGAAACAAACCAACAAGGCGCAATTTACCAAATTGCCCTTGCGGTCTACCACGAGCCACAGGAGTAGAGGGGCAGGTCCTCACACGGGATCCCGATCTCCCCTTCCAAGCCAGATCGTGACCAACCAACCCCATCGTCTACCCCTTCCAGCCCCTCCTCTCCGTCTCCATCACTCCTCGACCTCCAGTCCTCCTACATCCTCCGCAATGTCTCCTTCACCGTTCTCCCCGGAGAGCTCATCGCCGTCGTAAGCCCCAGCGGCGCCGGCAAGTCCACCGTCCTCGACATCCTCTCCACCCACATCACCGTCCCGCTCTACCTGAACTCCTCCCCTTTCCAGCCCTTCTCCTGCCCGCCGCCTCTCCTCCCACCTCCCCCAGCACTACTCCTCTATTCCTCAGCTTACCGTCTCCGAGACCTTCTTCTTCGCCGCCCGCCTCCTCTCCACCCCGCCATCCGCCGTCGCCTCCCTCCTCTCCAAGCTCCGCTTCTCCCACCTCTCCCACAAGCACCTCCCGGGCTCCCTCTTCGGCTGCGAGCGCCGCCGTGTCTCCGTCGGTCTCTTCCTCCTCTCCGACCCAAAGATCCTCCTCCTCGACGAGCCCATCTCCGCCTCCACTCCCTCAGCTTCGATTTGAAAAGAAGGGTATTTTGGTTATTAAAAAACTACAGCTAATCATAATGGTATCTTAGAGCAGTAAAAGCCTTAACAAAAAAGTATCGAGACCTGGGCACAAATACTTCCATCTGAACAGACAAAACGTCAATTAAGGGCATGTTTGGTTGCAAAGAGGGCTGGAGGAATGGAAAGTGGAGAGGAAACCTGGAGGAATGGAAAGCTGGTGGAATGGAAAATTATGGGTTTTAAGTCTGTTTGGTTGTTGTGGAATGAGGGTGGGAAAGCAGGATGGAAATTGTTTCCATCTGTTTGGTTGCAGAGGAAATGATGGTGGAAAGTGGGTGGGAATCAATTAATTCTGTTTGGTTGCAGTGGAAAGGATGGTGGAATTTTTGATGGAAAGTGGTGACTTAAATAGCAACAGCAATATTTTTTGAAATGACGAAATCGTCCATCTCGACAGCTATAAAACGGCTAGTTTTAAGGGCATTATGGTCATTTTTTTGAAATGACGAAATCGTCCATATCAACAGCTATAAAGCGGCTAGTTTTAAGGGCATTATGGTCTTTTTCACATGAGCTTCAAAACTTTATAAATTATAGCACCCTTCATTACTTCATGTGTCTGCATCAACCCTTCCCCTCCCCTCTCATATATTTCTTATTTTTCTTACAGATGGTAAGGCAGCTAGATGAAGAGGCACTCATTGCCTTGGAAGAGGAAGAAGAAGATTGTCGTCTTGCCCTAGAAGAAGAGGCCATCCGACATCGTCTCCTCCTCCACCAACGTGCTAATACGAACCGGATATTGCGTCGATGCCGCCGTCCAGAATCCTTAGTGATGGAGCCACCATCGCGTTTTGATGAACACATTTTAGCTCCGACTGTGGCCGACAATCTCCGACGCCGACTCTTCCTTATTCGCGAGATACGAGCTTATCGCGAAGAAACCATCCGACCTCGCCGTCTATTTCTTATTCCGTAGATTAATTTTTCCTTATGGCGGTTTTTAATGTTTTAGATGCTTTTTGATTGATAGATTGAAATTGTAAGAATTTGGCTGTTGGCAAATTGAGACTCCAAGTGCTATGTTTTAAATTTTTAAACTGAGTAATTTTTTTACAAAAAAAAAAAATTGGACAGCATTTCCTTTGTATTTATAAGTTGTGGACCCTGTATAAATTTAAGGAATACACCAACTTTTTATAACAACATTAACAACCCAAATTGTGTCATTTTACAAGTACAAATTTAAAAACAAAGATACAATAAATTTCTGAACTTTCAAATTACAAGGTCTTCAGTTTTGTTCTCCTCACTTGTTTCAATCTGGACTCAATACTTTGAATTGGATAACAATAGCCTCAGCTAAATATCATCATAGGCCGTGCCTCATCACTTCCCTTGTGCCTCATCTCCCGTGTAACAAAATCAATACGAAACCATAGGTTCCAAAGAGTACGAAAAAATCAAAGAACAACAACACCGAAATCCTCACAGGGCTCAGAAGCAATACTACTCATAGAAGATCAAATTGTTCACCAAAAAAGCAAACGGAATGGAATCCAAGAACAGCAACAACACCGAAATCCTCACAGGGCTCAGATATAGGGCTCAGATATAGGCAGAGTAACAACAAAACCAACATAATAGGGCTCAGAAGCAATACTACTCATAGAAGATCAAATTGTTCACCAAAAAAGCAAACGGAATGGAATCCAAGAACAGCAACAACACCGAAATCCTCACAGGGCTCAGATATAGGGCTCAGATATAGGTAGAGCAACAACAAAACCAACATAATAGGGCTCAGAAGCAATACTACTCATAGAAGATCAAATTGTTCACAAAAAAGCAAATGGAATGCAATCCAAGAACAGCAACAACACCGAAATCCTCGCAGGGCTCAGATATAGGGCTCAGATATAGGTAGAGCAACAACAAAACCAACATAATAGGGCTCAGAAGCAATACTACTCATAGGAGATCAAATTGTTCACAAAAAAGCAAACGGAATGCAATCCAAGAACAGCAGCAACATCATGGGGGATCAGAGATGCGAGCATCATTGGGGATCAGAGGCAATACATCATGGGGGATCAGAGGCAAAAAGGGATCAGAAGAGTCTTGGCAAACATACCAGACAGAGCAACCAAACCCTCACAGCTTCGCGCCGTCGAGGAGAGGAGGGAGAGCCGGGAGACTCGCGCCGCAGGGGAGAGTGATGGAGAGGGAGCTCCAAACCCTCAAAGCTTCGTACGTCGAGGAGAGGAGGGAGAGTCGGGAGACTCGAGCTACAGGGGAGAGGATGGAGAGAGAGCTCCAAACCCTCAAAACTTCGCGCCGTCAAGGAGAGGAGGGAGGGCCGGGAGATGTGAGCCGTAGGGGAGAGGATGGAGAGAGAGCTCCGAACCCTCAAAGCTCCGAGCTGTTGAGGAGAGGAGGGAGAGCCGGGAGACGCGAGGAGAGGATGGAGAGCGACCAAACCCAAGGCGGCGAGAGTATCGGGGCTAGGGAGACTGATATCGGGTGAGTGGTGGAATTAATTCCATCACTTTAAGTTTCCTTTCCACCCACTTCTACTGTTTCCACCAATATTTTGGGTGGAAACATTTGGGTGGAAAGTGCTGTTTTTGGTGAAATGGTGGAAATGTTTTCATCATTTCCCACCCTAACCAAATATAAAAAAACTGGGTGGAATGGTGAAAACATTTCCATTCCACCATTCCACTAGCAATCCCACTGCAACCAAACACCCCTGAGTGTAAAAATATAAGACAACCCCTGAGTGTAAAAATATAAGACATAGATTCTTGAGGAGAAAATGTGTAATTACGAAAATTCAGGGACTAATGGTTAATATTGCACTTCTATAAGAGGCAACATGTAATTATCCGCTTAAAATTTAGGAGCAGAGAGAGAGAGCGAGCTTGTGGCTTTTGCTCACCCCTCGACGACGACGACGGCGACGGCGACGGCGACGAGAGGGGAAATGGGCGAACGTTGTTATAGCAAGCAAGAAGAGGCGCTGGAGATCAAATCTCTCCGCCGCATCATCAGTGCATACCTCAAGTAAGCAATCCCTCTCCCTCACAGCGATACCTCTCTAGGGCATTGATTTATTACTCTTCTTCTTCGTCTACCTACGCTTCTCGATTTTATTGGCTCCGATAGTTGAGCTCCGTGTTCTTGTTTTCGTCTTTGGTTTTGGCTGGTCTCCTCATTGCTATCCACTTCATCGGTGTATTTGAATTGGGAATGCCCACCTTTGCACGTTCTTGTGATGCTAACTGAGATGGGATTGTCCCAAGATTGTATGATTCTTATGGTTTTTTGAATCTCTCTGCAGTTATCCAGATGCTGCTGAGCAGGATATCCGAAGATATGAAAGGTCTTTTAGGAAGCTCCCACCTGCCCATAAGGTCGGTTGGTTCTCTGTTCGCTTCGATTGGTAACTTTGGTGGCTCCATGGGTTTCTACTGCCGATCAAGAATTCGGAAGCTATCTTTACTATTTGCTGCTAAGAAAAAGATGCTTTTTTTTGTGTTTTCATATTGTTTTGTGTAAAAGTTATGGTTGTTAAATTATTGTTACTATGTGATGGTTGATGTTTCTCTCAGGGCTCAAGAGCTGATTGTATATATATCTTTCTCCTTGCTTGAACAGGTTCTCATGGCTCATTTGCCTTTAAAGTATCAAAGACTCAGACAGTATGTGATCTTTTAAATTCTTTGAATAGAATGGATTCAAAGTGTGTTCTCTCTCATGTTTCCCAACTTTTTCAGTTTTCTAGCCTCAATTATAATTTCTTCTAATACGGTTCTAACAAAATTACTGTTTGATCGCAGGTGCGTTTCTGTAAATACATTTTTTATCATGAATATGCTTCAGGTAGAATAATTTGCATTTGCTTCCTGCTCGTGTTAAAAGAGATCTTAAGTGTGGATTAGTGCAGTTCTTCCTGAACTATGTGGGATAGAGAGGGTATTATTAGCTAAATTATCTTCTAATCATTGCTTTAATCAATCTATTTAGGCATTTGAGCCTCCGCTTGACATGAGCCACGGCATTGAAGCTGCTGACAAAAAAAGTTTAGAGAACATGCCTAATGATCCTCTGCGCTCAGATAACTCTGAAGAGAGGAGTGTCTGCGTGGAGCAGTCTATCTCAACCACAGGAAATATTTATTCTGGGCCTGAGCTATCTAGCATCGATGGGGAGAGCAGTGTACTATGTGGATGTCCAGGAATATCTGGTGGAAAAGAGGTAACTGAAGAAGTTCATAGGACTTTCTAGAATTCGCTAAACATATGCGCTTGATTTTCGAAATGGTTTCTAACAGCATTGTTGGGAAACTACTATGCCTTTTCATTTGGAAATTTGACTTCTGTAGATACAAACAGGAGATTCGTATGGAAAATTCGTGCGAGTGCATTATGGATAGGTCCTTAGCAGGCGATCACTGCACAATGTGCATTTGGGGTCATGATGATGTTAAAGATGATGTAGATTCAGGTGCAGAATTACATCTGCCTACTGCTAATGGAAGTGTAAGTTGCTCCCAATATCTTCTACCATTTAATTGCTTCCTATGACCTTTATTGGACAAAATATTTCATTGCTGAAATTTGTATATAGATCACCGTAGCTACCTGGATTTCTAGGAACAGCTCTATAGCTATCTTTTTCATTAATCCCCGTGAGATTGGAAACCCCGATTATGCTAAACTGTGAAGAGTCCATTATGGTCATATTTTTGCGAATGGGTATCGAACAACAAGGATAAAAAAGTATGTGAATTGCACTAGTGATAAGCATGATTTTGTCCTTTTGCTATCTGATTTTTTCCATTCAGGTTTCCTCTCTATTAAATACTGATCTTCCGATAATCTATTGACCCAACAGGATAATGCAATTGTAAGAACGTATGACTCACTTCGTCTATGATATCTTTCAGGCAGGCTTACCTGCACATGACTGGCTGGATCAATCGTTCCAGTTAAATGTTCCTCCCGTTGATGTTGACAAGGTACGAATCTTGAATTTGAACTGTGTTTTTGAAGAAGAAATATTAATTCTTAGATATATACTATGTTGCTTCTGCTTTCTGTGTAGGTTTTTGGTTCCTTTCAAGCTCTCTGTCTTTTTGAGAAGTTTTATTAGATGAATTGTTAGTTCTGAAAAACATATTTAAGCCTTTTTCCATCTTTGAAAGACTGAACCTATGAGATCTGATCGAACTATTTCAAAGTTGCCAGTTTCTGATACTAGTAGTTCCGTTTGTTGATACTAAAACAAAAATTCTGGTAGACAGAAGGGGGTTCTGCATGCTTGTTAATTCATATCATGACTCTTGATTAGCTAGTATTGACATTTCGCAATTGTTTGTATACATATAGTATTTTACATCTTCACATCGTTTCACTCTTGTTCGAGCATTACCTTTCAAGTATTGTGGTGGTTTATTTGGTATCTTGACCATGCTATGCTGTAGTTTTTCTTGTTAGTGGATTTGGCCCATTTTCATACTTCATTTGTTTGTTCTGGTTATGTGCATTTTAGGTGAGATGCATCATAAGGAATATAGTGAGAGATTGGGCACCAGAGGTAACACTTCCATCTTGACCACCATTACATGGGGAATTTCTTTTTGAAATTGACAGTTTTTTCCCAATCTGATAAGTGAAGTATATGCTATTTCTTTTTTGTTTCTAATAGGGTCAAAAGGAACGTGATCAGTGCTACAAGCCTATTCTTGAGGAGCTTGATCGCCTATTCCCTGATCGTTGCACGGAAAGGTGATCTATTTTTACTTCTATAGTCTTCTGTTTCAATTACACCAAGAAAAAGCTTGATCACATATTGCCTGGTTGACAAGGAAAGGTGATGTATTAGATACTTCTTATAGGTGATTGAGATTCTGTATTGCCCGTAATTACATCTTAATATTCCTTGCTTAGGCAGAAAACTGTGGACACAAAAAATGGACATATATCGTAGATGATGTCATCCTTGCCAAAATATGCTATTTGTTCATGTAGTAGAATGCTTTGTAGTTCAGTATCTGAAACATTCTGTTGGACCATGTACAAGATTGCTCTATATTGGAGAATCTGGAGCCATAAAAAGATTGCAGATCTTTAGTATTTCCAGCTTATATTCTAATTAAGTTTGGCTTTCCTTTTTCAGCCAATTGAACTATGCAATTGACATTGTGAAATCTTGAAATATAAAAACCAGTTCAGGCTGTGTATCCATTTTTGTCATAGAAAGTTGAAAGCTGACGCATTTTGCTGTTATTTGCTTGTGTTTTTTTTTGCCCGCGACTACTCTTGTTGTCGTACTCTATATGATATCGATTAACATGTCATACAAATCATAGAAGTGCTGATTAAACTTCAATAATTTTACAGGCCTCCTTGTTGTTTAGTCCCTGGTGCTGGACTAGGGAGGTTAGCATTGGATATTTCTTGCCTTGGTATGTTATTTTGAGGCACTTCAATATTGACCTTTGTAGTTGTGGCCTATGACAGTTTCATTCTTTCTCAACTGAACAGGTTTTATAAGCCAGGGAAATGAGTTTTCATACTACATGATGATTTGTAGTAGTTTCATTCTTAACCAGTAAGGCCATGACTATGTTGCTTGTGGAAGCTGTTTCATTTCTTTTCGACAAAAACTAACATTAGAGAATTTTAGCATTGTTTTCTAGTAATAAATACACCTCTAACATATATATATATTCTTAACTTTTAGCACGCAGATTGATGGAGAATGGACCATTTATCCGTGGATCCATAGCAATTGTAATTCTCTTTCTGATAATGACCAACTTCGACCCATTTCATTTCCAGATATTCATCCGGCAAGGTACTTTGTGCTCATCATTACTATTGTGGAGGTGTTGTAGTAACAGCATTATATTCATAAATTACACAACCTAGTAGGTTTTCTAAGATATTTTTTCCTCGTTTCTTATCATGTGTAGACTTTACATACATGCCCTCGCAGTGTAGTATTTCATTTTATAGATTGAAGCATTTTAGGGGATGTCGGGATCAGCCTCTGGGCCTTCAATTGCTATACAAAGTTTTGGTGAAATCTGAGGTATGTCACAAAGATTGGCAGCTGATCGTGGCCTGGAGCTGGGTTGTTAATTTGTTATCAGAAACTTGACTACTGAATGCACCCTTCAACAAAAGCATGACCTAGCTGATCCATTTGGCAATCTAACTTCCAATGTAAACAGCAAGCAACTAGAAAATTGACTGCAATATGTTCCGTATGGAATCTTATTTAGATCTCCAATGAATGACAAGCTTCCACAGGGGCCAAGCAATCACCGACATCAGCATTTTCGATATGAAAGGAATAAAATGATCGACCTCCGGTTGTCTTATTGTATGGCCTAATGCCGGCATGCTTATAACTAACCTTGATGGGATGTGATTGATCATTGACATGAAATTTTGGCCTATACAGTTCTGAAAGATGATTTCTTCTGTTGACCATTTAGAGTATGATAGCTAGAAATGTCATGGCTACGGGAATTCATTGAGGGAGAACAGAAGAGTTGCTTTCTTCATGGGCATAGCTATATTCAGTACAATAACGCTCAAAGCAGATGTGAAAAGGATGATGTAAATGTATATGCTTCTCATCTTATTTGAAGTCATTTGGGCAAAATAACAAGGTTCTAAAGTAGCAAGTATAGTGTGACGGATATCCACTCGTATTAATTTTGGTAGTTGTCTATTTCTCAAGTTGCTAAAGTCTGTGATCCTTAAGTACACTGATAAGTGATGATGAATGCTAGGTATATTGGGGTGAATAGGTTAGTCACCATAGTACTGAGAAGTCATAATGAATGTCAGGTATGTTGGGGTTAGTCATCTTTGTTCATGTTCTTCCCCCAATTTATTACTGGTATTTGTCAAGCTTCCTGATTTTCTCATCTTGGCTCTGAGAGTAATATTCATGAACAGTGCAGGCATTACCGAAGGGTTTTCAATGTGTGGCGGGGACTTTGTGGAAGTCTATAATGATGAAGGGCAAGAAGGTACAACTATGGTGCAAGTTTTGTAACAAATGTAGAATGTCATTATTGAATCTGTCAAAGACAATTTATGTGTTTTCTTGTACATCCTCTAATAACTCTTAGGGATTAAGCCGGTTTTAACATAAAAAATACCGGTTGCTCGAATCATATCTGTACTTTTGATGGGGACCAGCAAATAATACGAACTTGTAGTAGGTGAAAGCTGTAGTGTATGTTCTCTTTATAAGTGCTGACTCAACTTGGTTTTATAAAGACGATCTGTCAATACTCAAGGCTTTTGATTTCCTAAATATGTTTTGTTAAGAATTATTCGATGGAAACAATAGGCCGCAGGCAACTTTCTTCGAGGTGATTCTTAGATAACACTGTCATCATCTAATGAACTTCGTATTTGGCTGTGTGAAATCTGGATGAACTTTTGTCTGTCCGCTTTGATGTTACTTCTTCAGGAACAAAGATACAAGTAGAAATTGCAAACAAATACAAGGAATCACCATCTTTGTCTTTGATCTCTCAATATTTCGTTCAAGCAAAGGCGTCGATTTAGGTGGACACAATGTTAGGTGATAAAATGATATTGCTGGCTGAATGATTGCATCAAGGATTGCCGTCCCGGTGGTATGTGCCGAGCCGATGACCTGCCGGCACGGTACGTACTGTCGGGACGGCCCCTGTGCTGGTTCTTTTTTAAATTAACATGTAGAAAATTGCGTAAAATAACAGATTACAATAGCCGTTATTCTTCTTCTCCTTCTTCCCGATTCCGCTCCTCCTTTCCTCCCTTTTCTTCTTCTTCTTTCCTTCCTCTTTTCCTTCATTCTCCCTCTTCTTCCCGGTTTCCCTCCTTTTACTTCCAATTTCTCTTCCCTCCCTTTCACTTTCCCTTTTCCCTCCTTTTCTTTCCTTCTTTTTCCTTTCCTTCCTCTTCCTTTCCCTCCGCTTTTATTGCCTTTTTTATTACTTATTCCCGGTACGTTCTGGCTGAAACCTGTAAGTTTTAGTCTGTACTGGTCAAAACCTTGGGGTTTTCGACCGGGTCCCTTCAGTCCCCCCCCCCAAACACACACACACACACTCACATCCGATACATAAGGTAAAACCGACCTGATATCGTCAACCCATGATTGCAATGACTAGATCTCAATACCTCTGAATTTTCGAAAGCCATGCCAACAAGGAATGAGCAAGGAGCGAGATTATCTTCCTGTTCTTGGTACTTGTAGTGCAAGAGATTGCGCGTGAATTGCATGGCTTGGCATCAATTTGTATCCAAAATTGTGATTATTTTTTTATTCAATGAAAATTGATGCCACCTCTTCAGTAAACTATGTAAAACTTGCTTTATCTTTGCTCAATTGAATACCCCCATACCTCCAATTTTGAGCTGAATAGCACATGATTTTATGAATGAAGTTCGTACATCTACATATGTCACCTTTATTGGGTATGATTGTCTTCTTCCTCCACATTCTGAAGCCATCTCAGCTTCTCTATTATTTTTACTTCTGCAATTAGTATCTTGTCTTTCACTTCAGATTTTGCTTTTTTGCTTTTCTTCTTGGCTTCTTTCCTTCTTTGTTGCAAAGCCATACTGCTACCTTCAAATGCCAGAGATGCTATAACGAAGTGCTCTATAGTTTGGATCTACATGAGGTCCTAAAAGTTTCCTTGGCGGGGGGATTTTGTGAATGTAGATGGTAGCTTTGTCTTCAGGATGCTTAATTGAATGCTTTTTAGAATGCTCCATGGGCTCCTTCCATCATGTATACATTCCTCATGTCTTGCTCGAACCGAGGTTGACAGGTTATAGGCATAGTAAAGAAACTTCTTGAATTTGTGAAATTCATGAAAAATTTTTATGCTTCCATCAACTAAATAATTCTGGTTCCTTTAAGGTTAACAATCAATTGCAAATTTTTGCTAATGAAACACAAATACTAATTGACTATTCAATGCTCATTTTAGACAGTTGTACGAATATTAATTGACCAAAGCTTCCTCTAAAAATTAGACTTTATATCCTTGATTTCCCTCTTGATCGAATGTCCAAAGCATCGAACTTATAGACTGTAAATTCGAAGGATACATTTGATAAGATAATTATATATGTCAGATCCAGGTATTATGCGTATGCTATTTTGTTGACTGCAGGAATAAACTTCTGCTTTCAGCTGAGGTACTGAGTTTGTAGGCTTTTATTGGAAACTCTGTCTCAGCTGTTATACCCTGATCTGGTCTTAGTGTGATTTCTCTGATAAAGGGTGATGTTTTTAATTTTGCAATCCTATCACATTCTTACGGTTTTCCGTCCGTGTTTGCAGCTTCTTGGGATGCAGTAGTGACTTGTTTCTTCCTTGATACAGCTCACAACATAATTGAATATATTGAAATTATATCAAGAATTCTTAGAGATGGAGGAGTAAGTTATCTTTGATGTGTTTTCAGTCTATTGAATTGGTGGCTTGATTCAAGTGTTCTTTCTTCTGTCGCTTGTAATAAAGAAACAGATTGGATTCGATTCACTGACCTTGACTTGTAAATTTTCAGGTCTGGATAAACCTGGGACCCCTATTATACCATTTTGCAGATGCCTATGGGGCTGACGATGTATAAATTTCCTTCCAGATTTTGTTGTCTGTTTAGGCATAAATAATACATGTCCCTTTTCTTTCTTTTCTGAGTCATTATAACTTGTGAATTCATCCTTCCAGGATATGTCTATTGAATTAAGTCTAGAAGATGTGAAAAGAGTTGCTTTCAGCTCTGGATTTGAATTAGAGGTAACTACCAGTAATTTTCTTCTAAGTTGGTGTCTCATTTAGTTTTTCATTTTGCTTTTCTTTTTATTTACAAACGACTGATTCATTTTGCTTTTTGTTGCCCTTCCACAAACCACAGAAGGAGGAGATCATTGAGACAACATATACTGCAAATCCTCGTTCCATGATGCAAGTAAGCATCTTCCCCTCTATCACCATTCTCAAGGCTTATCCATACCTTTGCGTATATCTATTTATCTGACATATCACTTATAGTGGATAGGTTCAAAGAATCATAGCGCATCTTAGTGTCATTAGCTTTTTATTGTTAAAACTGTTGCACTGAGCTTTTTTGCTCCACCCTGCTAAGTTATAGGACGTTTGAGGCTTGGAGCTTGACACAACCTGTTGCGGCTTTCTAAGCTCCTAGCCTTCACACGTTATACTATCTTGTAATTGAACAGAGATCATTGTGTCTGAATAGCTAATTTTATGGCTAATAAGATGCTCACCTTGATTTCAAACGTGGTGGCCCTTCATATTCATTAGCAAAAAATTGATATATATAAGGCTAGTAATGTTAATTCTCCTCTTGATAACATGCTCTTTCTAGCTATGTCATCTATTCTTTTTCGAGTAATGGCATTCTTTAGCTCGTCGCATGTTTGGACCTTTGATGTATCACGGGACTCTTGATGTCAGACTTCTCATGATTGAGTTTGATCTGCAGAATCATTACTTCGCAGCCTTCTGGACAATGAAGAAGAAATCAAAGGCATAGCTTCTTTCAACTGTTAGTCTGCTGTGAGATGTGCAATCTTGCTAGGAAGAAGCAGTCAATTTGTTAGAAAGAAGGTGCCGGTCATCATGGTGGCATACAAGAATCCAATTTATTGCACTGTAGAACTTCGTTGATCGGTGTATAAAGCATGCTAACATGCTACCCTATATCATTAGGGAAATTATTTAGGAATTAAGCTTAACAATCTTGAATCTATTTCTCAGTTTTGGAAATTATTAGATGGTTATGGACTGTAAACTTGCCTCACGAGACTTAATGCCAGTGAAGTGTTATGAGAAATCAGTGTGTTGCGCATCAAAAATTCTCTGTTTGGGCATGCTGATGGAAAGCATTGTCTAGCATGTTGCCATCCTCCTTTAAACGTGGTGGTGCTCCGGTGGATTGTTTGATACAGTGGAGTGCCTTGACACTATTACCCTGGCTTAGGGGGTCATTTGCTCTACATGATGCATCTATTATTATTATTATCATTATTATTATTAAGGTTTTTTACGTATTTATTCTTCAAAAGTTTTTAAATATCATAATTTCTCTTATATTTTTTCAGCTTATTAAACTACCCTTGAGATTTTGAAAAATCCGTAAACCTACCCCTTGGGTTACTTGTCGGCGAAACATCATAAAATATTCTTAATGTCGTTAACAACAATAATTAAAAAAACATTATTACCCCTGTTAATATACCCCTCGCAATCACCCTCTCCGTCGTCGACCTCGACCTTCGTCCATGGCAGTCACTCTCTCCGTCGTCGACCTCGACCTGCGTCCATGGCAGTCACCCTCTCTGGCATCGGGTGACTGCATCGAGCTGTTAGAGGAGACGATCAGCGATCTCAACAACGCGGTGTCCGACCTCTCCAATGATGCTTCGTTGAGACTCAACGACATCTAGACGGTGCTCAGTGCCGCCATGACCAACCAGTACACTTGCATCGACGGCTTCGCGTAGGCCAATACCAATGACTCGGTGTGGCCGGTCATCGCTCGCCGGCTCCGCCACATCTCTCATCTCATAAGCAACTCTCTCGCCATGTCCAATAGGATAATGAGGAGAGCCAAGCACAGAAGAGACACTTTTGAGTACTACGGCGGTGTTAGACGTAATGGATTCCCAGCATGGATATCCACCAGAGACCCCGCCGGCGGGTGCTCCCTCTTTCCCTCTCTCCCTCCCGTCTCTCTCTCTCTCTCTTCCTACGTCAGCAAACCAAGGCCAGTCAAAATTGACTCTCTCTCTCTCTCTCTCTCTTCCTCCTACATCAGCAAATCAAGGAAGGAAAGTAGTCAAAATAGCAAAAGCCAGTCAAAATTGATTCTCTCTCTCTCCCTCCTACGTCAACAAATCGAGGAAAGCAGTCAAAATTGGGTAATTAAGTAATTTACATGTCCCAGTTAGATTATAACCATGGTTAAGTTAGATGGATAGATGGAGGTAAACGGAGGGGTAGCTTTACGCATTTTTCAAATTTTCTAGGTTACATTAATAAGCTGGAAAAATATAGGGGTAATTATGATATCTAGAAACTTTTGAAGGAGAAATATGTAAAAAGCCCTTATTATTATTTTGATTAGTTAAGCCCAAGGGCTTGTGTGACAGGGATGCCGGTGGTAAGCTCGGGAAAGGCCGATCACACCACTTACAGTTAGTCTAGAATGCCCGCTGGATTTCAACTCATGCCTACAATGTGCTAGTTACAAAGAGTCATCAGACCAAGAGGAGACAGCCAAGCAATCGGCTAGGTATGTGCGTGAAAAAAAATGTTTTGGAATTTAGCTGCGATTCTCCAAACTGCCTGGAGAACCTCAACCAGATCCCTAGGCCAATAGAAACGGCCGGAACATTTTGCATCTATTACTAGTTGGTGGATATGTGCATAACATTTTATATTAAACATCCGATCTTCTAACGCATCATTGATTCTATAAAGCTGTTGTAAGCTTCCATTACACTAAATTGATCATCTTGGGATTTTACTGAGACCACCCAATAAACTCACGGGTACGATCACTATTTTTTTTTTTAGAAGTTGAGCCATCAGCTAAAACTACTTACATCCTACTCTCAAGAAGCCCAGAACATAACTAATCAATATAAAACTACAGAACTCCAACCAGACCAACCGGGCGTCCTTCGCAACCCAGGAAAAACTGGTCTGGTTATGCCTAGTCCACCTTGCAACGCTGTCAGCCTTCATGTTAGCGGCCCGGATGTGCTGGAAATCTACAAAATCAAACTCCATTGTTTCCCTCCAAACCCCACGAACTAAGCTCTCCACCAGCGATGGTCAAGCCCGATGTCCGTTCATGGGTACTATCACTTGAGCTATTCAGCTAGCACTATTCAACTATCCATCATAGTCAGCAGCTTAATTTTAGTATGCTAGAAGTGACATGATATCTTCGTGGATCAAATGATTCTTTCAGAGGACGTTTGATGATCACGACGCCTGCTTACATAAAAACAACGGAAAATTGGTGTTTAGTCTCTTTTGGAGACTTTATTTGTTGTATAGTCTCCTTGAAAGATTTTAAGCCATTTAGTCCCTTTTTGGACAACTGTATTTTTTTATCTCTAAAATACCCTTTATGTATTTTTTTAAATGAGAGATGGATGAATAGTTTTGAATTAGGTGGTTGGCATTAAATGGAGTGGTTGAAAATATATACACCTATTCCCAATACATGGAAGGCATGAATGCATCCACTTTATGGCGGGATGCATGCATTAATGGGGGCATTAATAGTAACAAAGGAAATACTGAAAAATAGTTGGTAAATACCAGAAAATAGGAAAATTATCGAAAAAAATGAGAAAAAATGGTAGAAAAGTATAAAAAAATACCAGAAAATATAAAAAAAATTTGAATTTTTTTTTGTGAAGTAACTACAGTTTAAGTGTGAAGTAACTACAGTTTTTTTGTAAAGTAATTGCCATTTAAATGACAAGTAACTACCATTATGATGGAAGTAACTACCATCATATTGAAAAGTAATTACCAATTTATGGGAAGTAACTACAAATATTGGTAGTTACTTCCCAGGTTTCCTACCTTTTTCTGGGATAGTAACTACAAATTATGGAAAAGTAACTACAATTATGGGAAGTAACTACAAATATTGGTAGTTACTTCCCAGTTTTTCTACCTTTATTATGCGATAGTAACTACAAATTATGAAAAAGTAACTGCAATTATGGGAAGTAACTACAAATATTGGTAGTTACTTTCCAGTATTCCTATCTTTTTTCTACGTTAGTAACTACAAATTATGGAAAAGTAACTACAATTATGGGAAGTAACTACAAATATTGGTAGTTACTTCCCAGTTTCCTATCTTTTTCTGGGATAGTAACTTCAAATTATGGAAAAGTAACTACAATTATGGGAAGTAACTACAAATATTGTTAGTTACTTCCCAGTTTTCCTACCTTTTTTCTACGATAGTAACTACAAATTATGGAAAAGTAACTACAATTATGGGAAGTAACTGCAAATATTGGTAGTTACTTCCCAGTTTTCCTACCTTTTTTCTGCGTTAGTAACTACAAATTATGGGAAAGTAACTACAATTATGGGAAGTAACTACAAATATTGGTAGTTACTTCTCAGTTTTCCTACCTTTTTTCTGCGTTAGTAACTACAAATTATGGGAAAGTAACTACAATTATGGGAAGTAACTACAAATATTGGTAGTTACTTCCCAGTTTTTCTACCTTTTTTCTGGGATAGTAATTACAAATTATGGAAAAACAAGTACAATTTATGGGAAGTAACTATAAATATTGGTAGTTACTTCCAAAAATATTGTAAAGTAATTCCAAATAATTACTATTGATAATTACTTTACAATTTGTAGGAAGTAACTACAAATTTTGATAGTTACTTCCCAAATTATTGGTAGTTACTCTACAATTTTCTGAGAAGTAACTACAAATAATTACTATAAAAATTGGTACAAAAATTTTCTAAGTAGTAT
>OY986973.1:15642524-15925876 GCA_963920575.1 Narthecium ossifragum
CATTTTATTTTTTGGCAAATAAATAACCTAACAGTTTTTTTCCATTAATTTTTTTTGACATATTGGTGTTTTAACCTGATATTAGAAGAGAGTTCAAATCATAATTATATTTGATATCTATAGTATATGGGAGGGAGGTCAGGATTTATCTTCAAGTAAATCCGACGGTTCTGATTCCATCTAAAACCTAGAGATTCCCACCCAAATTTGGTTCCCGCCCAAAATTCCTATCCAAAAAACACTCACTCATTCATCTCACTATCTAATACCAGCCATCCCATCCCCATTACTAGGAAAAGGTCCCCGACCCCCTCTCTCATCTCCCATCCTCCTCTCTCACTCTCTCCTCCCATAGAAGCTAGAAGGAGATCGAAAGGAAGGGAGAGAGAGGCGAGGAGGACGAGGAGAGATGCAGAGATCCAAGAAGAGAGAGAATGGAGGAGGAGGCACAGTCGCGATCCAGAGGAGCACGAAGAGCTGGCCGCCCATCTGGTGCTTTCTCAGCTGGCGAACTTTGGAATGATGGCGAGGTTGACGTTGTCGGCAACATCGAGCTCCTCCGCCTTGACGTCGAGCTCCTCAACCCTGCCGTCTTCGCCGATCGCGGCCCAGCCCCTGATCTCCGTCATTCTCTCGCCAAGCAGGTCGCCGCCGCCATCAAGGGGCGGGTGTGTTGGCGGCGGGATGAAAGAGGTTAGGCTTGGATTTGTAACCCTAAGCCTTCCCTTATATGGGCCGTTGATGTTTATGATTCAACGACTCAAATATGAGCCAATACAAAACCTAGAGCTATTTTTTTTTGCATTATTCGAGTAAAGATCCAAGGTTAAGACACTATTGGGTTTCGTAATTTTCGAATAAAAAGATCTACGTCTCTAGATAAATGGATATTGTAAATCTTCACTCTCGAACAATTGCTCAGACATTAACTAACTTATAAATCACAAAAAAATTAAAATATCCATGTCATAGGCACGGGTATTTACTAATATATAACAAAACACAACACTAACAAAAAATGGCACCATAAAAGGAATCCACAGATTATTTCAACGTACTGTTGAATCAAGCAGTCCGACAATAGCAGCAAATGGATCCAAAAACATAACTGCTATCAAACAGCACCACAGCCTTCTCACATGGAGCTGCTATCAAATCCTGCCAAAAGAGGTCCACAGTGTCTAGCTATAAGCATAAGGTCCTCCATGTCCCACCCATGCACTTTACAGAAGTGTTTTCCTTTAATTAAAATGGCAAATCAGATGCTTGCCATGATGATCATATAGCACAAATCTTTAGTAGGGCAAGCAATTTAGAATTTGGCAGGCTCTTTCCAGCTATCCATATCAAACTTTTGTTCTCCAACAATGGATCCGTGAATGAGCTGGTCGCATGCTTCTTGGGAATATGGTGGACCTACTCGCAGCTTGAAGGTTTCTTGATTTATTTCGGATGACGTGGTTGATGCTGCGTCGCATAATACTATCACCCAGTAATATATTGGACGTCTTTTTAGCACTATATATAGCTACTTAATGATGTATCAAGGAATAGGGCATTGTCAATCGAGCGGAACCGACCTACATGAGCTTGGGTCATTCTATCTATACCGTTCAAAATTGTTAAGTACATCGCTATTGCTAAATGCACAGTAAGTAGATTTGAAATCTTATCTAAATGCTATACACACCGACTTTTTTTTCAATCTTTCCTTAGTTACCCTTGGCAAAAGTTCGGTTTTTAAAATCCGTTCATAACCATGTTTCCCATATTTAAAAAGCCGAACTTATACTATGCGAAGTTAACAAGCTTGTAACACTAAAAGTTGGTTTTTTAAAACAGAACCGTTAGCATATCATTTTGGTTTTTAAATCCGTTCATTGCCTAGAATTCCAGATGTATAAAGCGAACCATATAAAAAAACTTTGAAAACCATATGATCATTCACGCTATTTTTCGTACATGATTTCATAATATTACAAGATCGAAACTCGAATACATAGTAATATTTCAATACACTAGGCCACCAAATCATTCAATTTTTTTAAATCTGAATATGAATCATAAGTTTGATTTTTTAAAGCCAAACAAAAAACACAGGTTCGATTTTTTAAAACCGAACATAAAACAAAATGTCGAATTTTTTAAACCGATCTACATATAATATGTTCAGTTTTTAAAAACCAAACTATACTGATGGGAATACGATAGAAGGGAAAAGATGAAGTACTGCGATGTCTTCTCCGACAGTGTCTTCCCCTATGGTGTCTTCTCCCGAGGCATCCTCTCCGACCTCCTCGTTCCATGGCGTCTTCTCCGGCTCCATTTTGTGCATCTTCTCCCGATGTGTCTTCTCCGACCTCCTCGTCAAATAGTGAGATGGATGGTGGGAGGTTGGGGAGGAAAGCAATAAAGGAAATGTTGGTTAGGGTTTGTAGAGAAGGAGACGGTAGAGGTAGGAGAAGGAGACGATGGAGGTAGGAGACGATGAAGGCTGGGGTGTACTTAGTAAAACGTTGGAAAGAAATATGAAGACATGCATTTCTCATTTAAGTAAGGGTATTTTAGACATTCATAGGAAGGGTAATTTTGGTATTATTTAAAAAAATGGCGTGATGTAATTAGCAATTGACGCGGCATAGATAGAACGACTCCCTGAGCTTTGGCTTGCTCAGCTCAAGCTTGAGTTTTTCAGTCGAGCTCGGGCTCTTGAGTCAAGCTTCAAAGTTGTGCTTGAGTGCGGCTCATTATAGAGGAGATTAGGATCCAGCACGACTCACGAGCCGAGCCTCCAAGTCGAGTTTTCGAGTCTAGTTGAGCCTATATAATTTACACATGTGGTTAATAAATTATATTATATATAAAAAATTAATCAAGCTCGGTTCGTGTGATCTTTCAAGCGGAACCAAGGATGGTTGAGCTCGAGCTTGATAAAGAATTGAGTCTTCTTTGTGATTCAAACTCAGCACTCAGCGTAAACTCAAGCCCGAATTACTCAATTAAAGCCCGATTCGATTACCACCCCAGCGTTGTCGGATAATCAAATAAAGACCATTCCTTTTTCATTTTGGCTGATAAATTCTCTCGCCGAGCCGGGTTCTCCTGTTTAAACTTTTTGTTGGATGCGGCTTACAGGTAGGGGTGGCAATTTGACCCGCAACCCGCGAACCCGACCCGACCCAACCTGATTTTCGCGGGTTTGGGTTTGGGGTATTCGGGTGCGGGTCGAAAACGGGTCGACTCGCCGCTGACCCGTTACTGTGCGGGTCGGGTTCGGGTTTAGGAGACTAACCCGTATAACCCGTGACCCGTGACCCGAACCCGACCCGTAACCCATTAACAACCCGCTTGACCCGTTTGTCATCCATATATAAACTTTCTAAAAACCTAACAGGCTAAGTGGCTAACCCTTCCTTACTCGCCGCCGCCTCACCTACCAGGCTACCCCAGGTCCCCAGCGAAACCCTTTCCTCTCTCGGACTCTCCCCGTCTCCCACTCTCCTGGCCTCCCTACTCCACAACGCCGCCGCCTGGCTTCCTTGGCCTAACCCAATGAATCCCCCTCTGGCCCTCCCTCTCCCGCCGCCTCACCTACCCCAGCGAAACCCCCTCCCCCTCCCCGTCTCCCACTCTCCTGGTCTCCCTACTCCACAACGCCGCCGCCTGGCTACCTTGGCCTAACCCAGTGAATCCCCCTCTGGCCCTCTCTCTCCCGCCTCCTCACCTACCCTAGTGAAACCCCCTCCCCCGTCTCCCACTCTCCTGGTCTCTCTACTCCACAACGTCGCCGCCCTGCCGCGTTGAAGGGGAAGGCCCTGCTTCCTCTTCCCTCGAACCGTGCCAGGTTTGCCCTCCTTTTTGCTAGCTATAATCCTCTTGTATAATATATTTCTTCCTTAGTGTTCGATGGCCGTTTTCATGAGAAATCATTCTTCTTCAACGCTTTTTTTTTCCCTCTGCAGATCCATTTTTTTCATGAGAAATGAGTTTTTGTGGGTTTTTGTCCTTTGCTGTGGATTTTTTTGGGTTTCATGTTTTATTTTTTGTCAATGAGGTTTGGGTTTTGATGCTAATAGCTGCGAAACCCCCTCCGGGCCCTCCCTCTCCCCATCTCCCACTCTCCTGGTAGAAGTGTACTTATATTGTTCTGTTTTTGAAGATTGCAGATGGATGTTGCTGAGGTTGTTAGCGTTGAGGTAAATGAGAATAAACTGCCTCAAGAATCTGTGACGACTGACAATGACAAGGGTGGTAAGAAAAAAGAAAACTTACTTCAAGAGTTTGGAGTTATTTTGATATGTTGCCTGTGGGTCCTGATGAAAAGGAAAGGTGCAAGTGTAAGAAATGTGGCATTATATATATAGCTTCTGCTACCCATGGGACTGGTAATATGATACGTCACATTTCTATTTGTCCACAAAATGACACTCGTGATATAAGTCAAATGCTTTTGTCCCAATCTGAAGGATTTATGTTTGTGAGATCCTGCAAAATAGATAATGGTATTTTCCGTGAGCTGATGACTAAGGCAATTATTATGCATGACTTGCCATTTAGTTTTGTCGAGTATGAGGGGATTAGAGATGTGTTAAGATATATCCGTCCAGATATTCAACTAATCACAAGGAATACTTGCAAGGCTGATGTTATGAAGTTGTATAAGATGGAAAAAGCAAAAATAGCAAGCATATTGCACTCTATTCCCGGAAGGATTAGTTTGACATCTGATTTGTGGACTTCTATAGCAACATATGGCTATCTTTCTCTTACTGCTCATTTTATTGATAATGATTGGCAATTACAAAAGAGAATCATTGGATTTTGCTTTATGCCTCCTCCACATAATGCTGTTGGCTTATCTGAGAAAATATTCACTTTGTTGGTCGAGTGGGGAATCGTTGGAAAATTATTTTCTATTACTTTGGATAATGCTTCCGTGAATCTTTCTTTTGTGGAGATGTTGAAAAGCAAACTTTTGTTGAATGAAGCCCTTCTATGTGATGGTGAATTCTTTCATAGTCGCTGTTGTGCACATATTCTCAACTTGATTGTTCAAGAAGGATTGAAAGAAATTGATGAATCTATACAAAAGATTCGTGAGACTGTCAAGTATATCAAAGGCTCTCAAGCTAGAAAGCAAAAGTTTTTGGATTGTGTGAAACATGTTTCATTACAATCCAAAAAAGGGTTACGCCAAGATGTTCCTACAAGGTGGAACTCTATGTACCTTATGCTTGAGAGTGCCATAATTTATAAACGTGCACTACTTCATTTGGAACTCAGTGATTCTAATTACAAGTACTACCCATCACAAGAAGAGTGGGATAAGATAGAGAGAATTTGCAAACTTTTAGCTGTTTTCTATAGTGTCACTTGCATGTTTTCTGGTTCCAAATATCCCACGGCAAATTTGTACTTTCCTCTAGTTTTTCTCATTCAAGTTACTTTGATCAAAGGGAAGGATGATCATGACATTTTTGTGTGTAGAATGGCTACACAAATGTTCACTAAGTTTGAAAAGTATTGGTCAGATTATAGCTTGATTCTTTCTATAGCATGTGTATTGGATCCTCGGTACAAGATTCAGTTTGTGGATTTCTGTTATCGGAAGTTATATGGCAGCAATTCATTTGAAATGACTGAAGTTCGGGATAAATTGTTTTCCCTCTTCGATACATATATGCGTGCTTATGGTAGAAGAGCACCTCCTTCAAGTGGGTCAACTGTAACCCAAGAGGCTTCTTCTTCTGCTAATAGTCAAAACTTTTTGTATTTTTAGGAGTGTGAAGGTCTTTGGAAGGTATGTTTGTTTGCTTGCTGATTTTAATTTATGCGTAGATTTGTATTATGTTTGTTTGCTGATTTTAAACTCCTATATAATGTAGGAGTTTGATACTGAACGAACTGAGGATTTTCTATCTATTGCTCAAAAGTCTGAATTAGAACTTTATCTTGATGAGCCAATAATAGATAGAAAGGAAGATATTGATGTTCTTAACTTTTGGAAAGGTAATCAATGTCGTTATCCTGAACTCTCGCTCATGGCTTGTGATATCTTGTCTATACCCGTCTCCACGGTTGCATCTGAATCGGCTTTCAGTGGTGGTGGTAGAGTATTAGATCAATATCGTAGTGTTCTTAAGCCTGAGATAGCTGAAGCTTTAGTTTGCACACGTGATTGGTTGTATGGTAACAAAGGTAAGCTAGTAGTAGTAGTGGATTATTGAAGTAACTTTATTTCTGAATTATGTTTCATAACTCATCTCTACATATTATGCAGAGTCTTTGACTTCTCTGAATGATCTTACTGAGGATGTGTTGTGTTTAAATATCAGCAATGATGAACATGAATCGGGACAAGGCTCCACTGCTACTTAGAGTATGTATTTTTCAGTTATGAATTTATTGTTAGCAATGATCTTACTTGTAATGAATTTATTGTTCAGTTGGCCTCCTTGTAATACTGTAGGCAATTCTGCATACAAGGCATTTTTCTCATTATTATTGACCAATTAAAAGGCTATTGTGTTCACGGTAATTAAATAAAAATCTATTTACCTGACATTGTTACTTTTTTTTCCCTTTTAGCAATAACATCCTAATTTGTAATATTGTTTTACTAGATATAGAATGTTATCCTTTTAGGGTGTACGCCTTTGCACAGTTGCACTGGGCTGCAATAAGAGGCAATTTGGAAGTGTGCACCGTGCTTGTACACAGGAAATAAGAAGGAATTGAATGTGAAAGATAAATCTGAATTTATTTTGAGAAAACAAACCGCATTAAAGGTTTGATTCATTTTTTCCCTTATGAGCTCTATCTATATTTATCTCATATGGGACACATGTAGTCCTTTGACCTTCCTTTCATTTGATTTTGCGAAGTTACAAGGGTTTCAGGCTCTAAAGATAGATTGCTAAGACTAGCTAGCTTGTTATATGTTAAACTGGCACCTTCATCCAGTGTAACTCCACCTATCTCACATTACAGTCATGCACCTTAATACAGTTTAATTTCTTAGTATAATGATGTGGCATCGTTTTGTGCTTTTGTTAGAAAAATTGCTTGAAGTTAAACTCCTTTGCTGGTAATCATACAAAGGCTTTAGATGTCTAATTCCATGATCCCTATTTGCAGGTTGCTCTGTTTGTCTATCAGTTTCGCTTGGTAATCATAATGAAAGGGGGGTTTTCAACTTTTCATGGACTATTTTGAAACATTGATTTGGATGAGGAAGAGGACTTGGTTCTGTTGTTGGAATGTAATGCCAAACTTTGGCTAACTTTATCTGTGCTTGACTAGTGTTTAAAGTTTTTAACTGTGTTGAGCAAGTGTTAAATAGTCATGGAATGATGTATAAGTGTTTAACTGTGTTATATTTCCAGTTAGCTTTCTCTGATTTTAGCCTTTTAGGTTGTAATTTTATTGTTTTTGTTAAGTTTTTGATTGATTTAGTTAGGGATGTTTTGATTTAAAATTTTGAATAGGTTAATCTGAGCCAAACCCGATCCGACCCGACCCGACCCGTTTAATAAACGGGTTGGCCGGGTCGAGTCGGGTTGACCCGTTTAAAAACAGGTCGGGTTTGGGTTGAAGAAACTGACCCGTTTAATAAACGGGTCGGGTTCGGGTTGGGCATTTTGGTCGAGATAGTGGGTCTCGACCCGACCCGAACCCGACCCGTGACCCGAAATTACCACCCCTACTTACAGGCCATAGGTTTATTTTAAAGAGAAAATATGTTGAAAAAACACAGAAAAAAATAAAATCTCTTGTAACTGCTGAGTACAATTAGAGTGGTGGACCCTAATCTAAGGACAGACAGCCTCTCAAATGCACGACCAATTTTGTGACTGATGTTTGTTCCATGTTCTAATCTTAATGAGAGGAGCGTGCAATCTTGGTAGGAAGCAGCAGCCAATTGTTCAGAAAGAAGGATGATTACCATTATGATGCCATATTGTTTAGGCTTTTTATCATAGACTCATACCATCACATCATCCACAGGACCAGATCTTTTGAATCTTAGTCAAGTGGGTTATTGATTTTTATATACCGGAAAGATCCGGGTCTTTGGATGAGATTCTCATAATCTACTCAAAGTCAAACTCATAGTTAGATAAGTAGGACTCTTGCTCGAGTGGAAGTCAAAGTCTGATGTTCCTATATAAAGTTGACACTAAGGCTGTGTTTGGTACGGAAAAGAGTGGAATAATCCATTTATTTTTTAATTTATTCCTGGACATCATTGGATTAGAAAGGAGAATAGGATGGGATTAAATCCCAAACCCAACTCACCGATTTATCCCCATTTTTAGAACTGGGGTTAAGGTGGGAATTGAAAATTTTGTTAAATAATTAATTAAAATTTGTTTTTATCTTTATAAAAATATGAGTATAAGAAATAAATATTTTAATATTATTATATCATGATTCCTGAGACACACGAGTTACGAATCTTGAAACAACATGAGAGGGATGATTAAATTAAATTTTGTATTACTTAATGTGTATAATATGTTATAGTATATTATATATATTATAATATATTTGTGGCACAAATATCATTGTATTTACACATTGAAAATTATAATCGAAAGTATAAATGAAAACCTCAATGCTCATAAAATAGAATATATATATATATAAAACTAAATCTATCCCAATTTCACCTTTTAGATCAAACCTCTTTTTCCTATCTCAAATAATCATTATTGATTTATCCTTATTTTTTCAATCTTAAAATTTTCTTAACCCCGAATAATTAAAACTATTCTTCAACCAGATGGCGTAAGAATGCGAGAACAGAAAGTCAGATAAGTAGGACTCCTGCTAGAAAAAGATAGAGAGCAAGCTCAGAGCATGAGACCAGAAAATGATATTTTTTTTCATCAAGCGTGTGGATTTCAACGATAAGGTAAGCCAAGTATTAATTTGTCTTCGTCATACTGATGCAATATGCATAATCAAAATTCAAGATTTGGTATGAGAAGAGAATATTTTAATCACCCTTTGATCAAGACATAAGGATCTATCTTTGATAAAAGCCTTAGCTAGAATTGTTTTTCCCCTTCAAGTTTCTTTTTTCCATGATTTGGAGTACAAGATAAATTTTTCATTGAGCATCTAACTTTGGTGTTAATCAGCCTTACCTATGTAGAAAACTAATTGACAGAGAAGGCAGTCAAAAAACAAATACCGCGTCTTTCACAAAACCCTTTGATTTGTGATATTTTTTGCATTTCGCCCACCTATATTTTAGTATTATTGTAGAAAAACTAAATCCCTTATCATTTATTCTAAAAAACTACTTCTCTTATAATTTAAACTCGAAAACTAGTTGCGGTGATCTGCCGTCAACTTCTATCAATTTCGTAGGTAATTTGACGATATTGCCCCACCGTTCTGTTGAGTTTGTAAAAACTGATTGTTCCGAATTATGATGTAGACCCGACTACAACACACTGCACAGAGGTGACGGGGTATGAGGCAACGCCCATGCGGGGATCGATTTGTAATTGGCCCTTTGCCTATGAGATAGTGAAAAACCTCCACTGTGGACATAGCTCTATTCTGGGGTGAGCCACATAAAATCTTACGTCTGTGTGTTCTTCTTCTTCTTCTTCTTTCCTTCTAAATCCTAACAAGTGGTATCAGAGCGAGGTTCAGTGGGAGCGATGGCGAAAGAAGGATAGGTGAAGATCGAGAAGTTCAATGGCCAGAACTTCGGATTTTGAAAGATGAAGATGGACGATTACCTTTATCAGAAGGATCTCTATCAACCTCTTTCAAGAAAGAAGCCAGACAATATGCAGGATGATGAATGGGCGATCCTTGATAGAAAAACCCTAGGTGCGATCTGTCTCACGTTGGCCCCATCCGGCGTTCACCATCTCAAAGCAGAAGACGACTGCAGATGTGATGGCAACCCTCTCGAAGATGTATGAGAAACCTTCTGTGTCGAACAAGGTTTTTCTGATGAAGAGATTGTTCAACATGAAGATGTCTCATGGGGGTAGTGTGACTCAATATGTGAACGAGTTCAACACGATTATTGCTCAGTTGGAATCCGTAGATATAGTCTTTGATAGCGAGAATATGGCTCTTGTGATCTTTTCTGGATTACCTGAAAGCTCAAGTGGCTTGGTAACGGCATTGAGCAACTCATATGAGTCAGGGAAGCTAGATTTTGATGATGTCGTTGGTGTTCTTTTGAGCGAAGAGGCACGCAGGAAATCATCAAGACTTTTGGAGGAAACATTTGGGAGTGCATTGAATACAAAAGAAAGAGGTAGATCATCAAAGAAGTGGAGCAAAAATAATCATGGTAGATCGAAGTCTAGAAATAAGAGCAAGTTGAGATCTCTCAGGGAAAGGGAGATGTTTGCTGGCACTGTGGGAAGAAAGGTCACTTCCGGTGAGATTGCAGAGATCGCAAGAAGCAATAAGAGAACTTTAATGATACGGTAAACGTCTGTGATGATGGTTGTGATGCTTTAATCCTTTCTTTAGACAATCGATCTGAAACTTGGATTATAGATTTTGGTACTTCTTTTCATGCTACCTCGAATATGAAATTTCTAAGTAATTATGTGAAGGGAAATTTCGATAAAACCTTGGTGATGATGAGCATTGTAGTATTGTTGGCAAAGGCGACGTACATATAAAGCTTTTTGATGGGACTGAACTGAAATTGGTGGATGTAAGACATGTTCCAGATCTCAAGAGAAATCTTATTTCAGTTGGTCAATTCACAGAATCAGGTCGAAGACAAGTTTCACCAACACTTCATGGAAGATCATCAATGGAGCTATGGTTATTGCTCAGGGTAAGAAAAAAGGAACTCTTTATGTCGCTTTTGGTACTAACTATTCGATCTCAGTTGCATCATCAGGTGTGGATCCGAGCACATGGGAGCACATGGCATTGCAGATTTGGACATATGAGTGAGAAGGGAATGCAGATGATGTTCTCAAAAGGGAAACTACCAGACTTGAAATAAGTTGATTTGGAATTCTGTGAAGACTGCATCTATGGGAAGTAGAGAAAGGCCAGTTTCTCAAAGGTTGGGAGGAGGCCCAAGGCAGAAAAATTGGAGCTTTTGCACACCGATGTTTGGGGTCCAGCCAAGGTATCTTCTATTGGAAACTCACTCTAGTTTGTCACTTTTATTGATGATGCTACTAGAAAGCTTTGGGTTTATTTTTTGAAACATAAATTTGAGGTTTTTCATTTTTTCAAGAAGTGGAAAGCTTTGGTTGAGAATAGGGCAGGTAAAAAGTTGAAATGTCTCAAATCAAACAATGGAAGTGAATATTGTAGTGATGAGTTTGAAGAGTACTATGCAGCAAATGAAATTAAGAGACAGAAGATTGTTCTAAGAACTCCACAACAAAACGGCGTCGTAGAGAGAATGAATAGAACTATCATGAAGCGTGCCAGAATTATGAGAATTCATGTTGGATTGCCAAAATAGTTTTGGACAGATGCTGTGAGTACCCCGATTTACCTGATAAACTGAGTCCCTTCAGTTGCATTGGACTATGGACTACCAGAAGAAGCTTGGACAAGAAAGGAGGTAAACGTGTCACATCTTAGAGTCTTTGGTTGCACTTCATATGTTCATGTTGACTCTGCTGATAGATCCAAGCTAGATCCTAAGTCTAGAAAATGCAGTTTCATTAGATACGGTGTTGATGATTTTGGTTATCGCTTTTATGATAATGAGAATATAAAAATTATTAGACGCAGGGATGTAATATTCAATGAAAACGTTATGTATAAGGATTGGAATAATCAGGTTGAAAAAGCCGCAGAACCTGATTATGTTGAATTATAGGAGATCAGTGATGGTAGTATGGTTAAATCAAAAGCAGTGGAAGAACAAGATGAACCACAAACTCCTCCTATTGTGGTTAGAAGAGCGAGAAGAGTCATTAGACCTCATTCACATTACTCTCCTTCTTTTCATTATCTATTGCTAACTGATAATAATGAACCTGAAAGTTATGAAGAAGCCTTGCAGGTCAACGCCAATAGGAAATGGAAGTTGGCCATGGATGGTGAGATAAAGTCTCTTGCGGGGAATCAGACATGGGATTTGATAGAGCTGCCTGAAGGGAAGAAGGCTTTACACAACAAATGGGTTTTCAGATTGAAAGGAAAGAGTGATGGATCGAAATGATACAATACAAGGTTAGTTGTGAAAGGTTTCGAGCAGAAGACATGTATTGACTATACTGAGATATGTGCTCCTGTTGTTAAATTGACTAGCATAAGATCTATTTTGAGTATTATGGTTGTAGAGAATTTACATTTTGAACAATTAGATGTAAAGACAGCTTTCCTACATGGAATTTGAAAGATGACATTTACATGCATCAACCACAGGGATATCTTACAACAGGGGAAAAGAAGCTTGTATGCAAATTGAAGAAAAGTCTGTATGGTTTAGAGAAGGCACAAAGGCAATAGTATATTAGATTTGATGGGTTTTTGAATACCAATGGGTACAGGAGATGTCATCCTGATCACTGTTGTTACTTCAAGAATTTTAAGAGTTCCTATATTATATTACTCTTGTATGTGGATGAAAAGTTGGTTGCAGGATCCGACATGAAAGAGATTTCAAACTTGAAGAATGAGCTCTCAAAGGAGTTTGAAGTGAAGGATTTAAGTGCTGCAAACCAAAATCCTTGGGATGAGAATTAACAGAGATAGAGCAAAAAGAAAGTTGAAGTTGTCGCAGGCTAAGTATATTTGAGAAGGTACTTAAGAGATTTAATATGGATCATGCTAGTCATGTCCGTACACCATTGACAGGTCATTTCAAATTATATGTTACACAATACGCGACGACAAAAAGAATTCGACATGTTTAAGCACTTGCTGCAATTAAACAAGATCTATTACATTTCTAGAGGCCTACTAACCAAAATCGAACAAAAGTATAGATTTACCGCTTCGACGGACCATTCTTGTCAAATGATCATCAAAAGCTACGCAAGAATTGAAGAGGCAGAATATGAAGTCATGGTTTTATTCCCCACAAGAATTGAACCTCGTACCTCTCAACAGTCTTGCAGAGCTACTCACGTCAGCACAAATCGATCAATTATTATTTTATTTAGCAATAAAGGTTTATTATAGTTAAATATAGGAAGAAGTTTATATTTTTGCTTTGCAGATGCTCTTGCATTTGTTGTAGATATCTTAGCAGAAGAGAAAAGGAAAAGAAAAGCAGACCACATAGACATATGTTTTTGAAATATAACCATTATGAATGCAGGGCACAGAAGATTTCCTTATTTAGAATTAGTCCTACAATAATCATATAAATTGTGGAGGAATTCAATTGCTACTAAATTCTACTTATGATGCCTGTTATATATGTAGGCTCCATACGGTGACACTGACAACATGGAGCAATTTCATATATGATGAATGTGGAAAGCCTCTTCAAATAATCGAAAGGGTGCGGCTATCCGCACCACGATTTTAACTCAACACACCACAGAAAATAATTTTTGTAAAAATAAAAAATAAAAATCCCATTATACCCCCCCTCCCTCTCTCCCGATGCCTCTCTCTGGCGGCCTCTCTCCCGGCTCCGGCGGCCTCTCTCTCCCACGGCCTCTCTCCGGCGGCCTCTCTCTCGCCGGCGCCATCTCTCTCTCCCCCACGCCCTCTCTCTCTTTCTCTCCCCCGGCCTCCCTCTTCCCCCTCTCTCTCTCGCCTTCTCTCTCTCCCGGCGGCCTCCCTCTCTTCCGCGGTCTCTCTCTCCCGGCGGCCTCCCTCCCTCTCTCTCGCTTCTCTCTCTCTCGCCTTCTCTCTCTCCCGGCGGCCTCCCTCTCTCTCTCTCGCTTCTCTCTCTCCCGCGGCCCCCTCTCTCTCTCTCTCGCCGGCGGCGAGAGAGAGAGAGAGGGGGGGAAGAGGGAGGTCGGCGGCCGCGGAGGAGAGAGAAGGCGAGAGAGAGAGAGGGGGGGAAGAGGGAGGCCGGCGGCCGCGGAGGAGAGAGAAGGCGAGAGAGAGGGGGAAGATGGAGGCCGCTGGCCGTGGGGGGAGAGAAGGCGAGAGTGAGGGAGGCCGGCCGGCCGCGGGAGAGAGAGAGCGCGAGAGGGAGGGAGGGAGGCCGGCCGGCCGCGAGAGAGAGAGAAAGCGAGAGAGGGCGTGGGAGAGAGAGAGAGGGCGCCGGCGAGAGAGAGGCCGCGGGAGAGAGGCCGCGGGAGAGAGAGAGAGGGCGCCGGCGAGAGAGAGGCCGCCGGAGAGAGGCATTGGGAGAGAGGGAGAGGGGGGTATAATGGGATTTTTATTTTTTATTTTTACAAAAATTATTTTCTGTGGTGTGTTGAGTTAAAATCGTGATACGGATAGCCGCACCCTAATCGAAATCTATCCAGTTGTTGCAGCAACAAGCTTGCAGATTAGAGATATACATGATCAATTCAAAAATCTTTTGTTAATATTAGTTACTAAATTACCTCTGCCAATATGAAATCCTTGATTAATATTAATATTTTGCAATAAGAGAAAGGGTTCTCTCAACGACCAAGTCGTCAGAGATATTAATCAAACTAGAGTTACCTCAGGCTAGAGAGTTAGAAGCTTGGTTGGATATAAATAGTTCAGAAATTATTTTTATCATACGTGACTCCAAGAGATGTGAATACAAATGTATTATTATATATTCTGATGCACTAACGAAACTGAATCCTTTCTTCTGTATTGCCCATAAGCAACTTAGAGTTGTGCTAGAGCATCATTATGAGACAAGCATATCTCCCCATTATTGCAACAAAATCCTTTTGACTTGTAAGGAAATTTCTTCGCTCTGTAATAGCTACATATGGAGCGTTCATCGAACAGAAATGATTTTAAGGGTATATTTCTGTTAGAACATAAATCATGCGTAGCATGTCGGTGATCAGCGAAGGGAAAAAAGGGTTAAAATGATCTAACATCAAGAATCAGGAGATTGTGATTTAGTTCAACTCTTTCGAACTTTTAAAATTTGTTCGAACAGAGGTGTCGAAGCTGTTGAGATTGGATGAGAAAATGAAAATGAAGTGGAAAATGGAAAATGGAAAATGGGAAGTGGAAATGAAATATGGAAAATGGAAATGAGAAGTGGAAAATGATGAACTATGGTAAATCTACTCTTAGGAAATTATAGATCTACTCCTATAAATAGAATTATGGTAGCACTACTACTAGGAAATTATGATAATACTACTCCTATGGAAGAAATTATTGTAGCACCACTCCTAGAAATGAAGGACTAGTTGCAGGAATTTAAAGGAAAGAAAAGCTTCATTGCTGAATTTAAAAGGCTACATTGTAGGTAGACTTAAATCTACTGATACATGCTAAAAGATAGATAAAGTGGCATTTTGCTCTTGATTTCGGGAGTCTCCTTTTTCTTTATCCTCTTGGCCTTTTATAGAGCTTCTGGTAACCACCTTAAAACCACCCAAACTACCCACTGCAACTGTCAGAACTGAATATGAAACTGTCATAAATGCATAATTGGGCGATATCTTCAGCTATTTATGAAACTGACATCAGATAGAGCATCTTGTTTTCCACTACACTTTGGTCAATGATAGCCTTGGAATTTGATAAAACTCTGAACATGAAAGTTGTAGGTTTTCGAATTCGCATTCCAGCGGTCCAAAAATCAACTAATTTGGATATCGTATGAGAAAGTTATCGCCAAAATAGTCGAAAGACATCGATGTTGTGAGGACCCGTCCCTCCATCCCTTCGGCTTGTTGTTTACCCCAAGGGCAATTTGGGAAATTGCGCCTTGGCGGTCGTTTCACACTGGTTGAGCACACACAGACCTTGTTTGATACTTGTGTTTGTTTAGAAAGGTTAGGTGGACCCGAGGTTGGGGGTTCTGGGCTTGGGTCTGGGTCCCTGCCCAAGTTTGCCTTTCAGGGCACAGAAGATCGATCACCTTGGGGTGAAGATCGATCATGTTGCTAGCAGGATCGATCATGCATGCAAGGATAATCGATCCTACGTGTGCCTGGAAGTCTTTGTCGGTGGCTTTCGAAGGACGGCCACCGCGGTGGCCGTTGCTTCCCCTGTCAGGGGAGGGGAGACTTTTGCTCCCCTCCTTTGCCTTTCCCGCGGTTTCTCCGGCTTTCCCCGGCCTTACCCCCTTCCCCTCCCCCTCCTTCCTTCCCCTCTTCTTCTTCTTTCCCGCGAATGCTCTGCTTCTTCCCCTGTTCCGACCGCTCCTTTCTCTCCTCCGTTCTTCCTCCTCCGGCCACCTCTCCTGGAGCTTGAAGGCTCGTTGGGTTCGTGGCGAGGCGAGGAAGATCCGTGGCTAGTCTTCGTGGATCGAAGCTGCTCTGAGGAGGTAGGGTCTTCTTCTAAACTCCGGCTGTTTGAGGGTTTTGTATCCGGGTTTTGTTTTGCTTAGATCTCCTTGTGGAGTTGTTCTTTCCCGGTTTTGAGGCCTTGAGTAGCCTCGTTGTACTCAGATCTACCAACCCACCAAGTTTGGTGGGGTTTGGTTGTGTTTTCCGGCGGTTCTCCGGCCGGAAGCACGCCGGAACCCATCTTTGGGTGATCGATCCTTCTGGGAGGAAGGATCGGTCCTCTGGTGTGGGCTTGCTGCGCCCAGCACATGATCGATCTTCTTATGGGAGGAGATCGATCATGGGGCCTGGGTAAGCATGGTTACCCTTCGTCCCGAGTATGATCGATCTTCCTGGGAGGAAGGATCGATCTTCCCTGGTGCGACTGGAAGGGTGTCCTCTGTCACCAAAGAGATCGATCTCCCTGGGAGGAATGATCGATCTTCTTTGGCTCGACAGCGAGGGAAGCTCACTGTTGCTTGGATGATCGATCCTTCCCTTGGTGAGGATCGATCCTTCAGTAGCAGAGAGGGTTTTCAAGAGTTTTGCCCGCGGGGCTTCGCATGCAAGTGACTTTTTACGGTTTTACCCTCGGGGTTTATCCTGTAATGATTTATGTATGAATGCTCATCGCTTTGTGGTTGAACTGGGAGGGTGATGCCTCCCAGGTGTGTAGAATAAATGGGCTGTCGGTATGCCCTTACCGCTTTGTGGTGAACCGAGGGAGTCATGACCCTCGGGAGTGTTTAGTATAAATGGGCCGAAGGTGTGCCCTTGCTGTGTTGTTTGTTTACAGCTTTATCATACTTATCCTGCCCTTTTTCCTGTGCATTAGACATGCTAGGATAGGTTGGGTGGGTGTTGACTCTGCTGCTTAGAGTACCGAGTGATGGTAGTCTTAACTTCGGTTGTTCCGCCAAGTGCGGAGATCCCGCTTGGAGAAGGGGGTCCTACTGGTTGCGTCGTGTCCACCCTGTGTCAGGGAATGTCGGAGTTGCCCACCCCTGAGCAGTGGCGTTATCGGAGATACGCACCTAGGACAGGAACCCTTCGGGTTATTGATGGGATTGTGGGATCCTTGGCAAGCCTCGGTATTTGGCATCAGAGTGTGTCCGATTGCTTTACCCTTGTGTGTGTGGGAGTTGTAGAGTAGGACCCTGCTGAGCTGTTGCTCATGCCTACCTGGACTGTGTTTGTTGCAGGTGCAGGTGGCCGCTCTGTCCCAGTGTTACCCCCTCGGTCGTCTCGTGGCAGCGGGCCGGATCCTGACCATGTCTGAGGGTCAGGATGGGTTCGTGTGTGCCTTCGCGGAGACCCCGGTGGGTGTTGCAGTTTCTTTTTGGGGACTGTTGATCCCTTGTGGTTTGCTGTACTAAACTCTGTTAACTCTTTTATTACCGTTTTTGTAATAAATGTTAATAGCTGTGGTTTAGTAGCTTGCTTCCGCTCTTTCTCTGTGCTGTCCAGCTGTTTCCGCCAGCTGGGCCTTAGTCTCAACTGTTTCCGCCAGTTGAGGCTAGTGGTTGTGGTGTTCGTTTTTCCCCCCTCGTGTCCCGGCCCGAGTGCGCTCTGCGGGTCGGGGCGCGACAGATGTCTTATTAAAACAAGGCTTAATTACACTTTCGGTACTTGTAAAATTTGGGATATACCACTTTAGTACCTCTAATTTTATAATTACATTTTTAGTACCTATATTATTAAAACCGCTTCGTTTTGGTTCGATCGTCTAACAGCGTCATTTTTTCAAACGGTAAATTGATCACGTGCCTTGCACGTGACCAGTTTTACCACCTCATCACCATTTCTATCTCTAATCTCTCTTCTCTCTCTCTCTCTTCCGTGCTCTCTCTCTCTCTCTCTCTCTCTCTCTCTCTCTCTCTCTCTCTCTTCTCTCTCTCTTCCATGCTCTCTCTCTCTCGTCTCTCTCTTGGTCACTGGCGGTGAACTTGACGGTGGGCTTCAACGCCCATGGCGTGATCACCAGCCGTCTGTGTCTCCACCGCTTGTGGAAAGGTCGGAGTTGTCATCTGCGCCTTAGGCTTCCTCTACGCCGCGCAGCCCACAGTTAAGCAGGGAAAGCCAGAAAAGACGAAGGAGGAGGAGGAAACGATGGCATGGGCGATGCCAGGACTGCTCCTGTTTAAAACATCCATTCATACATGCGTCACAAAGAAGCTCATCATATATGATTTGCAAAAAAGCTCATCAAACATCCATCCATTCATGCATGCGTACGAGGAGAGAAGCTCAAGCTCGTCTCTCTCTCTCTCGTCTCTCTCTTGGTCGTTGCTCCTGTTTAAAACATCCATTCATGCATGCGTCACGAACAAGCTCATCATATATGATATGCAAAAAAGCTCATCAAACATCCATCCATTCATGCAAAAAAGCTCATCAGAAAAAAGTTCATCCCGTTTGACTACGATTTCAGGTAGACAAGACTGTTCACCACCATTGATCCAAGAAAGAGAGATGGAGAGACAGAGGAGGGGGAGGGGGAGACAGGGGAGGGAGGGAGAGAGAGAGCACACAGAAGAGAGAGGGAGGAGAGAGAGAAGAGAGATGAGATGGTGATGAGTTGGCAATACCAGTCAAAATTGATTGGAAATCTATAAAACCAGTCAAAATTGATCACGTGACCGGTAATCCGTTAAGTAAGTAGAACGGCGTCTAACGATAGGTACTAAATATGTTATATACATTAAATGTAGGTACTAAAAACGTAATTATAAAATTAGAGGTACTAAAGTGGTATATCTCAAATTTTACAGGTACCAAAAGCATAATTAAGCCTTAAAACAATCAGCGAAAATATGGTCGATGGGTTTTGGCTGATGGGGAAATGGATGATGACATCGGCCATTGTGACGCCCCGACCCAGAAAACCCATCCGGGCCGGGACGTGAGGGTCCTAAATCTAAAATCAAACGACGAGAGTCTCCCTTGTAAACATCACTTTTAAACCTGATGCATGATTATAATATTCACAATTTATTTAAACTATCCTATCATCAAATCATAATACAAATTAACCACTACAATACTCAATTAACTTTAAAAAGATACAATAATGGTTCAAGTCCTCTGAGTACAACAATCTCTGATCAATTTACATCAAATTGAAATACAAATACATTTCTCCTTCATATTACAATTCATACATTCAAGGCTGTACATTAATTGAATAAGATAAAGTGATGATGTCCTCGATCTCACGCGCCACCAAGGGGAGTGTCGCCTCCAAGCCGCAACTACCTGAAAAAAAAGGAACTGCATCGACCTGCATCGCCGATGCAGCCCAGGTAGGAGTGAGTAACATAGCTCAGTAGGGTTCTACGCTATTCTACGTTACACTGAAGGGAGGAAAACAATAACCGTATTGTCTCTCCGCCTAAGTCTAAGGAATGCCAAGGGTCCCATAACCCTATCGATGTCCCAAGGGCTCCCGTCATGAACCTCTCTCTTGAACATGTTACCAAGATCATCCTAAGCACCAACAGGGGAACGGTTCCATGCGGGATCACCCTTACCCAAGAACAAACGAGAGGAAACAAAGACTGCGGGCTCCTGTCCAGGTACCACCCTGCCCAGTCATACCATCTCTCGCGGGGACACACATGTTAGGGAACGCATCGACATCCATCCTTAGCACTTGGCCTTGGAGAAACAACACGACCTCTAAACCTCAACCACAATATTCCAGTCCGACTACCTAATAATCCTCAAATAATATCAAACATAGTCATTGATGACAATCACATTCTAATCCTCGACTACCCAAAACCCCGGTCCTAGGGCTAGACCCGGGCTACCCGAGAACCCCGGATCGGCGATCGAATCCATCGCCTACCACCTATCCTTAATGCTTCTAATGCAAGCAAATGCATGCAATGCTCACGCGCACAGAAATGCAGAAAGATAAGCATGCAACAGTATGACATCACAACATACAGGGCTAGGCATAGCCTACAGCTTGCCAAAGAGTAAACATAGCAAGGGGTCTAAAGCAGATAAAGGTATAAATTACAATCATCCAATATTATAACGGTGCCCACGGGCCGTAAACAAGCAACATCACATTCAATCAAAATTTCGGCATTACAACGGCATCCACAGCCATCAATACAACGGGGCACAATCCCAGCCACGCAATCACGACAACAAAAATAAATATAGTGGATACAATCTAGGGCACACCTTCGGCCCGTTCAATTATCTAAACATCCCAAGGGTATAACTCCCTTGGTTCAACCACGAAGCGGTAAAGGGCATACTGTCAGCCAGTTTATTCTACGCAATTAAATAGACACATAAATCTAACAAGATTAACATTAATTGCGAGGAAAGATAATATTTGCATGATTGAAACCTAAAGCTACACATGCTTAAAACACGGCATAAATCCTTCATAATTACCCTAGAATTCATATAAATGATATCTAACCACCTTAGCAATCTACTACGAGAAGACCGAAGCAAATAGATCACGACAAACTCCATTTTCGGCCAAAAACCTAAGCTTTTATCAAAGATTCAGTTTCGTCGCAGATCAGGGAACAATTCATAATAAGTCGTACGAAAATCTGAAAATTATGAAATAAGCGTCAATTGAAAGTAGATTCGATGATCTACGACTTTGATCTTGATAATCAAACGAGATCATGCACTCACGAGCCCAGATCTGAGCTAGAACAGCTCAGCTCGTAGAAAAACTGAGCTTCGGCAAAATCCGGGAAAAACTTACAAAAATCCAGATAAAACCCACATCAATTTGCATGAAGCTTCAATCAATTACTAAGCATGCATGAAGGGACTAATTAGAACATAGGATTCTACTAACAAGCTAATTCCTGGATTTCTACATTAAACCCTAGTTAGAGGCGATGAAATCTTATCAATTCAATGTCCAAACGACGTCGAATTGGACATCAACCTTAGGTAAATGTATATTAGCATACTAGGAACATGCAGCCTAAGAATTGGATTAATCTAATGGCTAATCTTCCCGGAATTCACTAATCAATTCACTAATTTCGGTCTCGTCGCAGATTCGAAGAAAAATCACCATAAATCGTAGAAAACTCTGAAAATTATGAAATTAGAGGCAATAGGAAGTAGATCCGAAGATCTACAACCCTCACCTTGATGATCAAACGAGATCATGCACGTACGAGCCACGATCTGAGCTAGAACAGCTCAGCTCGCAGAAAAATAGAGCTTTGATGAAATCCGGGAAAAACATGCATAAAACCCAAATAAATCTCAATCAAATCTCCATAGACTTCAATCAGTAATTTAGCATGCTTAGAGGAACTAATTAGTACAAATAAAACAGCAGATCGAATAATCAAACCCTAACTTAAGCTTAACCCAAAGATCAAGGTAGAAACCCTACCTTGAACGCCAAGTCCGTCTTCAATCCCTGCTAATCCGCCGTCCTCCGTCGTCGTCGTCGTCTCTAGCTCATCGGAGAGCCGCCTGGAGTGGCTGGGAGTCCACCGGGCACTCCCTTATCCACAGCCGTCGCCGGAGAAGAAGGAAGATAGGGGAAGAAGAGCCGCCGTGGGAAGGGAAGGAAGGCGTAGGCCGCCGCCGCCACCGCCACCTCCAGATCGCCGGGGTGGAACGGATGTTGCCGTGGAAGAGAGAAAGGGAAGGAGGAGGGAGAGAGCTCGGGGAAGAGGAGCTCTGGCTGGATTTGAGGAAGGGGAGCTCGAAGGAGACGACGGCCGGCAACAGTGGCGAAGGAGCTCCGGAGAAGAGGGGAGAGGCCGGCATTGTCGCGAGCGAAGGAGAAGAAGAGAGGGGTCGGGCGCGGGGAAGAGCAACAGAAGAAAAGGGGAAAAATAAAGAAAGGGAGAGAGAAAAGAGGGTTAAGCCACTTAAGTGGCTGAACCAACCTAGTCTAGTCAGTTTAATCGGATCGAGTCCGATTAAACTCCAAATTGCGATATCTCTTCGCAATCTCGTCCGGATCTGTCGATCTCGAACACTCCTACTGGATCTATTCATTCACGTACATCAATCAAGGCTGTGTGTGCACTACGCGGGTGTGAAACCGACCACCAAGGTGTAATTTACCAAATTGCCCTTGGGGTCCAAAAACAGCGATGCGATCAACCGATCGCAACCCAAGGCCAACTGGGCCAAAACCAACCAAGCCAAGCCCTTGACCCAACGCGGTCGGACCGGGTTGGAGGAACGGGTCCTCACAGCCATGTTTTGGACGATGACATTTAGATTATCGGCCATTATCTACTATTTTTCCACTGGCACTTCGACTGCCGGTTTGACATAGTAAACGATGGAATCTGAAGATCTCTTCAATAACAAAGTTGTAGATCTTTTCGTCCTCTTTTCAATGGTTTCAGGATCGTTCACTTTGGATATTTGATGTCAAAGTTAGGGCCAAAATACTTCAGTTGTGTTAACACTGAAGTATCTATTGATCGATTGACAATATTTACGAAATTGCCATTGATCTTGTTAATCGCCCAAATAGTTATATTTATGGCTAACATTTTGCCCTCCTGGTCTTTATAAAAATAGAAAATTTTGTAAAGACCTTATTCTGTTGGCCAATTGGGTGATTTTTTCGGCTGTATGGATGATTTTGTCGATCAATTGAGTCGTCCGTAAACCATATTTTATTAGCCATTCGACCAATATACTTGTTTTATAGCATGTAACGATCGGCCAGGATGAGGTAATCGGCCATAAAACATTGATCGGCCATGCATTGTCTGTCGTGCAATTTTTCACATAATCTTTTCACATGCACTTTTCCATATGTCAGGCTAAACATGTCATGCTAATAAATGCATGTCAGGTGATCAAGCTCTTATGAGTTTGGACGTTCACCACGTCTTTTTATGATAGATCATCAAAGTTTCAGTTTTTTGGTCGATCATTTGCATCACTATGACCATTTGCTTCACTGCCCTTTTTTATACTCAATCAATCATCTGTGTTGACCATCTGATATTATTGGTCGATCAGTTTTATAAGTTCGTAGCCGACCAACCTTTGGTCGATGACCAATTCTTGATCAATCATCGAGTTGTTTAATGGGCCATCTCCCATTTGCCACTTATTAATTGGCCACGAGCATAAGAACTGAGAGGAGTAAGACAGCAGCGCCGGGGCCATCGTCGAGTAGGCCACCTCATCGGTATGGACCGTCTACTTTTTCATCGGGGAGAGGAGGACCATGGCAGAGTTCGTGGCGCTTGAGGCGTTCTTCAAGCTCGGCATTTGGCAGGGGTTGGCCAAAGCCATCGGCAGCACCATCATCGCTTTTGCTATCTGGGCATTCATCGGCCGCACCAGTAGAGATGACGATGCAAAGGATGGTGGTGATGACGACGTCCCATCTATTGACGAACAGCGCTCCGGCGATCTGCTTGGAGAACTGGGACTCGCCGATGCCGTTGTAGACTCCTCCGCCGGAGTTGGTGATGGGGAAGGTAGAGATTGGCACGACGAAGGATGCTCTGTTTTCCCCTTTTCCGCGATGGGCGATGAGCGATGATCCAAGGACGATGAGCAATGCTGGGCGATGAGCAAGGGACGATGGACGACGAGCGATGGTCGTCGAGCAATGGATGAAGGGCGATGATGATCGTCGACGGGCGATGGGTGATGAGTGATGGTAGTCGATGGGCGATGAAGGATGGTCGTCGACGAGCGATGAAGGATGCTCTGTTCTTCCTCCCAACGGCGATAGGTTGCCGTCATCCCAACCGATGGGATCCTTGAGGCCAATGTTGGGTTGCCACGGTGATGAGAGATGATCAATGAGCTATCGACGAGGGGCGATGAGCGAGGCTCTGTTTTTCCTTCCCAACGGCGATAGCGAGGCTTTGTTTTTTCTTCGCAACGGCGATAGGTTGCCGTCATCCCAACCGATGGGATCCTTGAGGCCAATGTAGGGCCGGCACGGCGATGAGGGATGCTCTATTTTTCCCCCAACGGCGAGAGATCGCCATCGTCCCTACCGACGGGGACGTTTGAGGCTGTGGATGACAGCGATGACGAAGATCTGGGCTTGCTTGAAGGAGGCCGTGGCCTGAGGAGTTAGGCTGGGGCGTCGAGGGGTGCTGGGAATGAGGAGAGCATACCAGCTTGCCCATCAGCCTTCCGATGGCTTTCCCGTCCGCCGGAGTTGGTGGCGACGAGGTAGATGTTGCAGAGGATGGGTTCCGCAAAGAGGTATGTGGAGAGACCGTTGTGGACTCCAGCGACGGCACGGGCGTGGAGGACTCTGGCGATGGCATGGGCGTGGAGGACTCCAGCGACGGCCTGGGCGTGGACGACTCTGGCGACGGCCTGGGCGTGGAAGACTCCGGCGACGGCATGGGTGTGGATGACTACTCTGAGGATGTCATCAATGTGCAGGATGAAGGTGGAGCGCATGTGGACCAATTTAATGGACGCAATCGTCACTGGCGGTGTAGTATTTCCTGAAGCCTTCCCTGATGACTTCATCGGCGGCAAATGGATTTCCAAGAAGAAGATTGTTGTGGATACGGCGATCAAAATGGAGGTAGAGGACAACCCCAATGGTTTGAATAAACCGTCGATCCTTTGAGCAATCAAAAGTTTCCATCGCCCATTTTTGAACAAAGTTTTGATATTGGTCAACCAAATTTTTTGCATGTTGCTCGACCAACATACTTGCTTGACCAAATTATTTTTTTCCCAGGCTCTTTCCTCTGTCATAAATGAGCCTTCTGAATATACTAGGAGGTTTTAATTCTTTTGAATCGTCCATCTTCAACTCATGACGTGAAACCATTTGACTCTTTTGTTTTTGGCAAGGCTCCAACATATTTTCCAGCCAAATCCTAACATACTTGTCCATAAGATCGTCCATCATATGATCTGGACATTTTTTATCTTTCAGATCATTCATCTTCAACTTGACCATTTCTATCTTGACATCACTTTCTACAAAACTCTGCTCTTTTTTATGATCGATCACCATATCATTGCTTGGACAATTTTGTCCAAGTATACAGAACATCTCCATCTTATCACTGGATGAATCTTTTTCATCGTCCATTTCCATAATATTGTTTCGACCATTTGTCTCCACTAGATTGTTCCTTATTAAACAAGGACCACTTGAATTTTATTCTTTTGTTGATGAAGAATTCCTTATCAATAAAGTGAAACCACCTTGATTTTGCAGGAAAGATGGCAGAACTATTTTGGTCCTCTCACCTCTAAGACCTTCTTCTGGAGACATACTCCATTTAAGAAAACTTCGTTGAAAATCATCATCCATATGGTCACTTTTCATTCCTTTGAAAATAGTAATTCTGGGAGTGCCATCTTTCATTTTGTCCCTTCTTCTTTGTACAGCTTCAACACACTGTCTCACTGGGCGTGCCAAAAAATGTTAGAACATAAATAATGTGTAGCATGTCGGTGATTGGCGAAGGGAAAAAAGGGTTAAAATAATCTAACATCAAGAATCAGGAGATTGTGGTTTTGTTCAACTCTTTCGAACTTTCGAAGTTTGTTTGAACAGAGGTGTCGAAGCTGTTGAGATTGGATGAGGAAATGGAAATGAAGTGGAAAATAGAAAATGGGAAGTGGAAATGAAATATGGAAAATGGAAATGAGAAGTGGAAAATGATGAACTATGGTAAATCTACTCCTAGGAAATTATAGATCTACTCCTATGAATAGAATTATGGTAGCAGAACTCCTAGGAAATTATGGTAATACTATTCCTATGGAAGAAATTATTGTAGCACTACTCCTAGAAATGAAGGACTAGTTGCAGGAATTTAAAGGAAAGAAAAGTTTCATTGCTGAATTTAAAAGGCTACATTGTAGATAGACTTATATCTACTTATACATGCTAAAAGATAGATAAAGTGGCATTTTGCTCCTGATTTCGGGAGTCTCCTTTTTCTTCATCCTCATGGCCTTTTATAGAGCTTCTGGTAACCACCTTGAAACCACCCGAACTATCCACTGCAACTGTCAGAACTGAATCTGAAACTATCATAAATGCATAATTGGCTGATATCTTCAGCTATTTATGAAACTGCCATCAGATAGAACATCTTATCTTTCACTTCAATTTGGTCGATGATAATCTTGGAATTTGATAAAACTCTGAACATGAAAGTTGTAGGTCTTCGAATTCTCTTTCCAGCGGTCTAAAAGCAAACTAATTTGGATATCGTATAAGAAAGTTATCGTCAAAATAGTTGAAACACATCGATGTTTTATTAAAATAATCAGCCAAAATATAGTCGATGGGTTTTGGCCGATGGGGAAATGGACGAAGACATCGGCCATCTTTTGGACGATGACATTTAGATTATCGACCATTATTTACTATTTTGGCCACTGGCACTTCGACTGCCGGTTTGACATAGTAAACGATGGAATCTGAAGATCTCTTCAACATCAAAGTTGGAGATCTTTTCGTCCTCTTTTCAATGGTTTCATGATAGCTCATTTTGGATATTTGATGTTAAAGTTAGGGCCAAAATACTTCAGCCGTGTTAACACTGAAGTATCTATTGGTCGATTGATAATATTTACGAAATTACTATTGATCTTGTTAATCGCCCAAATGGTTATATTTATCGTTAACAATTTCCTCTTATAATCAAACTCTCTGCCCAAAGGAAGGTGCAATCGATGAATATCTAAGTAGAGAATGATCACTTAAATTTATGTATATAAAAAGGTCTACCTTATTTAACCTTTTTCCTTCGCTGCAATATCTTTGACTGTCTACGATTATCTTTGGCAGGCTGTTTTCATGAAGTCCCTGTAATACAATAGAATACTGTTGCGTATAAATCATCCGTTACGGTTAAACTAGTTGAGTTTTTTTTTTCAAATATGGCAATAAATATCAAATAATTGCATATCATATTCGAATCTACAATCTGACTTCGGAATTTAAGCCATCGCTATAGTTTCCAAAATTGGTAAATGGTTATCTTTGTCATGTGTATGCTGTGAATAGTCACTATGGATTTGACAATGATCAATTGTCGTGTGTAGAGGTTTCTGTTGGAAATAAAAGAACTAGGATTACTGCTTTTACTAAGATAGCAAGTAATCCTTTACAATCGGTTTTTTAACAAACAAATAAAGTTCACATACCATTAATCCGAAAAAGGAATGAAAGAGAAGGAAGACGAATCCGACGAAGAAACTCCGCTTGATCGAGGCCAGTGTGCCACACTGTGCCCTTAAGCTATATTTGCCCACCACCCCTTGCTTCTGGTTCATCAGGCAAAAAGCTCGCAGGGTACAACGATCCACCGTGATTGGAGGGAAGCCGGCCGTCCGATCACCCTTCGAGCTCCAAGATGGTATGATACTCTCAATCAAGACCCTCTATTATGCAACTGGTGTGGTGAGGAGTGTATGCATCAGCAAGCTTAGAATGGTTGGTATGGGGTCCTATTTATAGGTTAGCTAGGCTAGTTGATCAGCCATTTAGTGGGGAGGTGAAGAGACTCGCCACGTCATCAGTAACCGATGCCACGTCAGCGCCACGTCATCCGTAATCGCCCAGTCATGGGCTGCCACTCTGCCACATCACCAGTAACTGCTACTTAGTGGGGAGCTGAACAGGCGCAACGTCACCAGTAACAGCCACCCAGGAGAACATGGGCTGCCATGTCATCCATAACTGCCCAGTCATGAATATTATGGGGAGACCAAGAGTCATAATTGACTCAGCCCATTTCTGGTGAATTGATGGCTCACTTAATGTGGCTCAGCCCAATTGTGACTGTTCAGGAAGATGAACAGTCATCTGCCACGTAGGCAAAAATGCACGCGTGACGTACATGTGGCGCCCACATGGACAGACATGTCACCGGCGGCCGGCCGGACGGAGCCGGGTTGCCGACAGGCGGTGGCCGGTGGCACACGCGCGCGCACGTGTGTGTGCCTCTCTCTAGTTCTTACACACTTTCAAACTATTGATGCTCAAGTCTCTATATAAAATAGAGAAATGTTCTTGTCCCAAGCAATGTGGGACTAAACGTTTGCACACACACTCATATGGGCTTCATATGACTCTTTTCTTAACTGGGTTTTAGCAGTCTCATTTGATTCAACACACATGTATATAAGGCTTAGCCCACTCCATCACCGTAGGAGTTTTGGGCCTTCTCAGAAAACTTAAATCCAACAGTTTCAACATTTTCGGAGTCGAAACACAGGGAATTACCAGGAAAAACAAAGTCAGTTCTCAAAACTCTTGATCCCTAAGCGGAGTAATCAAAAGGTGGGTTGAATTATCTAAAAAAATAATCTAAGAAAGCAAGTAAAGTGATCGGGATTGGAACCAAGTGATGAATTATCTAGGGATTACTCAATCCACCCTAGCTTCACCTTCAATCTTCTCTAGTTATCCTCTTGTTCACTTCTCTCAACATTGTGGATCATCTGGCTACAAGCTCACATGAATCCCTAAAATAAGATTTATGTTCCTAACGGCATCGCCTATCTTTCTTGGCATAAGTTGTCTTCGATCCTACGATTACTTTAAGTTATACTACTCCTAATGACATTGGCACAACCTATCCTAGCATAGCATAGCCTATTTCAAAAGCAAACCATAAATCACATGAAAACCATCCCATAAATCTGTATAAACAATCACAGAAAGCTTATACGACTGAAAATACTTCAAAGGAACTCTGTTCCCTCAAATCTCTAGTCATTAAAACCATATTTATGAGATCTTGTTGAGAAGAAGTTTACAAGAATCAAACCAAAGAAAATCAAAAGCTACACTAGGGTTTCATGATATCCCTAAGTTTAGAATTAGTTACTCATCTTCTGGGAGAGATCCATAGGTGTTGGGAAGGAAGCCGTCGATCCCCGCGGAAAGATCTCCATCTTCAAAACCCTAGCCTTCTCCTCCAAAAGTGGTCCAAAAGATGATTATTTTCGGCTGGAACAACCCATTTTTATAATAGAAACCCTTAACCTCGGAATTAGGAGTTATAGTTGAACTTCAACTCTAATTTCCCTAATTCCGAGTTGCTGACATCATCGAAGCAATCCATCGTACTCAAATCCGATCCATCGCTGTAGTCGGTTTGACTGGGTTATTAACTGCCACGTCATTAATTAATTTCTTCAGCTTTTCTCTCCAACTTCCATACTTCTGACTTTGATTCAAAAACTGACACCACTGTATACCGAATCTCACAAAGTCTTCAACATAAAAGTTGTAGCTCTTGAAATCTTCTTACATCTCCCAGAATTGCAGAATATTTTGAATTGTGTAGAATTTCTGGTGATTTATTTTTAAACAATCGACGAAGCAGTCTTTTTGTAGAATTTTGTGATTTTTGGCCGAATTTCTTGTATTTGTTCTCAAATCCTACATACACCTGAAATCAAACAATAGGATATCAAATACACCTACTCTAGTCCTAACAAAGGTAATTTAAGGGGTTTAATTATGAATAATTAGTGACTTATCACCCACTCAGCCACCCGACTCCGGCCCTCCCCCCTCTCTAGCACCCACCCCGCCCCCCCCGGCAGGCCGGCACCCACCCAGGGCCCAACCACCCGCAAGAAAGAAGAAACAGAGCAGCTGAGCAGGAATGTTTTTTTTTAAAATTATTTGATTTAGTTAATTATTTGTTAATGTTAGGATCTATAATTTATTAGTTTGATTTAGTTAATTATTTATTTGTTAGGATTTAGTAGGGTTGTGCAACGGGTTGGGTCACAGGTAAATGGGTGCGGGTCGGACCCGACCCATTAATTTTGCACACCTTTGTGACCTGCCCATTAACTTGCTATTAACAGGTAAACAGGTAAACGGGTTAACAGGTAAATGGGTAAACAGGTACAGGTTAACCTGTTTAACCTGCTATTTTTTCAGAATTCTAGGATGATTTCTCAACCTTGTTCAGATCTCTAATTTGCCACCTTCCAAACAAAAAAGCTAAAGCATTCTCTTTGCTTGAGTATAACATAAGAAGGTAGTAGTATTGACATTTCAGGACTGAAAATAATTTTAGCATACATATCATGAAATATAAAACAATATAGCAAGAGACATGACCAAAAAAAGCAGTACAGTGGAATAGGATCCAGCTGTGGTATTTCTTCATAAGAGTTGATACTACGCTGATAATAATGGGTCATTGTGTTAAGTCAACGGGTGACTCGGGTTGGACCATATGTCATTTTTCAATTTATTTTAATTTTAAATAGTAAACGGGTTAACTCGTTAATAAAAAATCGAATACCCATTACCCAACCCATTTTTCACCATAACGGGTCGGGTTCAACCCGACCCGTTTTTTACCACCTTATGACCCGCCCGTTAAGGCTTGGGTCGGGTGTTTTGACTAGGTCGAGACGGGTTACTCAACCCGTTGCACACCTCTAGGATTTAGTTAATTATTTGTTAATTTATTATTTTGATTTCTAATTGTCGCTTTTTTATTTATATTTTTGTTTTGTTTTATTTAGATAATGGATAAATTTGTGATAAAAAAACCACGAAGCGGACCAAACGGTGAATCTTCTAATACTCATAACTTGCATACTATTTCAGAGAATACTAGTTCGAAAAGACCCTGAACTAGTTTAATTAATCCGAATGATATTGTTGGTGACCAAGGGTTGCGTAAACCCATTGAAACATATGTTGTTGGAATTAGGGATGAAATTCATAGGGGGTACTTGATCAAAGGCCCTTGTCAACTGTTTGGTCATAATTTTCTCAAGAAAAAATATGAAAAAGATATGAGGAGTTTTAGGAAGACGTGGTTCAAAGACTATGAGTGGTTGGAATACAGTGTATCAAAAGATGCAGCGTATTGCTTATGGTGTTATATGTTTAGAAAACCTCAAGGAGAATAAGGCGGAGGAGATGTGTTTACATGTATAGGATTCAACAATTGGAAAAAGGCAATAGAAAATTTTGGTGAATATATTGGCGCACATAGCAGTTTTTACAATGAAGCTAGAGAAAAATATGAAACACTCAGAAATCAATGGCAAAGTGTGTCACACATATTTTCCGCACACGGGCATGACTAAGAGAATGCATATCACATTCCTTTAACAGCGGTTTTAGATTGCATTCGTTTTCTTTTGGTGCAGGGATTAGCTTTTCGTGGTCATGACGAGTCTGAGAGTTCATTGAGGAAAGGCAACTTTCTTGAGCTTTTGGAATGGTACAGCTTACGAGATGAAAAGATTGCTAAGACAGTTATGGTTAATGCTATTGGAAACAACCAAATGACCTCTCCAAAATCTCAAAAGGAATTGGTGAAAAATCCCAAAAGGAATTGGTGAATGCTTGTGCAACGGAGACCACACTTGCGATCATTAATGATATTGGGGGAGGATTTTTCTCTCTTATGGTTGATGAGTCGTGAGATAATTCAGTGAAGGAGCAAACGGCAGTGGTTTTAAGATATGTGAACAAACGTGGACAAGTAATTGAAAGGTTTCTTGGTGTGGAACATGTTGCTGACACTTGCTCTCAATCTTTAAAAAATTCTATAAACGGATTGTCTGCAAGACATGGTTTATCAATGTCCATATTGAGAGGCCAAGGGTATGATGGGGCATCAAACATGCGAGGGGAGTTCAATGGGTTAAAGTCGCTTATTTTGCGGGACAATCCTTTTGCTATCTATATCCATTGTTTTGCTCACCAACTTCAATTGGCTATTGTGGGTATTGCAAAGAATAACTCACAAGTTGGTGATTTTTTTAATTATACTTGTTTGATTGTGAATATGGTCGGAGCCTCTTGTAAAAGAAAAGATATTCATCGCCAAAGACATCATGAGAGTTTAGTGGATCTGTTGGATAAGGGAGAGATTTCTAGTGGAAGAGGCAAAAATCAAGAAATCAGTCTCGCACGACCAGGTGATTACTCGTTAATTACTAAATCTCTTCAAATATTTTATTTCTTTGTTTATATGCTTTTAATTCCCATAATATTGTTACTTTATTTTAGGTGATACTCGTTGGGGTTCACATCACCTTACAATAATCCGTCTTTTCACTATGTGGTCATCAGTGTTGGAAGTTCTTGAAAATATAAAAGATGATGGAGTTCAGTCAGAATAAAGATTGATGGCTATGAGTTTGATGGATAAGATGGAAAGCTTTGAGTTTGTATTCACTATGCATTTGATGAGGGATATAGTGGGAATAATGAATGAATTGTCACTTGTCTTGCAGCGAAAGGATCAAGATATAGTTAATGCTATGAGTTTGGTTGGAGTAGTGATGGAACGACTGCATCATTTGAGGGAGACAGAATGGAATAAATTTTGGAAGAAGTCAAAACTTTTTGTACCGATAATTCTATTAGTGTACAAAATATGGAAGATATTATACCAAATCACAATCGTTCGAGGCGTGGAAGCTCTGGAGGGCAAAGTATTTCTTATATGCACCATTTTCGTGTTAAAGTGTTTTTCCAAGTTATTGAATTCATCGCTCAAGAGATGAACCATCGTTTAATAGAAGCAAGTACGGAGTTACTTCTTTGCATTGCATGTCTTGATTCAAGAAACTTATTCTTAGCATTTGACCATGCTAAGTTATGTCGTCTTGCTGAATTTTATCCAAAGGATTTCACAGCAGCTGATCGTATGATACTTAGAGATCAGCTTAACACCTACATTAGAGATGTTAGAAGAAATGATGATTTTTCTAGACTTCAAGATATTGGAAGTCTTGCTGTGAAGATGGTTGAGATTAGAAAAAATGCTCTATTTCCATTGATTTATCTTCTTATTGAGTTGGCATTGGTCTTACAAGTTGTGACTGCAACCGTTGAGAGAGTCTTCTCTTCGATGAAGATTATCAAGTCTGATTTGCGTAATAAGATGGAAGATGACTGGATGAATGATTGCATGGTAGTATACATCGAGCGGGAAATTTTTGAAACTATTGAGAACGAAGTCATTTTGCAACGTTTTAAAAAAATACAAAAGCGTAGGATCCAACTTCTAACTCTCAATCGTAGCACATAGTACGGTACATATATTTTAATATTTGTATTATTTTTATTCCTTAATGTTCGATATTATAAGTCTCTTGGCACCTTTTGCATTACTTAAAAGAAAAAAAATTTGATCATTTTGTTTTAGATTTCACCTTCCTAAATCTCATCCTGCTTCCGCCACTGAATCCAACTACGGGTTAGAAGTTAAAAAATCAATGAGTAAATATCTTCCAAATACATAAACCTTCACTGTGCATGATAAATTTAGACTGTAAATTGAGGAGGAAGAATGTTGGCGAGTATTCGGTGAAGTTCGTAAGCAACACATCTCTTCAGCTAGAATGTCGTCGACGCTGTTCGTTACCTGCCGGCAACCTCCTCACACTTATCCACCAAAGAAATAGTAAGGGAGAGAAGAGCGAGGATTAGTCCTCCAGATGTCACATGAAGCCCCATAACTACTGCCATCGTGGAAGTCTAGTAGAGGGAGAGGGAACGGTCGAATAGAAAGAACAGAGATGAGAAGATTAGAACGAGAAGAGAAGGTGGGTGTGGTTACTACTTACTAATGCGTATCCAACGATATATGTCACCTGGTGGAATTGCCCTCAACTTATTAGAAAAGACCAATGGTTATGAGATGAAGAAAAAGACAAATTGTGTGACCATTTAAAGCAAAGCAATGGATCTCTAAACTAATGTGAAACCATTTGCATTAGTTTCATTATTTAATTAACTCTTGGCCGACCAGTTTCCCGCCCATTACAAAAATAGCCTTGTTTATTATTAAATATATCCTTTTAAGCGTTAGATTTTTTTTAAAAAGTGAACTGAACCTTTTAGATATTGTTAGTCAATATAATGGCTAACCAATCAATGATTAACATGTCAGCATAATAAATATGGCCGACAGACTTTCCAACCCAATTGGGCGATATCGTTCAAAGGTAAAATCGTCGAACAAAGAATGAAATTATCGATTAAGATCATCGCTAAAAAGAGAAAAATTATCAATCAAGAATGATGATTGTTTTCACATAAAGAAACTATTAGTCAAGGGCGATAATGATCTAACAACGATGATATTGCTATTTAAAAACGATGATCTTCCTTACACAAGAAGGTTATCGGTCAAAAGCAGTAACAGGTCATCGACCAAAGACTTGATTTATTCAAAGATAGCAAGTTATCAACTTTGGATGATGAAGAGACATACTAGAAAAAGACAACAATCAAGAAGGACAACATTGCAACATGCACAAGCTTACCAACCCGACGCAACCGTCGTCGGCCGAAAGCTCATCACCCAGACGTTACCGTCATCGGCCAGAGCAAAGAATGTAGAAACGAGGAAATATCGGAGAACATGGGACACGTGGCTCATCCAGAGTGAAAGATGGAGGACGACGGAGAACGACGGAGAACGTGCTGGACGAAGCAGTTGAACTGCTCTAGTATAAATACCCTTATCTTTCACTGTGTAATCTCTCTCGCAAATAAAACACAGAGCCTGCGCGCCTGGATTTTCTTACTGTTGTTTAAGATGCTTTCTGTAAGTTGATTTCCTTAATATAATGGCTTCATTTCTTCAGTTTTTAGTTAATCTTTTCTGCTTAAAGTAGCTTTTGATAGTTATGTTTTCTTCCTCGTTTCTTAGATAGTTCTTTACTGCATTTCTTTAGATTAATTTAATATTTGAAGTTTTTATCTTCTAGGATTAGATTAAGTTAATCAATAGATTTAAAATGCTTTCTCTGGATTTAGTAACTTAGGATGATCTTTAAGACTTTCTTTAATTAATTTCGTAATATTAGATGACTTATGCTTTCCTTATTAAATTAAGTTAATCTAGATAATTTGCTTTTAATTAGATTATTAAATTAGGTCTAATCTAGATTTCCATTCAATTTGACACCTCTGTTCGTTTAGAATGAGTAGAACTTAACTATAATCATCTGATACTTAAGTGTGGAGTAGATTTTGACTTTGACTATTTGACCGGTCAACGGTTAGATTTCTGTTCTAACAGATATCAAGTTGACCAAAATGTATTATCAGATCCATCTTCTTCGTCTCCTCACCGCGAATTCTCGAAGAGTAATGCTAAATACATCATAATTTTTAATTAGCACAAGACATTACTTAATTGCTTCCCAATGCTCCTACCTCTTTCAAGTTGTTAGTGGTGATCGTTGGGTGTGGTGGGAAGACCTGGCCTCGGTCGCAGCAACAGTGGTATGAAAATTTTGATTGCCTTATGTATATTTTATTTTATGTACACAATTTCTTTATATTAGAATTCATGGCTGTTTAATTTTTGTAATATATGGTAGTAGCTTTCGTTGCCTTATATATATATACTAGTACTCACTCGTTATCCTGTCACGGTTTTGCAGTTCTCTTACTAATAAACCATAAAAATGTATAAAAATATTCATAATATAAGATCGCATAGAGTACTTCTTTCTCAACATCACGATGGGCAGTTCTTTCTCAGCATCACGCAGTCCACTTCCGCAGCTTCAACGATGGGCAGAAGTCTCATTTACCAGCGTGGTGGAGATGATAGACTGCTCTGTCCCCTCTGCAAACGCCAATACTTGTATCCTTCCTATGATCTTTCATTATTCATCATAGGATGAAGTATAAGTAATCCATCACAAAGAGCTATGATGTGTCACAAAAAACTTATGATGGTATCTTGCATAAAGAATTCAAAGATGCCATGATGGCTAAGAATGGTCTTAATTAAAAATTGATTGACATAACTCACTTTCCTCAAATCACAATTAAAACAACACATATATAAATGGTCAACATCTACATATTGGAATAAAAAATGACAATACAATCAATAGAAGGGAAAGAAAAAGGCGAAAGTGGCCAGAATAGTACGCCGATCTGATCATTGCAATGGTATTTGGTCGCAGAAGTCAACCATTAAGGATCTCCTTGATATTTTTTACCATGAATTCAATTCACCATAATCTCAACCTGAGATATACAATTGTTAGTGTGAGTCTGTGTCACTTTTGTATCTACAATTAATATTTAATAAAAAGGATTCATAAAATTATAACAATATGAGACCTTTAACTTTTGGTATTCAATAAGTTACATTAACATTTCTGTTTGAGAGCCCATGTGACATGAGTAGTGATTTTTACAACTAACAAAACAGCACACAAAAAAAAAATTATTGTCAACTAAACCTGCAACGGTCCTCTTATTCTATAATTGCCAATCACTGCCTCAGACAACAATATCATTATTAATTCTTAGTTAACATCCAAATGAATCACTATTTACAGAAAACCTTGGCAATGCGAAAAATATGCTTAACACCATTAACTATTTTAATTATGTAATTGCCAATAGCAATCATTCTCTATTAATATAGGAAAGGATCAAACTTACAATAGTGAATGGTGATGAACATTTGGTCACTACACCATGTATATCGAAGGGATGACAACTACAATATTTTGATTAATTGGGAGCACAGACGTAGCAAATTTAGATTAGGAGATTGAGCGCATTTAGTTTGTGGTAGAATGAGCCTACTTTAGGAGCATGACGACAACTACAAAGAAAAACACAACCTCTGCGTGATCAGCATTGTATTGCAATAAATCAACTAAGTTAAAAGTAGAGTCTTGAGATTCTCCTATGATATTATACAATATAAGTGCAGCACTACTATACAATATATTAAAACAAAAATAAAATTAAACAAAAGGAATAAAAAATCACAATTTTCCCCTTTTCTTCTCTCCTCCATTGTCTTCTTCTTTTCTCTTCTTCCACCCCTCTTTCCTTCCTCCTCCTCGCCGCCAGCAAACACCATCGTTTTGAAGCCTTTCTTCTTTGGCGAAGTCCAACTCGGTGATGCCTCCACTTCCCCGCTCCGGTGATGACGCATCCAAACCATTCGCTCCACTTCCCCGTTCGCGACGCCGGAGGTCGATGAGATCGGGGGGATCGAAGGTCGGCTGAGGAGATCGGGGAGGTCGGAGGTCCCGACGCCGGCGGAGAAGCTCGGAATCGCGACAGACGTACCCTCACCCAACCCACCTCTCTCTTTCATCACCGGTCCCTGCCGTGAGATTGGGACTCCTCTCCTCCACTTCCCCGTTCGCGACGCCGGAGGTCGGTGAGATCGGGGGTATCGGAGGTCGGCTGAGGAGATCAGGGAGGTCAGGAGGTCGGAGGTCCTGACGCCGGCGGAGAAGCTCTAAATCGCGACAAAGGTACCCTCACCCACCCCACCTCTCTCTTTCATCACCGGTCCCGGCCGCCTTGAACCCTACTTGGGGTCTTTCTTCCATGGCATCTCCTACTTCGATATCGTCACCCGTCGGAACCCCGACGCCCAACGCCCGGCCGCCACGACTACACTCCTCTCCTCCGTGAACGCCGGCTCACGAGACTTTCTGTTCCCCTCGGCGCCAGTCGTCAGCAAAGCCTCGAAAGAAATGACGTGCAGCAATGGGAGGATGACGTCGGTGCCGCCAGCCCCGGTACCCTCCACCGCCGACACTGCCCCGAGACTGGACTCCTCACCTCTTGAACGCCGGCTCCTCGCTTCCGCCTTCACCTCTCCTCCGTGAACGCCGCTGTCCCAACCCACACTACTCTCTCTCTCATAGACTCTCTCCCATAACCATCCCCACCCCCTCTCTTCAGGAACCGTCTGTAACCGACTGCTAAACCGCTGCCCAGAATTGGTAAATCTATAATGGAAATGTATATGCAAACCTAACTTAGTAGGGAATATGTATATGTAAACCTAACATAGAGAATATGTATATGTAAACCTAACTTAGGGAATATATATAAAGCTAACTTAGGGAGTATGTACATGTAGACAGCCTTATTAAGGGGAAAATGGTTGTAATTGTTTTTGCTCCTTATAAGGTTGATATATATATATATGGAAGTTTTCAGGATCAAACCGGTTTGATAAGTCTTCTGCATCAAACTCGGATCCTGGGCGTCCGATTTGATCGGATGGCTTAGATCATGTTTCACTGCTTAAACCCCCCCCTCCCTCTTCCCGTTCTTCGCGATCCACCCTCTATCCCTCTCAAAACCCTCCAGCCCCGTCGCCGATCTACCGTCGCTGCTCCACCGTCGTGCCGCCGCCGCCTCCTTGCGCTGTCCTCCCTCGCCCCATCCTCCCCTTCTTCGCGATCTTGCCTCCCTCTCCCTCTTGCTTCGCCATCGCCGAGAGAGATCCATAGCGGAGGTCGCCGTTCAGTTCCCGGTAAGCTCTTGCTCTCTCCCTTCTCTCTCGGATCCTGGCCGTGCGATGATCCAACGGCTTAGTTCATGTTTCGCTGCTTAAACCCCCCAACCCCCCCACCGGCCGCTCGCGACCCAACTCTCTCTGTCGTCACGTGCCCTAGAGATCGCCTCCCTTCTCTCTCGGTTATGTCTTCTGTTTCTGCAGGTGCTTTATGGTGTTGATTTGGATACAGGAGCTTTTGGCAGTGGTTTTCCTAAATTCTCTTTGACTCCAACAAAATTTTGCTATGCAGAATGAGTATGTGAAGTCCGGATGGTTGTACTTTGGGAGAATTTAGGAAAACCATGGTTGTACTTTGGGATGTGCTTTTCATCTTTTTGTTGCGTAAGATGCTCATGACTTCTCATTTAAAATAACTGCAAATCGTGAATGCTGTACATCATGAATATATCATGAATATCTACTTGGCAATGCTAATGTTGATTTTTAAACTTACTTGTCATTTCCGCTAATAGCATGTCGAAGATCATCATCTATATTCATTGAATTAATTGCACTTTGGTGCTCCAAAAGTATGGTATGGAGTCCCTGGAAGAGATGCCTTGAAGCTGGAGGTAGCTATGTAAAAGCACCTCACAGATTTGTTTGAAGAACAACCTGACTTGCTTCATAATCTTGTGAGTATGATTTTGCATAGCTTTTTGGTGAAAATGTTATAGCTATAGCTTTGCCATTAATATTTGCTTGTGTCTCACCTTATTTATCTTCTTTATGTAGATTACATAGTTTTCACCTTCCATACTGAAGCAGGAGGGTGTTCCTGCTTATCGTCGTGTTCAGCATTCAGGAGAATTTGTTCTCACATTTCCACGAGCATACCATTCAGCTTCAATTGAGGATTTAACTGTGCCGAGGCTGTGAATGTAGCTCCAGTTGACTGGTTGCCACATGGACAGAATGCCATAGAGCTTTATTGGAAGATAAATTGATGCAGATGAAGACCAGGATGGAGATGCATGTGTTGCTGTGTGTCCTCCTTGTATTTGTCATGTTCTAATATGGATTTTGTAATTGTCCTCGTTGTGTTTGTAACTGGTGTACTCATACTCTTGGAAAAGAATGAACTTAGCTTCCTTCAGTTGATAAGTGTTGGATATCATCTGTGGATTTGATTTGTCTATGGTTTTGTTTACTAATAGTGCAAATTAAGTTGGTTTCTGAGAATCCTCAAGGATCATGTACAAGTGGTTATCTTTTTTTATTGTATTCTAGTTTTAAGAATTTCAGTACTTAGATGAAGATGATCTCAAAGTTCTTGTTGTGCACTGATCCTAGATTCTTTGCTATAAAACATTGTGGATTCATGTGTATAAAGAACAATTTTGTTCTACAATGCATTCACAACAGATTGAGTAATTCCCTTATTAGAAGTAATTCCCTTATTCCAATCTGTCTATTCACTATCAACAGTATATAAAATCTATTGCAAGTGAGATCCTTTAATCTCTCACGAGAAGTAATGCACATTAAAAAAAAAATGTTTTAATACAAGGATCATAGACAAGGCTGAGGATCAATGTGTTTTAATAAAATGATCATATACAAACATGTTCAGATGAAGAGCCATGAGAAGAGCTCATATACAAGAAGTGTCGTATCACACAGTGGATCTTTTGTACAGAACATGGATTGAAATTCCAGTTACAATGCTTTTGACACTAGAGAGATGAAAAGAGACGTAATTGCCACAGACTTCAGCTATTATGAAAGATCTCGTGCTATTTATACAATGTCGATATCATCAACGCTAAGCAGTCACTTGAATCCTTGGTGGGTTGGATAGTAGAATTCTTTCCTACCATTGGACCTCCAGAACTTTTGTCTAGCTGAACCCAATCTCTGGAGTCCTTCGGCTATGAAAGATTTGGGTCAGAAACCCTCTTGGACCTTGTAGGAATATTTTCCTAATCTTCGTCTTCAAGATCACTGGATGGGACATCATCCTTATTTGCCAATGGAACTGTATTGACCCTTGAACTTGAGCCTACTATTTCCTCAACATCCTCTTCCAACCAATTATCAGCTTCCTCTTCGTTCCTCTGTACGGACACTTTGTAGGCATCAGTTGTGGTGCCTCTAGCTTAGCATCAATTACCATCTCCAAACGAAAAGATTGATCATCGGATAAAGTTTCCTATAAAATGTTTAGGCAATATCTAAATTAGACATATTCATACTATGAAGCAACAAGTCAAGACTCAAGAAACATTCTCATAAGCATGCCATTTCTTCATTAAAAACAAATACTAGTCTTGTTGTGGTGCCTCTAGCTTGGCATCCCTATTGAGTATCATATCCAACAATCCAACGAGAAGTCTGATAAACAAATAATAGAAAGCTTGGTTCTTTCGAAGGTTCAGTGCAAGAGTTACCTTAGGTGTTGACAATAGCTCAGCATCATGCTTATTAAGTTTAGGATGCAGAAGCAGAAAGTAAATCATTCAAAAGCAACCTTCACTTATGTGGCTTGGGCAAAGCTCGATCCTTAGATCACACCGCTGGATGGTGATGTGCGACGGTGGAGGGAAGAGGTGAGAGGGGGTGGTGGAGATCGACGGAAAGGCCGACGCCACCGCCGTTGGAGTTGGGAGGTCGGCGATGGCGAGATGCAAGAGGGAGGTGAGGCGTGGCGGTGGCGGCGATGGTGATGGCGAAGAAGGGAGGACGGGGTGTGGCGTGGCGATGGCGAAGAAGGGAGGTCGAGGTCATCGGCGGCGAGCTGGCGGCGAAGTCTAGGGCACGGGGCGAGGGAATGGGGGGAGGGAGGATGGGCTCGGGGGCAAATAGAGACTTAAGTCCCTGGCTTGATCTGGACCGTCCGATCCGATCGGACGGTCCAGATTCGAGTTTGATGTGGAAGAGTTATAAAACTGGTTTTATCCAGAAAATTTCCCTATATATATATAAGTGCATTAATTAATAACAACTTCGTGAAATTCTCACATGACTGATTTATAGAAGGAGTTCAATTATCCTATATCTCAATGAAACAATTATAATTATTATTTCCATATTCTTTTTACCCCACAAGATACTCAAGGTGAAGAAAACTGCAGTTTTGATGAGTCAAATTGAAACAACAATACAATAGTTGTTTTATTTTTTTCATTATTTTAAATAGATAAATGGATCTCTATACTAATATTGAACCATTTGGATAAGATTTCAGCACTCAAATTCTTTGAAATCACGTTAAAGGTAATTACCATTACTTATGAGAAATTTCATACATAATGAACGTGACTGGAGGCCCCGTTTCGAGTGGGAGTATCCCTGGATAATATGTGGCCAACATGTAAAGAGCAGCTACAGTCCTTACAATATTTATTTGTAAGTTGTTCGTTCTCTACTCGTAAGTGGGAGTATGTCTTCAGGCAAGATTGATGGATGCTGGCAAACAAAGAATAAGTCCGATGGAGGGTGCTCTTGGAGATTCTTTTTCAAAAAGCTTCAATTTTTTTTTTTAATGATCATGTTTAGATCTATAGCACAGATTCAACCACAACTCTTTCGTTCTTGCAATCAATTCTGATAGCTTTTTGAATGTTTCGTAGCATAAGTTTGAACACAGATTCTGTGTTAGGTTTGTTAGACCATAAATCATGTTTGATCGGCGAAGGAAAAAATGTCAAAATCGTCTAACATCTAGAATCAGGGGATTACAGTTAAATTCTACTCATTCGAAATGAACAGATGTGTTGAAGCTCTTGAGATTGGATGAGGAAATGGAAATGAAGTGGAAAATGGAAATGGGAAGTGGAAAATGATGAGTTATGGTAAATCTACTCCTATGATTAATTATAGATCTACACCTATGAATAGAGTTATGGTAGCACTACTCCTAGGAAATTATGGTAATACTACTCACATGGAAGAAATTATTGTAACACTACTTCTAGAAATGTAGGACTAGTTGCAGGAATTTAAAGGAAAGAGAAGCTTCATTGCTGAATTTAAAAGGTTACATTGTAAATAAATCTAAGCCTATTGATACATGATTAAATATAAATAAAGTGGCATTTTTACTCTTGATTTTGGTAGAGATTTTTTCCTTCATCCTTTTGGCCTTTTATAGAGCTTCTGATAACCATCTTGAAACCACCTGAACTGTCCATTGCAACTGTCAGAAACTGAATATGAAACCTTCATAAATGCATAACTGGGTGATATCTTCAGCTATTTTCGAAACTGCCATCAGATAGAGTGTCTTGTCTTCCACTGCGATTTGGCTGATGATAACTTTGAAATTTGATAAAACTCAGAACATGAAAGTTGTAGGTCTTTGAATTCTCTTTCCATCGGTAGAAAAACCAACTCATTTGGACATCGTATGAGAAAGTTATCGCCAAAATAGTTGAAACACATCGATGTCTTATTAAAATAATCCGTCAAAATATGGCCGATGGGTTGTGGTCGATGGGCAAATGGACAATCATATCGGCCATATTTTGGGCGATGACGTTTAGATTATCGGCCATTATGTACTATTTTGCCACTGGTACTTCGACATAGTAAAACGATGGAATCTGAAGATCTCTTCAACAGAAAAGTTGTAGATCTTTTCGTCCTCTTTCCAATGGTTCCAGTATCGTCCACTTTGGATACTTGATGTAAAAGTTATGGTCAAAATACTTCAGCTGTCAACATTGAAGTATCTTTTGACCGATTGACAATATTTACGAAATTACCATTGATCTTGTTAATCGCTCAAATGATTATATTTTATGCCTAACAAGGTTGATATTGATATTGATTTGAAGTTTGGACAGAGCTCAGGTAGTAAACCAGAGTTGGAAGTGGAAGTTGTTAAGAGGCGTACACAGCATCTTATAGAGGAAAGGAGGCAATCTGCTGGAAAAGTGGATAAAAAACCAGAGTAAGAGTAGCATGATCATGGCATCACAATGGACAATGTTGAGAGAAAGAAGAGGTTGTCTTGCTGAGTTTAATATCCCTGTATGTACGCCTACCTGTTTGGTACTGTTATATTTGTCTAATATGTGTTACTCTTGCAGAAAAAACCTGTGACTATTGCAATCGAAGCTTCTCCACTTAAGGGCTGTTTGGCCATTCAACGGATCCATTTTCCTGGTATCCGTCGCTGAGCCAAACACGGAACGTGGGAATCCGGAATCCACCCATTCCCCATTCAAACGGATTCACCGTCATTTCGGTCATCCAAACAGGCCTTTAATGAATGAGTGCCTTTATCCGATCATTGTTTCGAGAACATGATATAAACAAATTATTCCTAGGTGAAGCTACAAACTCAGCACATGCCTACAATGCATCTAAAATAGGTTCGTCACCGTTATGGGAGCTTTGCTTGTAAAGACTACACGTCAAGGAAATTGTAGAACAAAAATTTAAGCACAGTATATATGGAATCACTCACTCACATCTGTTTTCTCAAGGTGGCTATTCTATTTTGTATTTTTTCAAATTCGATGGAATTTTATGCAGATTGTAGAAATTTAATTTCTCTGTATGAATACAGAAAAGTAACGAAAACATACTCGTTAGCCTAGGATCTTCCGATCTATTTCACGTGATTCAGGTAGATCTTGTTACGAGAACAAGGATTAACAATTCACAACCCATAATCCTTCTTCCTAGTTCTTCTCCACTGGATCTCTTTTTCTTCCGGCGTTTCTCACTCTGTTTCTTTCTCCAGAAACTTGAACACATATAGAGTCCCCAAACGGTTCATATTAGTGAGCAGTTTTGGTAACTGCATCTAACCGTTTGATTAACTTAATGTGGGTTAGGCTCTTTAATCGGGTCTAGCCATCATTGGCGACCCTAATCTATTTATAAACCAACATCTCCCACTTGCCGATGATGAGCTGGATTTATCTAGTAGTTTAGATAGAACTTAGATTTTTCTAGAATCCATTCATACAGGAAAAATGGGCCGTGCGGCCTGAAAGCACATTAATGATGGGAGCTCCAATATAGAAACCGGTTAAAGTCATAAAGGAGACATCAACCACAGAGATACGTGCAAAATTAATTGAGACGTGTACTTTAGTACCCCAAACATTTTTAGCTACACATAACCGAGTATGACTCGATCCCTCAGAAGTCCAATACTCGTTACTCTCTTATTAAAAATATTCACAATCATGTCCAACTTTTCCAAGTGGCATTACTGTTCAGCCGGAGAATATAAGTACCATGTGTAAAACTAAATTTGCTCTTTCTTTTGTCCTCATATCATTAGAATCAGAATTAATTCGCTTTCCCAATAGTGCTCTTTTAGATTGAATCGACTCATGATCATAGGTAACACTCTAAAGTAGCAGACATTAATCCTTTCACTTTGTGATGTAGTCAAAAGTTACAATGAGTGACATTTGAGATCTAAATTAAGATCTCCAGAACTCACACAGTATAGAAGCAGGGAACCATTCAATACTTCCTGATAGGTCGGCAAGCACATGCAGTATGAAATGCATGTTACGGTGGAGCTTCCCTTTTCTTTACTAAGATAAAGAGTGTATGTCATTGATGTGCTGTCGTAGGCACTCAAAAATAAAACCAATACTCTTCAAAATAAATGTAGTAGTGCGAGTACGAGTTGATCCCACGGGGAGTGTCTAATATAAGTTTTGTGCTATGTGAACAAGATGGGAGTGTTTTGAGTTAAACGAAAACAAAATAGAAATAATCTAAAGCGATGAAACGAGTTGAATCAAGAGAACAAACCTTGGTCTAAGTCAACATCCATCATCGGAATCCAACAACTGATCATCAATGCAAGTATATATCAATTCATATCATGAATATTCACCGTTCGAATTAAAATCGAATCTCTCCTCAATCATAGTTAATTAGAAACAAGCGATCTAATTAACCCTAACTACTAAACAACCTAAGACACGCGCTGTAGATTTAATCTAGTAGCAGCCTTAAGAATAGGCGGATCGATGAAGCTAAATAACACAAGCACAAGCGGTTGCATTTAATTTACTCGAATGTTCTTCCTAAGATCTAACAATCTCTGAAACGCAGTAGATCATTAAACCCTAGTTGCTTCACGGATTAGAGGGATCAAACAATTACGGATTTGATATCCAACCTAGCAGTAGATCGCAATGAATAATATACTAGTAGGCCTCCTAGCAAATAGACAAAACAATCATGAATATAATCACAGAATAACATTCAATACTCAAGTATAAACTAAATAATAAAAGTAGATTAGATCTCACAGTTTCATTGATTCCGAGGTTTCAGTTTCCTTGACCAAGAATCAAGATTTAGCCATGCAGGGCCATGAAGAACAATCCTCCAAAAGATTCCATAAAGTTAGAGAAAACCTAGGAAAAATATAAAAGAGTAGAAAGTAGTAGCCAAAAGTATCCAGAAATTCCCCCCTCAAACCCTAGAAAGAGTCCTATTTATAGCCTTAAGTGTCTCAATCCTCGGATTAGATATGAACCGTTGATTTTCTCCACTGGGAAAGTAGGATCGATCCTTCCAGGGGTGTAGGATCTATCCTTTGCATCAAAATCTTCAATTTCTGGCTACGCCCGAGTCGGATCGATCCTTCCAGGGGTGTAGGATCGATCCTGCTTAGTAGGATGGATAGTAGGATCGATCCTACTGTGATCACCTGAAAAGTATGCGTTCTGTCAGGTCTGCGCGTAGACGGATCGATCTTTCTTTCCTGAGTATTTACTGTTTTGCCATCCAGACTGCGCCATTGGTACTAAAATTGCCGTAACTTCATGAGCAGGTCCAGTTTAATCTTTAAAGTTGATCCATATACTCTTTTCAGCTTCTTTTCGAACTTAAGGACTTCAATTGTATCCTAAATCAAAATATAAGAATAATGAGTGTATTTAGGTACCAAATAAGCACAGGAGACTAAGTATTAAGGGATAAAAATATAACATTATGCATCATCATCAGTCATTGCTCTTCTTAAGTAAAAACACCATACAAGTCTTAGTCTTGTCGTCAAACCAACTCAGGCGCCAAACTTGAAATTTTTATCTGCTCACTATCTACAGCGCCAGATAAAAATTTCACACTTGGCTTCAATTGATAAACTCATGGATAGTAGGATATTTTCCATGTTGATTCTATTAGAATCTCATCTTGGTTTTAACCAAGGCGACATAAATTTAAACTAAACTTGCTGCCACTGCGCACAAAGTCACTTTCAAAGTATTAAGGGATAAAAATATAACATTATGCATCATCATCAAATTTCCCCACACTTAGCTTTTGCTCGTCCTCGGGCAAAACTAAAATTCACTCTACTCAACATATCAAGGTTACAACGCTATTAACAAAGAACAATCAAGCTCTTCACAACTCATAACATATCATGAATAAACATTTTTAGACAACTTAAAAAAATCAATCAGTAAGCATTTTCACTTGAATATGGAGTATACTAAATAAGTAGACCGTCACGGAAATTAACACTCAACTCTCATGTGTTTGAAGGATATGTATTTCACTCAAATTCATTCCAATGAAAATAATCTACCATAAGCTTGCATATCTTCTCATTCTCCACCACTAGAATCACATGCATAACAAGAATCATAAGGACTTCAAAAGGTTGTAATGGGGTCCAGGATTAAGGTGGGAAATATTTGAGAATGTAGCTCAAAAGCCAATGGAACTAATGGAGCAAAAATGCATCAATGAAACATGTACAACCAATCACTCTGTTCAGCAACTTCTTCAATTTGGCTTTAAAGTACTCAAACCATATAACATTACGACCTTGGCAAAGAGATTGTTCAAAGGAATACTTTTTAACCGAAACATGGAACAATCTTTTGCAAGAACTTCCAACTTTTGTAGAAATCATACAGAACTATTGGGAGGATTCATAAACACATATTGTAACATGAAAAACAGTTTCCTCCTTCACTTTTTTTTTTTCAAATATAGCCATATCACAAAGCCAAACACCCCCACACTTGAACTTTTGCACCCGTACATGTCATAATGATGATCAATGCTCCACAAGTTTTATGGCTTGGTTAACGGAAATATTTTTCTTTCAGGTTTAAAGCTTGTAATGTGGGTTAACAATGAAGTCAATAAAGCTCAAAGGTATTTAACAAAAGAATTTAATCACAAGGTAGGCTATTTGGCTTATGTAGCTTATAACAAAGATGGCCTTAATCATGTTCATGTATATATGTGTCAATGTGACCTCGAATAGAATCAAAGTAAGTTCTAGAGAAATAAATCCATGGAAGAATCTCTCTCATGAAAGAAATTAGTGAGACTGATATGAATGTGTCAGTCTAAAGGCTCAAAATCTCACCAGCTTTTGTCTACTCATTTAGTCACTACCATCTCAAGGAAAATAACTCAACTAATTAATTCTAAGTCGCAAAATTACTCATTCAATCATGTTATGAATATGTCAAGCTTAACTAATTCTTGCTCATGGCATATGCAACCTAGATCTCCTAAATCTCCTCCCCCACACTTGAAACTGACATTGTCCCCAATGTAAGGTGGAATGCAAAGAAAAGGTAAATATAACTAAAATGGAAATGCGAAAATAAAAAGAGAAATGAACGAACTCCCCTTGGGTTGCCTCCCAAGCAGCGCCTTTGTTTATTGTCATTGGCTCGACTTCATGCTTTCTTCTTCAATCCGTATAAGTTGGCTCCTCAAGGTCCAATTTTTCCACATTTTCTGTTCGAACGCCTTCATAAAAATGTTTAAGTCGATGGCCATTCACCGTAAACATTTTGGAAGTGGATAAACTTTGAATTTCAACTGCACCATGAGAAAAAACATTAGTAACAATAAAAGGTCCACTCCAACGAGAACGCAACTTACCTGGAAACAAACGTAAGCGTGATTGGTAAAGGAGAACTTTTTGACCAACTTTAAACTCTTTTCTAGAGATCATCTTGTCATGAAAAGCTTTTGTCTTTTCCTTGTAAATCATGCCGCTCTCATAGGTATCATTGCGAATTTCCTCTAATTCTTGTAGTTGTAACTTCCTGTGTTCTCCACTCTCATCCATCTTCATGTTAAAGCTCTTGATAGCACAATAAGCATTATGTTCTTACTCAACTGGAAGGTGACATGGTTTCCCAAATACCAAGCGATAAGGTGACATACCGATGGGTGCCTTATATGCCGTCCTATATGCCTACAACGCATCATCCAAACGCAAACTCCAATCTTTTTTATTTGGATTTGCCGTCTTTTCAATGATGGACTTGATCTCTCGATTTGATACTTCTGCTTGCCCACTAGTTTGCGGATGATAGGCGGTATGGGTCACATGGTACTTCCTTAGCAACGCCTCCACAGTTCGATTGCAAAAGTGTGTGCCTCGATCACTTATGAAAGCTCTTGGAATTCCAAACCTAGATAATATGTTAGACTGGATAAAATCTACAACAACTTTAGAATCATCAGTCCTGGTAGCTTTAGCTTCTACCCATTTTGAAACATAATCAACAACAAGTAGAATATAAACATAACCGAAAGAGATAGGGAACGGACCCATGAAATCGATGCCCCAAACATCGAAAATTTCACAAAATAATATGGGGGTTTGTGGCGTCTCATTCCTTTGAGATATACTACCTGTCTTTTGACAATTTTCGCATGACTTACAAAGAGAGTATGAATCTCGAAATAAAGAAGGCCAATAGAAACCACATTCTAACACTTTTCTTGCCATTCTCTTAACTCCAAAGTGACCACCACAAGCATAAGAATGACAAAAAGTGAGTATAGAAATAATTTCATTTTCAAGAACGCACCTTCTTATCACTTGATCTGCACAATGCTTCCATAAATATGGGTCATCCCACACATAGTATTTAGCATCACTTTTGATCTTATCTCTTTGACCTTAGACAAATCATAAGGTAACATATTAGTAACCAAATAATTCACAATATTTGCATACCAAGGTAATGTCACATTTGCGGAGAACAGTTGTTCATCAGGGAATGTTTCCTGCAGACGAAGTTTATCCTCCACATGAATTAAACGACTTAGATGACCTGTGACCCTATTTTCTGTTCCTCTTTTGTCTTTTATCTCCAAATCAAAGTCACTCAAGAGTAGTATCCATCGTATTAATCTCGGCTTTGGCTCCTTCTTCGTCATTAAATAATGAAGAGCTGCATGATCAGAGTAAACAATGACTTTAGTACCAAGTAAATAAGACCGAAATTTTTCTAAAGCAATTACACTACAGCTAAAAGTTCTTTTTCAGTTGTAGAATAATTTCTTTGGGCATCGTCCAAAGTCTTGGAAGCATAGTAAATTGCATGATAAGCTCTTCCAATCTTTTGACCCAAAACCGCGCCCACTGCATAATCACTCGCATCACACATTATCTCGAAAGAAACGCTCCAGTTTGGGGGCTGAATAACTGGGGTAGAAGTCAACAATTCTTTCAGTTTATCAAATGCCTTTTTGCATGCCTCATCGAACTCAAAAACCTTGTCCTTTTGTAACAACGTGCATTGTGGTAATGCTATTTTGGAGAAGTCCTTGATGAATCTTCGGTAAAAACCTGCATGTCCAAGAAAAAAACGAACTTCCCGCACACTAGTGGGATAAGGTAAAGATTGAATGACATCAACTTTAGCTTTATCAACCTCAATTCCTTTAGATGAAACAACATGACTCAAAACTATACCTTGTTCAACCATGAAATGACATTTCTCAGAATTTAACACAAGGCTAGTTTCTATGCATCTTTGAAGAACAAGTGTAAGGTTATGTAAACAATCATCAAAGGAGTTTCCATAAACTGTGAAATCATCCATAAAAACTTCTATGATATGTTCAATATAATATGAAAATATACTAACCATACACCTTTGGAAAGTAGCTGGGGCGTTACAAAGGCCAAAGGGCATGCGACGATATCCAAAAGTTTCGAATGAGCATGTGAACATCGTTTTTTCCTGATCCTCAGGGGCAATTGCAATCTGAAAATATCCTGAATAACCGTCAAGAAAACAATAGTAAGAGTGACCAGCAAACCTTTCAAGCATCTGATCAATAAAAGGTAAACGGAAGTGGTCCTTGCGGGTTATAGCATTTAATTTTCTCTAATCTATACAAACCCTCCACCCATTCTGAACACGGGTAATAACTAACTCATCCTTTTGATTTTTCACCACGGTTATTCCTGTCTTTTTAGGAACCACTTGAACTGGACTAACCCAAGTGCTATCCGAAATAGGATAGATCACTCCAACTTCAAGAAGTTTGAGGATCTCCTTCTTTACTTCATCCATCATGGGCGGGTTTAACCTTCTTTGTGGTTGGCGGGAAGGTTTCGCTCTCTCTTCAAGCAAGATACGATGCATACATGTACTCGGGCTGATTCCCTTTATGTCTGCAATTGTCCAACCAATAGCTGTCTTATGCTTCTTAAGAACCTGCACAAGTTTTTCTTCCTGTGGTGCACTAAGGTTATTGGAAATAATCACTGGTAATACTCCTTCATCTCCAAGAAAAGCATATTTAAGATGATTAGGAAGAGGTTTCAGATCTGGAATAGGTGCTTGCAACACAGAAGGTAATAATTTCTCATTAGAAACAGGTAATGGACTATAAGAATCGTTATCTGATTGTTGAATTTTTGATAAATCATTCAGTGTGGCAACAGTTTTCTGCAAATTATTACTCAAAGATAGCTCCTTATTTTCTTCCTCAAGAGATTTACTAATAACTACTTCCAATTTGTCTTTGCTATCAAGTTCAAAAACTTCTTCTGATAAAAAATCAATCACATCAATATAATACACCGAACAATCATCAGCAGGATATTTCATGGCATCATAAATATTAAACTTAACAGTTTCACCATCAAATTCCATGGTATGTGTGCCACTATGAACATCTATCTTAGTCTTGGATGTCTTTAAGAAAGGTCTTCCCAACAAAATAGGAGTAGTTTGATCACCATTCTCCATATCAAGCACATAAAAATCACCAGGGAAAACTAAATCATTAACTTGCACAAGAATATCCTCAACTACACCTTTAGGATAGGCGTTAGATCTGTCAGCCAACTGAATCACAACACCAGTTTCATTCAAAGGCCCAAGTTTTAAAGAAGAATATATAGAATATGGCATGACATTGATAAAAGCTCCTAGATCTAACATGGCCTTCTCAAATTTGGTGTTACCAATTGTACATGGGATAGTAAATATACCTGGATCTCTACACTTTGTAAGAATTTTTCTTTGAAGAATTGCAGAAATATTTTCCCCTACTTTTACCTTCTCACACCCTTTAAGTTTCTGTTTCCTCTTAATTGTGCACAATTCTTTCAAGAATTTAGCATAACAAGGTACTTGTTTAAGTCTCATATAGATCTGAATTCTTTTCATATTTTCTTGATTCTGTTAAAGCCTGAGGAAAAGGAGGTACAGGTTTATAATCAGAAAGAGGCGGAAACCTACGTTTAGGTACGTCGTCGTCATCGGGAAAGATTTTGTCCGCGACAATATTTTGCTCTTTTCTTTGCGGTGAAGATGCAGTGACTTCCTTTGCTGGAGTTTCAACTTATTTACCACTCCTCAAAATAATTGCACTTGCATTTTCTCTTGGATTTATTACCGTTTGAGAGGGTAATTTTCCCGAACTTTGCGCCTCCAGCTTGCTAATTGCAGTCGCCATCTGGCCCACCTGATGTTCCAAACCTTGGATACTAGCCTTCGCCTCTTGTTGAAATTGTTTTGTCTCCTGTTGAATTTGCAAAGTATTAGTAGCAAGGGATTTAACAATATCTTCTAAAGACATACCAGAATTAGGAGTTGTGTTTGGTTGTGATCGCGGGGGGTATTGCGATCTATATTGTTGGTATTGCTGGCCTCTTGGACGGAATTGAGTTGTGGGTTGATTTACTTGTGGATTCCCATAGTTGAGATTGGGGTGATCCCTCCATCCCGGATTATATGTGTTTGAATATGGATCATACTTTCTTTGCGGTAGTCCAGGGAAACTCCCGGCTGCATTCACTTGTTCACTGGGCTCCTCTTGAAGAGTTGGACTCATGTGGGTTGGATGTCTTGTCACCGAACAAATCCCACAAACCTTCGCTGTTTGGATATTACCTACAACCAATTGACGAACAAGAGAAGTTAGACTCGCAATCTGTTGTTCAAGAGATGAAACATTTACCTCAATAACATGTTTTAAATAAGAATCAAGTCTAGTATTAAATTGCTGAGAATTAGCCGTCATATTTGCAATCAAGTTCCTCGCGGCTTCAGGAGTTTTATCCACCAAAGCTCCTCCACTAGCGGCATCAATCTTACTCCTGTCATGGTTAGTAAGCCCTCATAAAAATATTGGATAAGTAATTGCTCGCTAATTTGATGATGGGGACAGCTTGCACATAATTTCTTGAAACGTTCCCAATACTCGTGTAGAGATTCCCCATTATGTTGCCTTACACCACAGATCACTTTTCCAATGTTGGCCGCTCTTGAGGCTGGAAAATATTTCTCCAAAAACAATCTCTTCATCTCGTTCCATGTAGTAATACTCCCAGATGGTAAATAATAAAGCCAATCCTTAGCCGAATCCTTCAAAGAAAACGGGAAGGCTCTCAATTTGATTTGATCTTCAGTCACCCCCATGGGTTTCATACTTGTGCACACAACATGAAGTTCCTTTAAATGTTTGTGAGGATCTTCACCTGAAAGTCCATGAAAAGTGGGTAAGAGATGTATTAGTCCAGATTTCAATTCAAAAGTAGTAGCAACATCCAAAGTAGGGAATGTAATGCATAAGGGTTGTTGATTCAAATCTGGGGCTGCGAGTTCTTTCAAAGTCCAATTTCCGGCCATGACTTCTTCCTCTTCTAATTCCGAATCACTAGCAAATGGAGAATCACGATCCGAATCGTTCTCCTCGGAGTTTCTCCGAGCTTCCCTCCTTAACATGCGTAAAGTTCTTTCTATCTCTGGATCGTACTGTAAATCACCTTGATGAAAAGATCGAGCTATACTCATAAACAATCAAGAAGATTCCGGTAAACCGAGAAAAAAAAATCCAGAAAATTTGTGTAAACTCTTTTCTTTTTTTTTTTATGAAAATAAAGATCACAATAAGCACAAAAATCAACTAGAATCACTCCCCGACAACGGCGCCAAAATTTGATGTGCTGTCCCGGGCACTAAAAAATAAAACCAATACCTTTCAAATAAATGTAGTAGTGCGAGTACGAGTCGATCCCACGAAGAGTGCTTAGCCTAATTTTGTGCTTAGTGAATAAAGATGGGGGTTTTAAACATGAGGAAACCAGTAAAGAAATAATCTTAAGCGAAGAATTGAATTAAATCAAGAGAACAAACCTTGGTCTGATTCAACATCCACCATCGGAATCCAACAACTGATCATCGATGCAAGTATCAATCAATTCATACCATGAATATTCACCGTTCGAATGAAATTCGAATCTCTCCTCGATCATAGTTAATTAGAAACTAGCGGTCTAATCAACCCTAACTACTAGACAACCAAAGACAAGCGCTGTAGATTTAATCTAATAGCAGCCTTAAGAATAGGGAGATCGATGAAGTTAAACAACACAAGCACAAGCGTTTGCATTTAATCTAGTCGAATATTCTTCCTAAGATCTATTAATCTTTGAAACGCAGTAAATCAATAGATCCTAGTTGCTTCGCAGATTAGAGGGATCAAACAATTACGGATTTGATATCAAACCTAGCAGTAGATCGTAATGAATAATAAACTAGTAGGCCTCCTAGCAATTAAACAAGACAATCATGAAGATTTAATCACAGAAGAACATCCAATACTCATGTATAAACTGAACAATAAAAATATATTAGATCTCACAGTTTCGTTGATTCCGAGGTTTCAGTCTCCTCGACCAAGAGTTAAGCTTTAACCACACAAGGCCATCAAGAACAATCCAATCCTTTGAAAAAGAAAGAAAAACCCTAGAAAATATAAAAGAGATAGAAAAGAGCAGCCAAAAGTCTCTAGGAATCTCCCCAATAATCTCCCAAAGAAGTCTATTTATATTCTTTTATGAGACCCTAACTCGGATTAGATCTCAGCCCTTGATCTTTCCCGCGGAGCCAAAAGAGATCGTGCCCCTTGGAAAAGAGATCGATCTTCTTTCTTCCGTGAACTCAGGATCTAGATTTTGCTCGACAAAGATCGATCTCCTTTGAAAAGGGATCGATCTTCTTTCCACGGATGATGACTCGCGCTTCCAGGTTCGGATCGATCCCTTTTCAAAGGGGATCGATCCCTTTATTCCGGATTTCAACTTTACCCTCACGGTGGATCCTTGCATCGACCCTGAGAGCGTTTATTTTTGACAGAGGCTGACGGTCGATCTGACGGTCGACCGTGGGTCTTTTCATCTCTGGGTGCATAAGGGATCGATCTCTTTTGGAAAGCGGATCGATCTTCATTTTCTCTGCATATTTTTTCTTCTGTTCTGCCCTGCGCTGGTTGTAGTAAAAGCATTGTAACTTTCTTTAGGAAACTCCAAATCACGAATCATAAAATTTACTAGAATCTAGACTTGAAGCGCTTTCCATCCATATGTGACACATCATCTGGTTCTTCCTCAGCAGGTACAGATTAATCTTTAAATTTGATACATATACTCTTTTCAGCTTCTTTTCGACTTAAGGACTTCAATTGCATCCTAAATCAAAATATAAGAATAATGAGTGTATTTAGGTACCAAATAAGCACAGGAGGCTAAGTATTAAGGAATAAAAATATAACATTATGCATCATCATTTGAAAAGTTCACAAGAATCCAACTAAAGAAAAACCAAAACTACACTAGGGTTTCATGAATAATCCTCAATATAATTATTAGCAACTCATCTTTTGGATGAAAGCCATCGGGTTGGAAAAAGGAGCTGTCACCATCCACATCCTCTCCGTCTTCTTCTTCCTCCTCCAAAGATTGTCAAAAAGATGCTTTTTTTCGGGCAGCCAACACCTTCTTATAGGTGTATTCCCGGAATTAGGGTTATGGCTAAGTTGAGTTGGACCTCTAGTGCAACTCGGATTTCCTAGTTTAATTTTGACAGCCTCTTCTGGTCGCGACTGGGTTCAAGTCATCCGGAATTTGGAAATGTACTCAACATAAAAGATGTAGACTAGGAAGCCTTCTATCTTGTGCCGAAGATTTTATAATAGTCGGACTTATGTGGAATATTTGGAGAATATTCTACTGAACATCGACGGACCAGTTTCCAGTAGCTGTATATCTTCATAGTCTTCAAAACTGATATTCATCTGTCTAGAATCTCGCCAAGTGTCCAACATGAAAGTTGTAGCTCTTGAAGTCTTCTTTCATCTCGCAGAATTTCAGAATATTTGGAATTGTGTAGAATGTTTGGGGATTTATTTCCAAACAGTCGATGAAGCAGTCTTTTTGCAGAATTTAATGATTTTTTACCGAATTTCTTGTATTTCTTCTCAAATCCTACTTAAACCTGAAATCAAGCAATATGATATCAAATACACCTACTCTAAGCCTAACAAAGGTAATTTAAAGGGTTTAATTAGGAATAATTAGTGACTTATCACACCCCCCAACTTACACTTTGCTAGTCCTCGAGCAAAGAAAAGATAAAAAAAGCAATAAATCTAACTAGCCACTTTCGTAGGTCTCACGATTGCACTTAGCATGTGCAAAAAGCCTTTAAACCCCTGGGTTACCCCAATGGAGGAGTTATAGCCTCCGGAGGGTTTTCAGGGTTGACACCTACAAACATTTGTACAACCCTTGATCAAATCATTCAAAATCAATCACAATATTCGTCAACTCTGATTCATGAAATAGAAATAATATCCATAAATATACCCTTCAACTCATATTCACATAAAAACATAGTAAATCAAAACATGTCATAACATATTTCCAACACTTCAACATATTTAATCATGATTAAAAATAACTTTAACACTCCTGTGTGTGAATGGGGTTCCACATGCTTCAGAGCATCAATTATATCTAAACACTTCAACTATTCAAGATCACAATCCTATTCAAGTACATATTTTCCACTTATCACATAATAATCTCTGTTTTTTGTTTTCATTTTTCTTTTGTTTCTTTTTTTTCTGCAGGAATTTCAACTGTTTTACGCGAACACCACGCTGGTTAGGCACACTGGTCGGTTACTAAGTTGAAGATCCTTTTTTTTTTTTTTTTTTTTTTTGCATACTCAGATAATTGCATGTGTTCATGTATTTTCTGTGTCATGACATAAAATTGTAAATCTATCCCAGTATCATGCTCAGAATCTAATATCAACCCCTTAACATGTGGTAGTGAACATGTGCATTAGGATATGTCAAGCTATTCTTTGATTATGGTAAAAGTGTTAAAATATAGAAATAAGATCATGCATAGCAACAATTTACTATTTCTTATATTATATACAAGTCTTAGAATCATTCATAAAATAAATTTCTAAAATATGCACTTTTGTCAAATCATATCATAATTTCATTCTTTTGACAAATTCAAGGGATGTATAATATTTGGTTACCATAAAAAAATAAGCATGAATTCCTAGAATTTTAGCCCCCAACTTAAATGTAATTGTCCCCAATTACACTAAGTCATAAAAATAAATCAAGAAGTAAAGGGTAGAGATAACCATAATGAACGCCTCAAAATAGATTTCTCTCTCTTCCAAATTTAGTTTAGGTATCACCATCATTGAATAAATACTTCCTTTCCCCACCATAACCTGTCACAAAAATATATACCTTTCCAAAAAGATCAAATATAACAAATAAATGTTGGTATTAGAATCATAGAAAATTTCAGCAGAGTTTCCTTTGTATTTTCATGATATATTAATATGTACAAACATTCATCACATAAAAATATACCATGTACAGATAAATAGTAAAGGAGATAATACATCAAAAATAATATTCTAGACATCACAGATAAGGAAATAAAGAACCAAAATATCCAAGCAGGGCAACCATCAGTTAGCATCCGCAAAAAACATCATCACACACAGCGGTGAACGGCTCGGAGGAAGTGACGGCCGGAATTGAATTCCGACGATCGGAGCTCAAATCAAGGACGGTACCGATTGAGAAAGGATCGGTGGAAGGCCAAGGAAGTGTTATATGGGGTTTGATTGAAGAATGGGGCTTCCATGCGGCGGATAGGAGGTGGTCGGAGAGGTGGATACCGTCGGGGTCGGACACAGTGATCTAGCCAGCAAACAATGGTTTTGACGGTGAAGGACGCTTCGTGGTGGCCGGAGGAAGGTTCTGGAGATGTTTTGTGGCAGAGAAGGTCCGTGGATGGGGAGATTGGAGATGGCCGGCAAAAGCAGGGGGGCTCACCGGCGTCGGAGGAGAGGGTTCCGAGGGAAGGAGAGACCTTGGATGAAGAGGTATGAGTATGGCGGAGGTTTTGGTGAAGGTTTGGAGGGTTGGGGATGGCCGGAGCGGGCTTGAGCGGTGGCGGAGTTCAGCGGCTCAGGGACGAGCCGATGAGCCAGGCGGAGCCGGGACGATGATGTCCCGGCTCGATGGTGAGCTGATCGGGAAGAGGGAGAAAAAATCAAAAGAAAATTGGCGGAAAAATGAAAGAAAAATGAAAAAAAATGTGGAAAAATTCAAAAAAAAAATCAGGGAAAACTCCTAAAAATCAGGAAAAATCGTAAAAATTAATAGAAACTCCTAAAAAGCGGGGATGCCTCCCAGTTAGCGCGCAATTTTACGTCTTTTGCTAGACGTTCCAGAAACAAGATTTAGGAGGCCGATGGTTCCATGTGAAGAAATACATGGCCCGAATCATGGTGAATGTATGCAGGCATGCTTCATCAAAGAATAAAAAGAAGTCCTTAGCAAGCAAAATATGCATAGAATTGGAAATTTGGATACGATCTTTGAGGAAGGGACGATAGGAATTGGCATGGTCTTCACTCATAACATGGTTCTCCTCTTCACAAAGTTCAACTAATGGGGATGATATTAAAGGTAGAATCTCAACTTGAGGCTCTAACCAAGGAATATTGCTAACACCCTCATCCTTATTATGTTTATCACTAATATGCACATCATCATCATTCAACTCATCATGTAGAAGTTCAACTTGAGGTTCCTGACAGAGGGTCTCACTAATGTGCTCATCGTCATTATAATAATTGGAAATAGACATATTATCATCATGAACAACCGACAATTTAGTATAACAACCCTCATCATCACTATCATCAAAAAAACTTGCTTCATAAGAATGACCGAAATACATATAAGGCCCAGAATATACGACCGGATAGCATTCATCAACATCATCAACATCATCAACTGTATCATCAAAACTTGGCAAAACAGTACTTTCAGCAGCCGACAAAACATTATCAATAGCATCATGAACTGGCAAAACATCATGAGCATTATAGCATGCATCGTCATCATTAGAAAGATAAGCATCACAAGCATTGTCATCATTAACAAGAGGAATAGAATCATTCGCATAATCCTCATTCTCATAATACGAATCAGCCATGTGTGCTAGTTGTTCTATTTGTGTCTCTATTTTGGATATAGATTAAGCATAGGAGGCTCGATCTCTTCCAAGTTTAGCTATATTGGCATCTATGTTTTCAAACTTCACATTCATGGTTGCAAGTGTGCTCATGAGCATGTAAAACTGTGTGTCAGAGAACACTTGAGGGGCGGGAGGTGATGCATGTGAAGGATATTGTTGTCCAAAACTATGTTCAAAATTTTGGGCCGGTATTTCTATGTTCCATGGTTGAACATTAGGAGGTTGATAACCTTCGAATTGCCAATTAGGGTATTTATGATTTCTAAAATTCAGATTATAAGTGTATGAATGTGAATTATATGTCAGATTTGAGAAATCATATGTGTCATTATTGTAAGCGTGTCCATAACCAAAAAGCAAATCATCATTGGACATCACACCCGGTGGCATATAAAAATTAGCCATGCATGCAAGATCGTATAAATCAGGACCACACCAAAGATAAGAAATACAAACAGTGGGCTGGTCCAAGAGACGACTGTCGCTGATGCGTGCTTTGGTGCGACTTGCAGAAGCGTCTCAAACAGCTAGATAAAATAACTCGTAGTTAAGAACAAACTTACATGACTACACAGTCCCGATCGGTCGCTCCCGTGTCCGACCGATCGCTCTTGGCGATGGGCTGCAGGTCCAACTCCGAGAAAATCAAACTTAGTAGCTTTAAAAATCAGAAAAATTGTTAGAGATATCCTAAAAAAACGTAAAACAAATAAAGGGAAAGATAAGAAGATAAAAACCTAACTAAGCAAAGAAAATGAGTTAAGAGAAAATCAATTAGTTACTCGTCGAAATCCCCGGCAACGGCGCCAAAAATTGATCGCTCGTGAACGTGTCGTTAAAACATTCCAAACTCAATCAAATATTAAATTTATAATCCTTATTCAATCACTACACTACTAGGTAGAAATAGCGGTGAAGTCGGGAGTCGATCCACAGGGAAAACGTTGGAAACTGAAATCAATTCTCGAAACCCTAAAACTAAGGAAAAGAATCAAAGATAAAATAGAGTTATCTAAACTAATAAATAAAAGTGATAAAAGGTTGATCAATTTGAATCAATGGAGTAGTTATTTAGGAATTACTCAATCCACCCTAGTTTCATTATTAGTCTTCTCTAGTTATCATCTTGTTCCCTTCTCTCAACATTATGGATCATATGGCTACAAGCTCACATGAATCCCTAAAAGAAAGTTAATGTTCCCAACGGCATAACCTATCTTTGCTTGGGATAGATTGTCTTTGGTCCTACGATCACATTAAATTATACTACTCCTAATGACCTTGGCACAACCTATCTTCGCGTAGCATAGCTTATCTCAAAGGCAAACCAATAACTTCATGAAAACCATCTCATAAATCTCTACAATCAATCACAGAAATCATGTAGGACTGAAAATACGTCAAGGGAACTCTATTCCTTCAACTCTATTAACGATAAAACCGTATTCATGAAATCATGGATCTTTCTCAAGAGATGAGTAGCTAATTTCTAAACTTAGGGATCTCGTGAAACTCTAGTGTAACTTTTTGTATTTTTTGGTTTGAATCTTGTATTCTTCTTAAGACATGATCCTATGAATTTGCTTTTTATTGTTAATAGAGTTGAAGGAACAGAGTTCCCTTGACGTGCTTTCAGTCCTACATGATTTCTGTGATTGATTGTAGAGATTCATAGGATGGTTTTCATGTGATTTATGGTTTGCTAGTGAAATAGGCTATGCTAAGCTAGGATAGGATGTGCCAAGGTCATTAGGAGTAGTATAACTTAAAGTAATTGTAGGACCGAAGACAATCTATGCCAAGAAAGATAGGTTATGCCGTTAGGAACATAAATCTTATTTTAGGAATTCATGTGAGCTTGTAGCCGTATGATCCATAATGTTTAGAGAAGGAAATAAGAGGATAACTGAAGAATACAGAAAGTGAAACTAAGGTGGATTTAGTAAACCCTAAGTATTTCTCTCATTAGTTTAACAACTTTTACTTGCTTTCATTAAATAGTTTTAGTTAATTCAAACTTATCATTGCTTCTTTTGCTTAGATTTAGGGTTTGAGAATTGAATTCAATATGTCTTGATAAATTCCATGTGGTTCGACTCCCGACTTCACGGCTATTTCTACCTAGTAGTTGATTGAATAAGAATTATAAATTTAATATTTGATTGAGTTTGCAACGTTTTAACGACGACGTTTGTAAGCGATCAATTTTTGGCGCCGTTGCCGGGGAATTTTTGACGGATAATTGATTGATTTTCTCTCAACTCTTTTTTTCCGTATAATTAGGTTTTTAGACTTCATATTTTTCCTTCCCTTATTTTCTAATTCGTAGGAATTTTTTTCACAATTTTCTGGAATTTCTCTAGCCTTGGAACGATTTTGCTCGAAATAAGATAGTAACTTGCGGCCAGAGACCGACGGATCGGAAAAGGGAGCGATTGGTCGCTAGTAACTTCGACGGATCGGTCCAGAAACCGATCAATCGGTTCTGACGTGGCCAGGTGAGTTTTCTAAATTCGAAATTTTTAGTTTCAAGTTGTTAAATTCCGCGGTTTTCTCCTCTGCTCCGAATTTCTGTTTTTGTTTTCCTTGTTCTTTTTCCTTCCTGCCCAATGGCCTTAATAGGAACACCATGATGGAAACAGTGGGGGAAACGGGAATAATCACAATATAGAAGACCCTATTAGGAACCACTTTCTTCCTGGACCTTACACTTATGCCTGTTGTATTAGCCCACCTGTAATCACGACCACACACTATGAGATTAAACCCAACTGGATTACATCGTTACCATCTTTCTATGGGCGTGAGAATGAGGATCCGTATGGACATATAAATAGCTTTCTTGAAATTCTTTTCATGTTTAAACTTGAGCACTTTAACGATGATGTCTTTAGATTAAAGCTTTTTCCTTTTTCATTGAAAGATAGAGTTAAACATTGGCTTAAAACTTTAGCGTCAAACTCGATTTCGACATGGGACCAACTTCAGGATGCCTTTCTTAAAAAATACTTTCCCATCATTAAAACTCAAAATTACAGTTCATTGATCATATCCTTTAAGCAATATGAGGACGAGCTTTTTCATGAAGCTTGGGAAATATTTACGGATCTTCTTAGAGGATGTCCTCACCACGAGGAACCCGAGTGGTAGTTAGCCCATTCTTTCTATAACGGTCTTCATGATCGAGATAGAAATATGGTTGAAGCTTGCTGCGGGGGTGTGGTTCTTAGGAAGTCTTGGAATGAACTGTGGGAATTATATAATAATCTTGCTGAGAATTCACAACACAATGCCTCAGTTTATAGGAATCGGTCTACTACTGTTCGTAATTCGCGGGGAGTTTATGAAAATTATGATCTTCAAAGTCTCTATACTCAAGTAGCCTCCTTAACTAAACAAGTGAGCGGACTTCAAACTAGACAATCTTTTGCTCCAACGCCTTCTCAGACCCCACTTGAGCCATGTGCCCTTTGCTCTAGCTATCAACATTATATCACTGACTGTCACTTGGCCTCCAGCTTCCCTGACTTTGTTCAGGAGCACGTCAATGCAACTTATGGCTTCTCTAAACCTCAGAACAACCCCTATCCAAATTCTTTTAACTCTAGGAGAGATCATCCTAACTCTAGTTGGAAGCCACCCCAGTCAGGATACTTTCATGGGCAAAGTAATACTACCCATCCTCCTGCATTTCAGTACCCACCTAAACCGCAAGCTAATCTAAATCATGGGGTAGTGGTGAACCTGGAGAGTGATGACTTCGGGGATGTGTAGATAGCATGTTGTACTGTTAGCCTTGTTTGTCGGGGTTGCTTCCCATAATATGCTATCTTTTAGCGGGCTGACTGCGGTTGGTGGGACTACCACGGCAGCAGCTCCTTGGCCTGTTTTACTATTCACCACCCCGGGCCGGCAGAGTGCCGAGCCCAGACCTTGTTTATTTAATCGTCACATATGTTGCATTCTTATCTATTTTCCTGCGTATGTTCATAGCATGCATCTGGTTGTACATTAGTTGCATAAAGGTTAGGGTGTTGGCGATCTGTAGGTCGCCGTTCCGAGGCTTGGAAGCTTAAATTTAGCCCTAGGACCGGAGTTGGGTAGCTTGGTCCAGATTTGAATGGTAGTGTTCAGTCGATTTCGATGATAGATCTAGATGACTGAAACACCTGTTGATTGATGATTTGAGAGGTCGTGTCGACCTCGAGTCAGGTTCTGAGGTGTAGCCGGTGTCCAATTATGACGACTCTTGAGTTGAGGGTGTGCCTACTCAGCGGTGGCATTTCCTGCCATCAGTGCCGGTTTCCTGCTTGTGAGTCAGCAATGTTGGTTTCCTACTTACTGAGCGTGACCCGTCATGTGACCAGTTCTTCTAGAAGATCGTGACCGTGGACCTCAGGCACACGCGGTGGGGTTATGGGGCCCATGTGTACACCCAAGCCTTACTAGAGGGCGACACTGTTACGTTTTCCTCTTCTTTCTGTGTGTCGTAGTGTAGTTTCTCTACTGAGCTTAGTTGGCCATTCCTACCCGGGCTGGGTTTTGCAGGTGCAGACGTTAGCTCCTCTTCAGTGGCCCCTACCTGACGGTTGTCGGTGGTGCGGCGGCGCCTGGCGGAGTCTGAGGAGTGGTGATTTGTCTTTCCCAGAACCCTTGTATAGTTAGCCTCATACGGGAGAGTATAAATGTTTGTACTTGATCTTTCATTCTTCGTGGTTTTGTATATTATCCTTTGGGATTTGATATCTTTAAGCTTGAGGTTTCTTAAATCTTTAATTTGTAATTGAGGGTGTTTGATGAATTGTTTAGGAAGACCATTAAGTTAGAGGGAACCCTCGCCAAACTTTTCCGCAGTTTGTTGGGCTCCGGTTGGCGGGTCAGGGCGCGACAATGACGGTCCAAGAATGATCGATCACTCCTCCGAATGGGTTCTCCGGCCAACCGGATAAGGAAAAATACCATCAGAAAATTCTACCAAACCCCTCAAAACTTTAGGATCTGGTAGTACAAAGGATCATGAGTCCAAAACCGATACTTGCATTGAAAACCAACATGCATACAATTAAATCTACGCTAAAAGATATTAGGCAAACCCAAACCTCTCAAAAACTAGAACAACAAGTACGTAGGATCCCTACCTAGACTAGAGCAGCTTCAATCTGCGCCACTGAGCCTAGGATCGTCCTTAATCTCCTCCAAAACCTTGCCAGATCTGAGCTCAAGAACGGTGGATTTGAAAAAGGAGATCTGAGCTCAAGAATGGTGTTTTATAGACGGACAAACCGCCTTATGATGATCGATCTTTCATGATGATGCACCTTGACTTCCAGGCACCAAATGATCGATCCTTTCATGCAGAATGTGAAACTTAGGCCAGAACATAAGCCCAAGCCTGGATCTTTCGATCCCAGGTTCACCTAACCGTTCTAATGAACCATTAGCACAAACACAGTTAGTGTGCCCACACGCGGGTGTGAAACAAACCGATAATACGCAATCTACCGAATTGCTCTTGTGGTCCATGAAACAATACAATCAACCGGATCACGCACTCGACGTGAAAAAAGCAAACAATCCACGAGCCCGACCCACACGGTCGACCTAGGAGTAGAGGGATAGGTCCTCACATCTATGGCCTAAAAAATGTCTTCCAGACGCATGAGAATGACATGCCGTCAAGATAGGAATAATTTCTGATTCAGGCACACAATATCTCATAATTTGGTCCGGAGAATTCTTGAAAATGATAGGATTATTCCAAATATAGGATTTGACTCGTGAAAAAAAAAATTCTCGGTCTTGTTTACTCCAATAGGAAGGAGTGAATCCAGATACGAGATAATTCACAATATGTGCGAACCAAGGGGTCGGAGCTTGATCAACAACCAAGAGATGTTCATCGGAAAATGCATCGTTAATCGGAGAAGAATCATTGATCACATCTAAAGGAAGTCTAGAGAGGTGGTCTGCAACGACATTTAAGGCTCCATTTTTATCCCTTAACTCAAGATCGAACTCTTGAAGAAGCATAATCCACCGAATTAATCGAGATTTAAGTTCTTTCTTGGTTACAAGATATCTAAGGGCGGAATGATCAGTGAAGATGACTACCATGGATTCAAGAAGGTAAGATCGAAATTTTTCTAAGGAAAAAATCACAGCTAGTAGTTCTTTCTCGGTGGTGGTGTAGTTCACTTGGGCTTCAGTTAATGTTTTGCTAGCATAATAAATGACTCGAGGAAGTTTATCGATTGTTTGCCCAAGAACGGTGCCCGCAACATGATCGGAAGCATCACACATGATTTCGAAAGGGTGATCATAAGCCGGAGGATGGACAATAGATGCCGAAGAAAGTGACTCATGAAGGATGTTAAAAGCTTGAAGACATGAATTGTCAAACACAAATGGGACATCCTTCACAAGTAAAGCACAGAGCGGCCGGGAAATCTTACTAAAATTTTTAATGAATCGTCGATAAAACCCGGCATGGCCCAAAAATGATCGAATTTGCCGAACCAAAGAAGGAGGAAGTTTGGAAATGAGTTCCAGTTTAGTTCTATCAACCTCAATCCCTCTACCAGAAATCACATGACCAAGGGCAATCCCCTCACTAACCATGAAATGGCTTTTCTCTCAACTTAAAACAAGATTAGTGATGATGATGCATAATGTTATATTTTTATCCCTTAATACTTAGTCTCCTATGCTTATTTAGTTCCTAAATACACTCATTATTCTTATATTTTGATTTAGGATGCAATTGAAGTCCTTAAGTCGAGAAGAAGCTAAAAAGAGTGCATGGATCAACTTTAAAGATTAATCTGTACCTGCTCATGAAGAACCAGATGATGTACCATATATGGTTGGAAAGCTCTTGAAGTCTAGTTTCGGGAGAATTTTACGGTTCATGATTCCGAGTTTCCTAGAGGAAGTTACGGCAATTTTAGTACCGATGGCGCAGTCTGGATGGCAGAACAGTAATACGCTGGAACATCCGATCGATCCAACACCCAGGGTCCGATCGATCGGACCATGCAGAAACGTGACAGAACATGTATTTTTTGGCTGAACATGATCCGATCGATCCCTACATCCATCCTATGGGGTCCGATCGATCGGACACCTAAAGTTCGATCGATCGGACTCAGGAATAGCCAGAGAAGGTGGATTTTTACGCATCCGATCGATCCAGCATCTATAGTTCGATCGATCGGACTCGGGCGTAACTAGAAATTGAAGATTTTTAATGAGACCGATCGATCCGACACCCCGAAAAGGATCGATCGGACTTTCCCAGTAAATTAAATCAACGGTTTAGATTTAATCCGTTGATGGAGAGACTTTGGGGCTATAAATAGGACTCTTTCTAGGGTTTGAGGGGGGATTCTTGGACACTTTTGGCTGCTCTTTCTCCTCCTTTATATTTTTTCTAGGTTTTATCTTGTTTATTGGAATCTTTTGAGGATTGTTCTCGATGGCCCTGCGTGGCTAAATCTTGATCCTTGGTCGAGAAAACTGAAACCTCGGAATCAATGAAACTGTGAGATCTAATTTATTTTTATTGTTCAGTTTATACTTGAGTATTGAATGTTCTTCTATTATTAAATATTCATGATTGTCTTGTCTAATTGCTAGGAGCGCTACTAGTTTATTATTCATTGCGATCTACTGCTAGGTTGGATATCAAATCCGAAATTGTTTGATCCCTCTAATCTGCGAAGCAACTAGGGTTTAATAATCTAATGCATTTCAGAGATTCTTAGGTCTTAGGGAGAATATTCGACTAGATTAAATGCAACCGCTTGTGCTTGTGTTGTTTAGCTTCATCGATCTCCCTATTCTTAACGCTGCTACTAGATTAAATCTACAGCGCTTGTCTTAGGTTGTCTAGTAGTTAGGGTTGATTAGATCGTTTGTTTATAATTAACTATGATTGAGGAGAGATTCGAATTTAATTCGAACGGTGAATATTCATGGTATGAATTGATTGATACTTGCATCTATGATCAATTGTTGGATTCCGATGGTGGATGTTGACTCAGACCAAGGTTTGTTCTCTTGATTCAACTTGTTTCTTCGTTTTAGATTATTTCTTTACTGTTTTCCTCACGCTTAAAACCCCCCTATCTTTGTTCACTTAGCACAAAACTAAGCTAGGCACTCCTCGTGGGATTGACCCTTGCTCGCACTACTACATTTGTTTTGAAGAGTATTGGATTTATTTTTGAGTGCCTGCGACAACACATCAATTAGTCTCTTCGCATCTAGCAAGAACTTTGGCTAAATTTGCAATGCATGATTCAAAAGTTTGGCCAAAGACAAAAAAATCATCCATGAATATTTATAAGAATTATTCAATCAAGTCCCCAAAGATAGAAAGCATGCGACGTTGGAATGTGATCGGAGCATTGCAAAGGCTAAAGGGCATTCATCGATAAGCAAAGGTTCCATAAGGACATGTGAATGTTGTTTTCTCTTGGTCATTGGGATCTATGGCTACCTGGTTGTACCCAGAATAACCATCAAGAAAACAATAGTATGATTGGCCCGCAAGTCTTTTCAAGATTTGGTCAATAAATGGCAATGGGTAATGGTCTTTACGAGTTAAAGCATTTATACGCCTAAAATCAATGCAAACCCTCCACCCCGTGGTTTGTCGAGTTGAGATATTCTCCCCCTTATCGTTTTTAACCACAGTGATCCCTGATTTCATAGGGACTTCTTGGGTTGGGCTAATCCATTTGGAATCTGAGATAGGGTATATTATTCATGCATCTAAGAGTTTAACCACCTCTTTCATTACTACTTCTTTCATAAGAAGATTAAGGCGGCATTGCATCTCCCTCACACATTTGGTTTCATCCTCTAAAAGTATGCGATGCATTTAAATCGAGGGGTGTATGCCTCTAAGATCACCAATGGACCATGCGATAGCTCTTTTATGCAATTTGAGAACCTCAAGCAGTTGAGATTCTTGAGCATTGGTTAATATGAATAAATAATCACTGAAAGAGTACGCTCAGGTCCAAGGAAGGTATATTTCAGATTGGAGCGTAATATTTTTAACTCTAGAGATGGTGGTACGACCAAAGAAGATAAAGCCAGAGTTGATGAAGTGGGAGGTAAGGGCTCGATGAGAGGTTTTCGCCAATAGATTTCACAAATATCATTAACCAAATCAAGATCATTAAAATCCTTTAAATCCTCACCATAGTCAAGCTTGAAAACCGATGAAAATTCATTGAAATCACCATTTTTGTCATTCATATCCAGAAAATCCACATTTTTATTCGTAAAATCTCTATGCAAATCTGGCAAATCTCGTTTAGAAACATCAGCATCAATCACAATAGATGCATTACAAGTATTCTCAAATCTCCCACACGGAGCATTATCACTCATCAACAATTTATGCATTGCATCATCAGCACAATCATTCACTTCATCATCATTAGTTAATGCATTAATTATAAAAAAATCGTCATCATATGCATGAAATATATTTAGACGAAGCTCCATATTGCCAAATGTGACTGTTATAATGCCATCCCTACAATTAATGCAAGCGTTAGCCATAGCTAAGAAGGGTCGGCCAAGAATTATGGGGATGGACTGCTTAGTTCGAACCCCTAGTTCCATGTCTATAACTACAAAATCCGCCGGAAAGACACACCGATCAACCTTAACTAAAACATCTTCAAGAATTCCTCTTGGGGTCTTAATAGATCGGTCGGTTAATTACAAATTCATGGCGGTTGGTTTTAGTTCTCCTATGCCAAACTTGGAATACAAAGAATAAGCCATAAGGTTAACACTTGCACCCAAGTCTAATAATGCTCCATCAATCATGCAGTCTCCTATGATGCACGAGAAGAGAGGATGGGCAATTGCCAAGCCACCCTATTCCAAACCCCAGAGGCCAACATTCTGTAGACTCCTCTCATGAACAAGTCCAGGCTGTAACTACTCTTCGAAGTGGTAAAACTTTTGTTAATATAGAGCAACCAGATGAAGCTACATGTGACAGAGATCTGCATGCATCCCAATCTCAGAAATCATTAGATCATGATTCACATGTATCAAAAGAGTCCAATTCATCATCTGACATTCCAACTCCAAATCTTCATGATTCTATTGACAATTTACATGCATCACATAATATGACATCATCTCAGGAGAAAGAACCAAATCTTACGACTTATGTTCCTAAGGTTCCTTTTCCTGAAGCTTTAGTAGATCCTACCTCCACTCCATACAGAAATTCAAAATTAGATGAAATGATAGGCGTGTTTAAGAAAGTTCATATTAACCTTCCTCTTCTTGATGCCATCAAACAAATTCCATTCTATGCCAAATTCCTCAAAGATCTTTGCACTCATAAAAGGCAATCTAGATCTCATGTTTCTAAGAAGATTTTCTTGACTGAGCAAGTTAGCTCAATCCTTCGCTGTGATCTTCCTCCCAAGCTTAAAGATCCTGGAACCCCCACCATCTCATGCATTATAGAAAATCGCACGATTGATGGAGCATTATTAGATTTGGGTGCGAGTGTTAATCTCATGCCTTATTCTTTATACTCTAAGTTTGGCATAGGAGAACTGAAACCAACAGCCATGACTTTGCAATTAGCTGATCGATCTATTAAGACCCCAAGAGGAATTCTTGAAGATGTTTTGGTTAAGGTTGATCAGTGTATATTTCCGGTTGATTTTGTAGTTCTGGACATGGAACCCAGATTTGAAAATAAGAAATCTGTCCCTATAATTCTTGGCCGACCCTTCTTACCTACGGCCAACACTGTATTAATTGTAGAGATGGTTTCATGACAGTCACGTTTGGTAATATGGAATTGCGTTTAAATATATTTCATGCCTCAAAGAATCATGCATATGATGATGATTGTTTTATGATTAATGCATTAATCAATGATGATGAAGTGAATAGTTGTGTTGATGATACACTGCCTACATTATTGCTGAATGTTGATACTCCGTGTGGGAGTTTTGAGAATGGTTGTGATATGTCTATTGTGATTGAGGATGATGTTTTTGAACAACATTTGTCAGATTTGCATGGAGATTTTCTGAATAAAGATATAGTTTTTCCGGTTTTGAATGATGAGAATAGTGATTTGGATGAGTTTTCATTGGTTTTCAAGCCTGAAAATGAAGAGTCTTTAAAGGATTTTAACGATCTTGATTTGGTTACCGATGTTTGTGGCATTTCATGGAAAGAGCCTCTCATCGAGCCATTACCTCCTACCTCCTTAATTCCAGCTATACAGTCTTTAGTTGCACCGCCATCTTCGGAGTTAAAAACGTTGCCTTCCAATTTGAAATATGCCTTCCTTGGACCTAAGTGTACTCTTCCAGTAATTATCTCTTCTGCATTAACCACTGATCAAGAGTATCAACTATTTGCGGTTCTTAAATTGCATAAAAGAGCTATAGGATGGTCCATTGGTGATCTTAAAGGCATAGATCCCTCGATTTGCATGCATCGCATACTCTTAGAGGATGAAACCAAATGTGTAAGGGAGATGCAACGCCGCCTCAATCCTCTTATAAAAGATGTTGTAATGAAAGAAGTAATTAAACTCTTAGATGCAGGGATAATATACCCTATTTCGGATTCTAAATGGATTAGCCCAACTCAAGTCGTTCCTAATAAATTTGGGATCATAGTGGTTAAAAATGATAAAGGGGAGGATATCCCAACTAGACAGACCACAAGGTGGAGAGTTTGCATCGAGTATAGGCGTATTAACGCTTTAACTCGTAAAGACTATTTTCCATTGCCCTTCATTGACCAGATTTTAGAAAGACTAGCGGGCCAATCATATTATTGTTTCCTTGATGGTTATTCTGGGTATAATCAGGCGGCCATAGATCCTAATGACCAGGAGAAGACTACTTTTATATGTCCTTATGGAACGTTTGCATATCGTCGCATGCCTTTTGGTCTTTGCAATGCTCCAACCACATTCCAATGTTGCATGCTTGCTATCTTTGGGGACATGATTGAACAGTTTTTAGAAATATTTATGGATGACTTCTCTGTTTTTGGCCAATCCTGTGACTCATGCCTTGCAAACTAATCCAAAGTTCTTGCTAGATGTGAGAAAACTAATCTTGTGTTGAGTTGGGAAAAAAGCCATTTCATGGTTACAGAGGGTATCGTTCTTGGCCATGTGATTTCAAGTAGAGGGATTGAGGTAGATAAAGCTAAGTTAGAACTCATTTCCAAACTTCCTCCTCCTTCAGTTCGTCAAATTCGGTCATTCTTTGGCCATGCTGGGTTCTACCGGCAATTCTTTAAAGATTTTAGTAAGATCTCCCGGCCGCTATGTTCTTTACTGGTGAAGGATGTTCCATTTGTGTTCGACGATTCCTGTCGCAACGCTTTTAGTATCCTTCGTGACTCACTTTCTGCGGAACCTGTCGTCCATTCTCCGGATTATAATCGCCCTTTTGAAATCATGTGTGATGCTTCTGATCAAGCTGTGGGTGCCGTTCTTGGGCAAACAATTGATAAACTTCCTCGAGTCATTTATTATGCTAGTAAAACATTAAATGAAACCCAAGTGAATTACACCACGACTGAGAAGCAATTGTTTGCTTTAATTTTTGCCTTAGAAAAGTTTCGATCTTATCTTCTTGAGTCAAAAGTTATCATCTTTACTGATCATTCCACCCTTAGATATCTGGTAACCAAGAAAGAACTCAAACCTCGATTAATTCGGTGGATTATGCTGCTTCAAGAGTTTGATCTTGAATTACGGGATAAAAAGGGAGCCCTAAATGTAGTTGCAGATCATCTTTCTCGACTTCCTTTGGATGCGATTAATAATTCCTTTCCGATTAATGATACTTTTCCCGATGAACATCTCTTAGCTGTTGATCAAGCACCGAGACCGTGGTTTGCACATATCGTAAATTATCTTGTTTCCGGAATCACTCTTGCTCATTGGAATAAACAAGATCGAGATAAATTCTTTTCGAAAGTCAAATCTTAAGCATTGTCCAGACCAAATTATGAGATGTTGTGTGCCCGAATCTGAAATTATCTACATTTTGACATCATGCCATTCTCATCCATGTGGGGGACATTTTTCAGGTCGTAGAACCGCAACAAAAATCTTTCAGTCTGGGTTTTATTGGCCTTCGATTTTTCGTGATGCTCATAGTTTCTCTAAAGCTTGCATTCGTTGTCAACAGTTGGGTAGTATTTCTCGTCGAAATGAAATACCCCAGAATCCAATTATTGAATGTGAAGTATTTGATGTTTGGGGTATTGATTTCATGGGCCCGTTTCCTCTTTCGAATGGCTACACTTATATTTTATTAGCCGTTGATTATGTTTCGAAATGGATTGAAGCCATAGCCACTAGGACCAATGATCACCGAGTCGTAGTCAAATTCCTTCATTCTCATATTTTTTCTCGATTTGGTCATCCTAGAGCTATAATAAGTGACGGTGGATCGCATTTCATGAATAGGTATTTCCGTCACACTCTAGATAAATATAACATCTCCCATAAAGTTGGCACTCCCTATCATCCTCAAAACAGTGAGCAAGTGGAGGTGTCTAATCGGGAAATCAAACGCATTCTTGAGAAAGTAGTGTGTTCGGATAGAAAAGATTGGTCCATGCGCTTGAATGAGGCTTTATGGGCATATAGAACAACATTCAAAACACCCATAGGGATGTCACCATATCGATTAGTCTATGGTAAGCATTGCCGCTTACCAGTGAATCTCATGGACAAAGTGTGGTTAACTATTAAAAGAGTTAATTGGTTACCTACATGCCGGAGTGCTCGTTTGCTTCAACTCAATGAGTTGGAGGAAATACGTAATGAAGCCTATGATAATACTCTCATTTATAAGGCTCGAACTAAAGCTTACCATGACAAGTTCATTACTCAGAGAACCTTCAATGTGGGTGATAAGGCTTGGTTATTTAATGCTAGACTTCGGCTCTTCCCAGGCAAACTTAAATCTAGATGGACTGGTCCATTCAAAGTTACTCAAGTCTTTCCTCATCGGGCTGTTGAAATCCGTCATCTCAACTCTGATTCTACTTTCAAAGTGAATGGCCAAAGGTTGAAACTCTATGTAGAAAATCCTCTAACCTTAGAAGCCATGCAATTGTTGCATGAACCAAATCATGAGTGACTGAAATTTCCTTGGGTCAAGATAGAGACGTTAAACCAAGCGCTTGATGGGAGGCAACCTATTAGTAATGTGTTTTAATTAGTTCCTTTCGTTGTTTTCTTTGCATGCTTGGTTTCTTCCTATTTATTTGCATGTTTGATTTTGATTGTCTGATAATGTTGTCTTCGCTGCCATTGGATGGTCGTGTTAATTGTTAGCTTGGGGTGTCCATTCATGAATTGCGGTGCCCTAGAGAGGTCCGTATTTTTGCAATGTTATGTGAGGCTTAATTCCCAGGTTTTTACTGCGATTTTTCACATTTAGTTGAGAAAGATCGATCCTCCAGCCATGGTAGGATCGATCCTTCTTCGCACCACATATAATTTTCACTGGGTTGAGTAGGATCGATCCCACCTATCTCAATGATCGATCCTACTTGGTTATTTAATTTTGGCAGAACGTAGTGTATTTTGCACTACACCTCAAGATCGATCCTTCTATCCCTCCTTCAAAGGTAGAACATTTAAGATAGTAGGATCGATCCCTTCACGTGAGTAGGATCGATCTTAGGTGGCTATTTAATTATGACCGAACGTGGTGTTTTGGACGAGTAACCTCCGGATCGATCCTTTTATCCATCCTTCACAAAGAGACTAGTTGAGTAAGTAGGATCGATCCTTTTCAATGAGTTAGATCGATCTTGCCTATTTATTCACTGGGTCATCCGATCGCACCCATTGCACCCAAGTGGCGAAGGATCGATCTGGTAGATCTCGGACGATCGATCCTTCACGGATCTTTTGAAACAATGTTTTTTTATCCGTCGTCATCCTCAAGTTGGATTCAAACTCCAACTTGCACACCTATCTGTTCTCCGGATTTTCCATCTTTATCCTGCTGGAGTTCTATTCCGACTAGATCTCCTAAAGCCTGGGTCTATATCTATTTCTTTTGCTCTGCGGCCTCTGGTCTACACTCTATTCTCTTGCTTCCGGCTCTTGTTCTCCGTCGTCCTCCCCGATTCCGGCGTGCTCCTCCAGGCTAGACCGTCCCACATAATCTTCCTCTCTACCTCTGGTAAGAATCCAAAGCGTCTTCTCCTTATCTATACCGCCGGTGTCCACCGCATTCCCTTCTGTGTTTTCGTTCGCTTCTCCTCCATGTTTTTCTTGTTTTTCTTGTTTTTCTTGTCTTGCCCTTTCTTTCCATCACCATGGTTTTCTTGGAGCTCATCCCCATCTTCTGTTTCTGGCCATATTAGTCTTTCCTTCACTCCATGAAGGATCGATCTTCCACTTCGAGACCGATCGATCCTTCCCTACCCAGTCTTTCTTCTTAATTTTTCTCTCACCAACGACCGTTCTAGTCTGCAGGCGTACCCCTACGATGTCTCAATCCAGCCACTCTTCGTCTTCGGCCATTGGCTGCCCACCTGGTTTGTCGGAGCATGACTTCGAGCCGGGGTCTCCGATTTCTCAGGCATAGCGATTTTCCTCAGATGATGACTTTGTGACCACCGCCGACTCGAATCGACCACTGTCCCCGCCGGTAGTCTTCTGTTTCCCTCCTCGAGAATTCGCCGACCCTGTTTACCCTACCGAATCTGTTATTGAATATCCTGTCGGTGTTGAATTTCTTGGGCCAATGCCAGCTCCTGATGTGTTTTCCCGTCTCGTGTATTCCATCCAGCATGATCCCGACCTCGACGATCCGTGGGTCATTTTCAGACTGCCAGACGGGTATTCGATTGTTGTGCCACCACGGTCCCTGATCGACCCCGAGCTTCTGTCGCCATATGGATCGCCACCAGGGTCACCATACGCATCCGATGACCCTGACCGTCCACTGTCCCCAAGGTCGAGCGAGATCGATTCTAACGACGAGGAGATTGACGCCGATGAGCTCGTGGACCTTTTGGAGGATGATGATGAAGACGATGATGAGGACGGTGATGATTAGGCATTCGGACAATCTTGTTTTGTTTTTTAGGATTTCTGCTTTGTGTCAATTTTAGTTTGTGTTCGTTGCTTTGCTAGGTTTTCTTTCTTCGCAATTTCAATTTTTTGCTCTGTAGTATTGTTTTTTTTTTCATTTAGTTCATTAATAAAACTGAGTTTAGGAATGAATGATTGTGTAGTTTTGATTGTTGTGGTGCACTTTACATGTCTTGGATGCTCAGAAAAGATACATGTCGACTTAGGGTTGAAATCCCAAGTTTTTCGCCCACTAAAGGATGATTGGCAGGAGAAGGATCGATCCTTCCTGTTATGACCGATCGATCTTACTCTTTCTTACCACTGTTTAAGTTGCTGCGTTGAGATGTTGCCGCATGGACTAAGATCGATCCTTCCCCAAAGGACGGATCGATCCTAGTCGCGTTACCCTGGGGTTTAAAGCTGGGTGTAGGATCGATCCTAGGGCATTCTTACCATTCGATCAATCCTGCCCTTCTCCTTTCTCGTTTCGCTCGGACGCCGCCGCTCGTCATTCCCACCACCGGCCGATGCTCGGCCTCGTCTCCGGCAAGATCTCCTCACCGCCGTCCTCCACCTCTGATGAGAATGCATAATGTTATATTTTTATCCCTTAATACTTAGTTTCCTGTGCTTATTTAGTTCCTAAATACACTCATTATTCTTATATTTTGATTTAGGATGCAATGGAAGTCCTTAAGTCGAAAAGAAGCTGAAAAGAGTGCATGGATCAACTTTAAAGATTTATCTGTACCTGCTCATGAAGAACCAGAGGATGTATCATACATGGTTGGAAAGCTCTTGAAGTCTAGATTCTGGAGAATTTTACGGTTCGTGATTCCGAGTTTCCTAGAGGAAGTTACGGCAATTTCAGTACCGATGCGCAGTCTGAATGGCAGAAAGGAAAATAAGCTGGAAGTCCGAGCGAAGGTCCGATCGATCGGACCTGGCAAAACCGTGACAGAACATGTAATTTTTGGCTGAATATGGTTCGATCGATCGAACCATCACTCCTACTGAGCCAGATCGATCCGACTCCTAGAGTTGGATCTATCGGACTCAAAAATAGCCAGAGAAGGTGGATTTTTATGCGTTCGTTCGATCCAGCACTTAAAGTTCGATCGATCGGACTTGGGAATTAAAGGGTGGCAGAACGTATGCTTTTTAGAGGAACACAGTTCGATCGATCGGACCATCGATCGAACTCAGGAAGAGCCAGAGACGAAGGATTTTTACGAAATCGATCGATCCGACTCCCTTAGTCCGATCGGTCGGGTTCGGGCGTGAATAGAAGTTGAAGATGTTAATGAGACCGATCGATCCAGCATCCAAGGTCCGATCGATCGGACTTTCCCAGTAACAAAAATCAACGATTGTGATCTAATCCGAGGGTGGATACAATTGAGGCTATAAATAGGACTCTTTCTAGGGTTTGAGGGGGATTTCTTGGACACTTTTTGGCTACTCTTTCTCCTCTTTTATATTTTTTCTAGGTTTTCTTTTGCTTTATGAAATCTTTTGGAGGATTGTTCTCGATGGCCCTACGTGGCTAAATCTTGATCCTTGGTCGAGGAGACTGAAACCTCGGAATCAATGAAACTGTGAGATCTAATTTATTTGTAATGTTCAGTTTATACATGAGTATTGGATGTTCTTCTGAGATTAAATCTTCATGATTACCTTGTCGAATTGCTAGGAGGCCTACTAGTTTATTATTCATGGTGATCTACCGCTAGGTTTGATGTCAAATCCGGAATTGTTTGATCCCTCTAATCTGCGAAGCAACTAGGATCTAATAATTTACTGCTGATCAGATCTTGTTAGATCTTAGGAAGAATATTCAACTAGATTAAATGCAACCGCTTGTGCTTGTGTTGTTTAGCTTCATCGATCTCCCTATTCTTAACGCTGCTACTAGATTAAATCTGCAGCGCTTGTCTTAGGTTGTCTAGTAGTTAGGGTTGATTAGATCGCTTGTTTCTAATTAACTATGATCGAGGAGAGCTTCGAATTGAATTCGGACGGTGAATATTCATGGTATAAATTGATTGATACTTGCATCTATGATCAGTTATTGGATTCCGATGGTGGATGTTGACTCAGACCAAGGTTTGTTCTCTTGATTCAACTTGTTCCTTCGCTTTAGATTATTTCTTTACTGTTTTCCTCTTGTTTTAACCCCCCCATCTTTATTCACTGAGCACAAAACTAGGCTAAACACTCTTCATGGGATCGACTCGTACTCGCACTACTACATTCATTTTAACGGGTATTGGTTTTATTTTTGAGTGCCTGCGACAGCACATCAACCTCACTCCATTCCCTTCCTCCATTCCTTTTTCTCCACTCACGACCTCACTGTTTCCTCATCGCCCATTCCAACCTTGCGCCAGCGGTTCTGTCTTCCCCGACGACCGGCGCCAGCTCTGATCATCGTCTCCACCACTACCATGGAGCGAGCGAAGAACGTCAACCGTAAGGGCCTCGGCGGCAAAGGGAAAGCCGCCACTTCTTCTTCCACCCCTCCCGCCAGACGGCCACCGTTGCCCGCGTCCTAGACGAGTGCATCTCCGACAGCCTCAACATCTTCTCCGGGATCTACTCCGTCTCCACCTCCGTCACGGTCTGTCCGCTCCTCACGAGCTCCCCCTTCTTCTTTGACGGCTGCTACTCCTCCTTCCGGCAAGCGAAAGGCTTCCGCCGATGGTTCATCATCCAAACCACCTCAGCGGAAGAAGCAGCACAAGAAAGCCCAGCCATCTACTGCTCCTACCGCCGTCCGCGGCCTCCAACCACGCTAGCAGCGGGAACTCAATCTCGAGTACACCTTCGACGTCGACTTCTTCCGGACGATCGAGTATGCCCATGACTCCATCGCAACTCTAGAACGACGTGGTCTGCTACCTTTGTGCACGCTTTGCCCCACAGTGTATCCCCGGCTAGTTTGCATGTTCTATCAGAACATGCAGCCTATTCGTTTCGGGGACAAACCCGATAAGGACAAATCCCGACGGTACGCGTCCAAAGGTTTCACCTCCATGATCGATGGCGTCGAGGTGGCTTTGACGTTCCGAGCCGTCTGTGAGGCGCTGGAGATCCCTAAACGCTACCCTGGCCTTCACAAAGCCACACCCGAGGAGATGTACGTGCATGACTCGGTTCCCCATCTCTTTCTTCACCCGGATCACCAGGACGCACGTATTTTTACTCGCGCCAAGCTGCCGGCGCACATGTGGCTGATAGACGATGTGTTGCGCCGGAACATCTTCCAGGGCGGTCATGATCAGTATCGGGTCGGGGATTGGCTCAACACATTGTGGCTGCTGGCCAAGGATTGGGCGATCAGCATACCCCAGCAGATCCTGGAGGACATGGCCCACTTTTACCGTAGGGCGGTGCTTGACAGGCTACCGAGTTACAACGACGCCGCCCTTCCACACCCTAGGCTTATCTTCGCCTTTCTCCATAGCGATGTGTTGCAATTTTTGTTGGTTGGTTGACTCACTTTTGTATTTACTTGGCATTCTTAATATATTAACATAATGTTTGGCTATGGGGGTGTACCCCGGGAGTGCGCAGGGGAGGGGGCTGAATGTGCCAGTCTGTACTTCTGTGGGTGGATGAATGTGCATATTTATTGTGTGTTGCTGGGTGACACATAGGATAGTTTACTTTTTATGTCCTTGTGTGCTGAATGTATGTACAACCCTTGTGCTTATTGAATAAATAGAGGAAATGTTGTCCAATTTTACTCCAGTTGTTATGTGTATTCGTACTTTCCATAATTGCAATCATGGGGTATTCCTTCTCAGCTTCTCCAGGACATATATGCTATCGACTACACTACAGGGTGACATCATGACATCACTTGGTTTTCACGACTAACCTTGATCCGCAAATCTATTTTTATTTTTATCACCAAGGTGACTTTTTCGTACGAAGCATCTACAGGTTATCTCTACCCTATATTCTTTGATTTATTTTTCTAACTTAGTGTAATTGGGGACAATTACATTTAAGTTGGGGGGTAGAATTCTAGGAATTCATGTTTATTTATTTATTTTATGATAACCAAATTTTATACATCCCTTATAACGTGTCAGACGAATGAAGTTATGATAACGATGCATAACTTAGAACATTATTCGATGATTTATTCAGAAGTTCATATGTCATGTAAAATTTCGTAAATTTAGCTATGCATGGCATGAGTTCTGTACTTTAACACTTTTACCATGGTTTAGGGATAACTTGACAAATCCTATTGCACTTGAGCACTTTCACATGTGGATGAGTTGAAGTTAAATTCTAAGCATGAGACTACAATAGATTGACAATTCTAGGACTTGTCACAGAAGATACATGAACATATACAATTTTCTAGCTGCAAAAAGTATGTGTATGAAAAGTGTAGGGTTCAACTTAGTAACCGGGCAGGATGCCTAACCAGCGTGTTGTTCGCGTCAAACGGTTGAGTTTCCTAACAAGAAAAAAAAGAAGACTTCAACTTAGTAATCGGACAGGATGCCTAACCAGCGTGTTGTTCGCGTCAAACGGTTGACTTTCCTAACAAGAAAAAAAATGACTTCATAATTAGTAACCGGGCAATGTGCCTAACAAGGTGTATTGTTCGCGTAAAACGGTTGGAGAGCCTTGTAAAAAAAAATAATAATAAAGAGAAAAGAACAGAGATTGTTATGTGATAAGTGGAAAATATGTGTTTGCTTAGAATTGTGATCTTAACTGGTGGAATGCGTAAATATAATGGATACTTTGACACATATGGAACGAAATCCACACACTGGAGAGTCAAAGTTATTTTTGAATCATGATTAAATATGTTGAAGTACTGGAAGTGTGCTATGACCTGTTCTTATTTACTTTACTTTTATATGACTATGGATTGAAGAATAGATTCATGGATATTGTTTTTACTTAGTGCATTTGAATCAATGAATATGATAATGGATTTCGGATGATATGTAAAAGGGGATGTATAGATGTTTGTGGGTATCATCACTGGAAACCCTCAGGAGACTATAACTCCTCCACTGGGGCCACCCAGGGGTTTAAAGGCTTGTTGCACATGCTAAGTGCAATCGTGAGACCTACGAAAGTGGCTAGTTAGATTTACTGCTTTAATTTTAATTTTTGTTTGCTTTGCCCGAGGACTAGCAAAGATCAAGTTCGGTGGTGTGATAAGACTTGAAAAGTGCATAAAACACCCTTGTAATTTGGCTTTGTTGGTCTCCGAGCAGTGTTTCACTAACTACTTTTATCCTATTTCAGGTATAACATACCCTACTATAAGTTAGATCAACTTTAGAGCTAAAAGAAGCATATTCGGGCAATTCGGGCATGAAGGATCGATCTTCCTCAATTGAAGGGATCGATCCTACTCGACCAGCAACTGGACAAAGAACAAAGAGAAAAGGATCGATCTTCCTCCAAAGGAAGGATCATTGGAGGAGATCCATGGCAGAAGGAGATCATCGACTTTTACCTATGGATCGACCCCTAAAGATGAGTAGCTAAAACCCTAGCCATGGGATTCTTATGATGTAACTAGGGTTTCTACTAGGGATTTCTTAGATCTAGGGGTTGTATACATTATTGATTGGCTTATATGGATTGATTTTTATTTCTTTTATACCTTGGTGTCGATTTATTGCTGGATGTATGGATTGTTCTCGTTTGAACTTGATTCCGGAGCTTGTTTATGCTAGGGCTTGGATTGGATTCATCTATTAGGAGTACCATGCTAGTCACATTGTATCTCGGATGGAAGTCTTCTTCGTGATTAAAGATTGTATAGTGCTAGAACCACTATAGTAATGCTAGAACCACTACGTTCTATCCCTAATCCTTCATACATCCTACCTTTGTAGATTTGGCCATCAAGATGCTAAATCATCTTGATCTTACACCTAAATCCATATCTGTACTACTACTTGCGATGAATTCATCCTGATAAGAGGGTTCATTAGCAGTGAACGTAACTAATCATTCGGTCACTGATTTTTTAGGTAATTGTTCTTGCCAACAATGAATCCTAACCAGAACTTGTTGAGTGATAAGGAGAACTAGTCATTCACTTATCAACTATTAGAAAAGCCATTCATCATGATTAACGTGCCCTAATCTTAGGAAGACCTGGTAGAACCTTGGTTATTGATTAAGAATCTTGTGGTTTTTTCTCTCTTATTCATAAACCCTTATACTATAAATTTAGTTTAATATCAAACCGTAATCTTTTTGCAACTCATGAGTAGGGAGTTTACTAAGCGTTCAATCTCAATCACCTTAGTCCCTGTGGATTCGACTCGGACTCTCCACTATCTACAAGTTCCTTAGTAGTTAAAGTAAAGCACTGGAAATTATAGTAATTTTGGTTAGACTTGTTAAGCCACGACACTTTTCAATTTCTATCAGCGTCCTCCATGAAAAATTTGGGTGGTCTCTCAAGCCAGGGTTGTACGTGTTGGAATAAGGATCATAGACTGATTTGGATTGACCATAAATTGCGTTTACATGTTCTTGTACTAACTCGGGGTAATGGCATGCTAAATGACAATCGGTAATGTCATGGCCAGGAGCAGAACACAAGAAACAAAGTTCCCCTGAAGATGGAAGCACAGGAGGACTGACAGAAGCAATTTGATTTGTCATTTGGATAAGAACTTGATCGAGCTTCCTACTTAGTACATCAACTTGCTGGACAAAACGAGTTGGCTCATATAGTTCAAGGACTCCTCTAGGAGAAGGTTGATTTGAAGGTCCTCGGTTGTTCCTAGAAGTGGCATGATGTTGGGAGTTATCATCAAGTTTTTCAAAAAGTTTCCAAGAATCATCGAGAGGATTGGTAATGAAAACTCCACCACATGCGGCATCTATAGTCAATTGATGCTTCTCCTTATGACCTTCATAAAAATATTCTACTATGGCCCATTGAGGAAATTGATGACGGGGACACTTTCTTAGGAGCTCTATATAGCGGTCCCAAGCTTCATGAAATGCTTCATCATCAGTTTGATTGAATAAAGAAAATTCTTGACAAAGGTCACTAATCTTAGTGATCGGAAAGAATTTTTCAAGAAATTGGGATTGTAATTGGGGCTATGTAGTAATAGATCGAGGTTCCAAAGAAGTAAGCCAATATTTGGCTTTACCCTTAAGAGTAAAAGGAAATAGTTTGAATCTCCAAGCATCTTCAGTATAATTGTTGACTCTCACTGTGGAACTTATCAAAATGAATTCCTCGATATGGTTATAAGGGTCTTCATGAGACAGTCTGTGAAAGGTTGGTAGAGATTGTTAAAATTATGGCTTGATTTCATAATGGGCTGCTCCAATCACCGGAGGTTGAATGCAAGAGTTGGAAGTGAATGAATTAGGAACATAGAAATCCTTCATGGCCCTACGACCTTGATCCTCAAGTTGGTTAGGATTGGGTTCGGGTTGGTCATTAGGATTATCCATCGGTTGATGCGGAGGAGGAGGAACTACAGGTTTATACAATGTACCACAAGAATAGAGAAATTCCATTAATGTAAGAGCAAGCTCTGGGTCCTTATTGACATTCATTGACACATCACCGAGATCAAATAAGGTTAAGCAATACAAACAGTGCAATCTCGAGAACGTGTTTGTTGATGATCGCTCCTTCACCGCTCAGAAGGATGCTTCTCCTCCTAATAATCACAAAACGATGTGGAAATATTAGCGCTAAAACTATTTTTGGTCTTTTATATAGTAAGTAAAAGGAAACAACTAATTAGAAAAGAAAACTATACTTGGTAAGTAACTCAATACAACGATTCCCCGACAATGGCGCAAAATTTTTGATAGAGCTTGCAAAGTGTCATGGCTTAACAAGTCTGCCCAAAATTACTAATATTAACCGGTGCTCTACTTAGCTACTAAAAACTAGTAGTTAGTGGAGAGTCCGAGTCGATCCACAGAGAAGATGGGATTGGATTGAAAAGATTTGTATAGCTTCCTACCAATGAGTTAAGAAAAAGTTTGAAACTAGAATTAAACTATTTTATACTAAGGTATTTATAAATGCGAGAGAGAGGACCAAGAGATTCTTAATCAATAACAAAGGTTCTACCATGTCTTTCTAAAATTAGGACTAACTAACCAAACTGAATGGTGCTCCTAACAGTTGATAGATGAATGGTTAGTCCTCCCTATCACTCAATAACGTTCGGTTAGGATCCCTCGTCGGCGATAATAATTATCTAAAATTTGGTGACCTAATGGTTAGTTCCGATCACCGCTAATGAACCCTCTGATTAAGACCGATTCATCACTAGAAAATAATCATAATATGAATTTTGGTGTAAGATCGAGATGGTTCTAGCACCTCGATTGGCCAAATATATAAAGATAGGATAGATGGAGGATTAGGAATATATTATAGTTGTTCTAGCACAATTAACCTCCTAATCACGTATAAGATCTCCTCATAATATGAGATTCCATGGTTCTCCTATTAGATGAGTCCAATCCAAGCCCTCACGTATATTACCTCTAGATCTAAAACATATTAGAACAATCCAAACATCCATAAATAAAATCAACACCAAGTTCATAAAGAAATTAAGAGTAATCCATACAAACCATTCAAGAAGGTATACAAGACCTAAATCTTAAGAATTCCATGGTGAAAAGTTTAGTTACTCATCTTTTGGGTTTCATCCATGGATGAAAGTTGATGAGGCTTTTCCGCCATGAATTTCCTCCAAAAGAATCTACAAAGAAAAGTTTTTAAAAGAGGAAAAAAAGAAACCTAATCTCAAGTTCTAAGAGAAAAGCCTCCCAAGAGAGGAACAAGACAGCCCCCTCAAAACCCTAGAAAACACCTATTCATAGCCCAGGAAACACTCTTCCAACGGATTAGATCTGGGCTTTTAATTTTGTCCACGGACAAAGAAATGATCAATCTTCTTAGGGTGAATGAAGATCAATCATTTATTCTTCAATTGTTGGCTACGCCAGTAAAGGATCGATCCTTTTCTTGTATCCTTGGTCACGCCCCGTGGATAATCGATCATTCCATGAAGGAAGATTGATCTATTCAAACCTTGCTCTCTGCCACTGTTGGTGCACATAAATAATTGATCCTTTTATGATGTGATGATCGATCCTTTGAACTAGTGCTCTCTGTCAGGTTAATGCACGTAAATGATCGATCATTTCAAGCTGTGTGATGATGATGCATAATGTTATATTTTTATCCCTTAATACTAAGTCTCCTGTGCTTATTTGGTACCTAAACACACTCATTATTCTTATATTTTAATTTAGGATGCAATTGAAGTCCTTAAGTTCGAAAAGAAGCTGAAAAGAGTATATGGATCAACTTTAAAGATTAAACTGTACTTGTTCATAAAGAACTAGATGATGTAACATATATGGTTGGAAAGCTCTTGAAGTCTAGTTTCTGGATAATTTTACGGTTCGTGATTCCGAGTTTTCTAGAGGAAGTTATGGCAAATTGTAGTACCAATGGAGCAGTCTGGATGGCAAAACAGTAAATACTTAGGAAAGAAAGATCGATAATTTTCCCTAAAAGGATCGATCATTTTATGTAGACAGACCTGACAGAACACATACTTTTCAGATGATCACAGAAGGATCGATCCTCCTTTCACTCGAGAAGATTGAGGAAATCGCCGATGCAAAGGATCGATCTTTCTCCTATCAAAGGATCCATCCTACTAAGAAGGATCAATCCTTTGCCTTACAAAGGATTGATCTTCCTCGGGCGTAGTCAGATTTTGAAGATTTTGATATCAAAGGATTGATTTTACACCTATGGAAGGATCGATCTTACCTTCGCAGTGAAGAAAATTAACGGTTCAGATCTAATCCGATGATGGAGAGACTTTGGGCTATAAATAGGACTCTTTCTAGGGTTTGAGGGGGGATTGCTGGACACTTTTGGCTGCTACTTTCTACTCTTATATTTTTTCTAGGTTTTCTCTAGCATATTGGAATCTTTTGAGGATTGTTATTGATAGCCTTGCGTGGCTAATCTTTTGAGGATTGTTATTGATAGCCTTGATTCTTGGTCAAGGGAAACTGAAACCTCAGAATCAATGAAACTATGAGATCTAATCTATTTTTATTGTTCAATTTATACTTGAGTATTGAATGTTATTCTATGATTATATTCATGATTGTCTTGTCTAATTGCTAGGAGGTCTACTAGTTTATTATTCATCGCAATCTACTGCTAGGTTGGATATCTTGTTTGATCCCTCTAATCTGTGAAGCAACTAGGGTTTAATGATCTACTGCGTTTCAGAGATTGTTAGATCTTAGGAAGAACGTTCGACTAAATTAAATGCAACCGCTTGTGCTTGTGTCGTTTAGCTTCATTGATCTCTCTATCCTTAAGGCTGCTACTAGATTAAATCTACAGCTCTTGTCTTAGATTGTTTAGTAGTTAGGGTTGATTAGATCGCTTGTTTCTAATTAACTATGATCGAGAAGAGATTCGAATATAATTCGAACGGTAAATATTCATGGTATGAATTGGTATATACTTGCATCAATGATCAGTTATAAAGATTCTAATGGTGGATGTTGACTTAGATCAAGATTTGTTCTCTTGATTCAATTCATTTCTTCAATTTAGTTTATTTCTTATTTGTTTTCGTGTTACTCAAAAACCCCCCATCTTGTTCACATAGCACAAAACTTATATTAGACACTCCTCATGGGATCGACTCGTACTCGCACTACTACTTTTATTTTAACGAGTATTAGTTTTATTTTTGGTTGCTTGCGATAGCACATCACTGTGATGATCGATCATTTATGCTGGAATTGCCTACATATGCTCGTTTAGACTCCAAACATGATCTAACTCTTGCTGAGGTCTCTTGTACCTGAAATAGTGTAAAAATAGTTAGTGAAGCATTACTCGGAGACAAACAAAGCCAAATTATAAAGGTGATTTGTGCACTTTTCAAGTCTTTTCAGTAATGCCCCAGCTACATTCCAGCGTTGTATGATGAGTATGTTTGCTGATATGATTGAGGAATACGTGGAAGTATATATGGATGATTTGACTATTGTTGGTAATACTTTTGATGCATGCTTGCAAAACTTAAAACGAGTCTTGGTCAGATGTGAAGAGAAGCACCTTGTGCTTGATTGGGAAAAGTGCCACTTCATGGTGCCCTCAGACATTGTGTTGGGCACATAGTCTCTTCCAGAGGCATTGAGGTAGATCGATAAAAAATCAATCTCATCACAAAGCTTCATGTGCCAAAGATTGTTAAAGATGTTAGATCCTTTCTAGGGCATGTTGGGTTTTACAGGAGATTCATTCACAATCTTTCTGCTATTTCTCGACCCTTGTGTTATCTTTTGATAAAGGACACCCCTTTTGAGTGGACTGTTGATTGTCACAAGGCTTTTTAGGCTTTGATTGATAAACTGACTTCTGCTGCACCTATCATACAACCACCTGATTGAAGCCTTTCTTTTGAGCTGATATATGATACTAGTGATTTTGCTGTAGGAGCAGTATTAGGGCAGCGAAGCGATAGGAAACCGCATGTTATTCATTATGTTAGCAGAACCTTGAATAGTGCACAGATGAACTACTCTACCACTGAAAAAGAACTATTAGTCATAGTCTTTCCATTAGATAAGTTTCGTGCTTATTTGATTGATTCTCCCATCACAGTTTTTACTCATCGTGTCGCGTTCAAGTAGCTTCTCACCAAGAAGGATGCTAAAGCACACCTAATACGTTGGATATTGATCTTGCAGGAATTCGATATCCCCATAAAGGACAATAAGGGCTTGGAGAACGTAGTTGCTGATCACCTATCAAGATTGATGATGGAGGTGGTTGTTGATGAGCCGCCAATCATTGATGACTTCTATCGCACTCCGACCCGTGAAAGCCAAACTGGGCCGGGCGACGTGAACCGGAACCTAACAAACCACGGAAAATTTTGGTGAGGGTTCCCTCTAACCTAATAGTCTTCCTAAACAATTCATTAAAAAAAACCACAATTACAAAAATTTAAGATTTACAAAACCTCGGGAGGGAAAGATCAAGTACAAACATTTATACTCTCTCGTAGGAGGCTAACTATACAAGGGTTGCGGGAAAGACAAATCACCACTCCTCAAACTCCTCCAGGCGCCGCCGCACCGCCGACCAACTTCCCGGTAGGGGCCACCAAATAGGAGCTAACGCCTGCACCTGCAAAACACAGTCCAGGTAGGAATGAGCACTAAGCTCAGCAGGGAAACTACACTACGACACACAGAAGGAAGAGGGTGAAGCTCTAAGAGGGGGGGGGGGTTTATCTTAGGCTTTATACGATAAAATCAATTAAGGAAATCGAAATAGGAGGAGTCTAATCAAATCATATGCTTACTAAAGATAAGAGCATATATTATATTTAAGCAAGGGATATGAGATGAGAGTTAGAGAGATTGCACCAGTATTTTTATAGTGGTTCGGCCAACCTTGCCTACGTCAACTTCACTCAAGGGCCTTCTTGAGGTTCCATTACTTGCAAGACCTCTTACAAGTTGTCCACCAAGCTTCCGGGTGCTTGGCAACCTATCCACCAAGCTTACGGGTGCTTGATAACCTTACAATCTCTCTAATATCTCTCTAGGATATTTCTCTCAAAGTCTACTTCACACTTGAAGTAGTTTTACAAAGGTTTAGCTCACTAATAAGAGATAGAAACTTGCTAGAATATGATTACAATGATCCCTTAGCTCCCTCTAAGTCCTTGGCAAGTTTGCTGCACTTTTCCTTTTATAGCTGAGCTTCAAACCCCTCCAAATAGCCTCCCAACGGCTATTTCTTTCTCCTGCAACGTCTCTTTAACGGCTCTTTTCTGGGCTAGCGGTCGACCGTCGCATCGTCCGTGACATTATCCGCCAGGTTCTTCTTCAACCACGATCAATCCATCCATCGTCCGTCAAGCCTCACGGTCAACCGTCCCATCGACCGTGACATCATCCGTCAAGCTCTGTTGCGAAAACCGCTTCACACGGTCGATGCACCGATCGACCGTCGCTCCTCTGAGCCAAGTCACATAGGCCACGGTCGATCGGTCCATCGACCGTCACATCGACCGTCAACCTATTTTCCCAAGAACACCTTCCACGGTCGATCCTTGCATCAACCGCCATACCCCACGGTCGATCCATGCATCGTCCGTCGCATCGACCGTCAGTACAAAAACACATTAAATATGATTTTAATGCTTTCTAAATTAAGGAATAATAATATTAAATCAATGTTTTATCATCAATTATTTATTGACATCATCGAAACAATATTAGGGCTAACAATCTCCCTCTTTTTGATGGTGGCAACCTTTAAATTGTGATGATAAAACCTTGAAGGCTCCCTCTTAATTTGTGCATCCATTTACCTCATAAAATATGTTCTAAAGTGAATTTCACTGAGGCATGGGTCATATGTCACAAAAAGGATATATCAGGCTTGATTGTAGGTCAAAAGATATGAAAGTGCAAAATATGACCTATGTACCTCTTTGTATAGAAACATGAGACATGATATTTGAGCATGAATTATATTCTCATGAAATCTCCAGTAAAACGTTTTAAACATCAAAAGATTTCAAGTATGTAGAATATAAAATTTTAAGAACTTTCAAAAACTGGTATCACAATATTTCTCCCGCTTTGACATCGTCAAAAAGATTTGGTAGAGGGGGAAGAAAAATCACAGATAACCATAAAAAAAAAATCTTAACAAAAGAATGTTTTAAATCAGACTTGATACTAATTTGAAGGTTCAAATTTAAGGTTTAAAATTTTATCAACCAAGATATCATATAAAGATTTTCGATCAAAATGGTCATTTGTAAAAAGTAATCAATTCTTCACACAAAAAGACTTTCTTAAACCATTTTTAAACATGAAATGGAATAAGAAGATGTAATGGAGGAGACATATATCGAAAATTAAGACATACCTTCATTACCTTTTAACCCAAATTGTTATCCTCCTTTAAATACCTTGCGCCTCCACTTGTCAATTTTATTTTCTTTTACTCCGAATGCAGCTAAACAAAGATTTGCAGTTTCTTCTTCTTCTTCTTCTTCTTCTTCTTCTTCTTCGGAGGTGGAGCTCAAGTCACTTTCTTCCTTGGCCTTCTTCTTCTTCTTTGAAAATTTCTTAAGCTTTAGACAATCCGACATGTAATGTTCGGGCTTCCTACACTCATAACAAGTAATTTTATTTAAGTAAGAAGAGGAGTTTCCTTTTTCACCTTTGGGATTTTTCTTTCCTTGATTCTTGATGATTCGTTGGATTCTTCTTGTGATCTTTTGCATCTCCTCATCATCATCTTCATCGTTTGAGTTAGAGGAGTCTTTGTATGTTGACTTGAAAGCAATGGTTTTCTTTTTCTTTCTTTCTCCATCATTGCTCCTCTCTGTGTTCATCTCATATGTCATGAGAGAACCCATTCGCTCATCAAGGGACAGTTTAGTTAAATCTTTAGCTTCTTCGATTGTTGTCACCTTGGGATCCCATGTCTTAGGTAGACACATAAGGATCTTTCTTACCATCTCATCATTAGAATAGCTTTTACCAAGAGAATCAAGAACATTTATAATATCGGTAAAGCGAGTAAACATTTCATTTATATTCTCATCATCGTTCATAGAGAATAGCTCATAATCATTAACAAGCATACTAATCTTAGACTCCTTGACTCGGCTTGTTCCCTCATAGGTAACTTCAAGTTTTTCCCATATTTCCTTAGCCGTTTTATATGCAGAAATTCTATTGAATTCATCAGGGCTAAGGGCACAAAATTAAAAAAATTTAGCCTTCGCATTTACTTGAAGTTTCCTAAAATCAGAAGGAGTATATTCATTCTTAGCTTTTGGAACTTCTTTTCCCTCAATGATTTGTAAAGAGATAGAATCTCCATCTTCTATTATCATCCATGCATCATAGTTCATGAATTGAATGAAAATTTCCATTTTGGTTTTCCAATAGGTGTAATTTGTTCCATTAAAGTAGGGTGGCCTATTGGTAGATTGCCCCTCTATGATTTCCATCTTGATTTAGGATCCTCTAAGGGTTGTTATATCACAAAAATAGAGACCTAGCTATGATACCAATTGAAGCTCTAAGAGGGGGGGGGTTTATCTTAGGCTTTATACGATAAAATTAATTAAGGAAATCGAAATAGGAGGAATCTAATTAAATCATATGCTTGCAAAAGATAAGAGCAGATATTATATTTAAGCAAGGGATATGAGAAGAGAGTTAGAGAGATTGCACCAGTATTTTTATAGTGGTTCGGCCAACCTTGCCTACGTCCACTTTACTCAAGGGCCTCCTTGAGGTTCCACTACTTGCAAGACCTCTTACAAGTTGTCCACCAAGCTTTCGGGTGCTTGGCAACCTATCCACCAAGCTTACGGGTGCTTGGCAACCTTACAATCTCTCTAATATCTCTCTAGGATATTTCTCTCAAAGTCTACTTCACACTTGAAGTAGTTTTACAAAGGTTTAACTTACTAATAAGATATAGAAACTTGCTAGAATATGATTACAATGATCCCTTAGCTCCCTCTAAGTCCATGACAAGTTTGCTGCACTTTCCCTTTTATAGCTCAGCTTCAAACCCCTCGAAATAGCCTCCCAACGGCTATTTCTTTCTCCTGCAACGGCTCTTTAACGGCTCTTTTCTGGGCTGGCGGTCGACCGTCACATCGTCCGTGACATCGTCCGCCAGGTTCTTCTTGAACCACGGTCGACCGTCCCATCGACCGTGACATCGTTCGTCAGGCTCTGTTGTGAAAACCGCTTTCCACGGTCGATGCAGCGACCGACCGTCGCTCTTCTGAGCCAAGTCACATAGGCCACGGTCGATCGGTCCATCGACCTTCACATCGACCGTCAGCCTATTTTCCCAAGAACACCTTCCACAATCGATCCATGCATCGTCCGTCGCATCGACCGTAAGTACAAAAACACATTAAATATGATTTTAATGTTTTCTAAATTAAGGGATAATAATATTAAACCAATGTTTTATCATCAATTATTTATTGACATCATCGAAACAATATTAGGGCTAACAGAGGGAAACGCAACAATGTCGCCCTCTAGTAAGGCCTGGGTGTACATAGGGGTCCCATAACCCCACCTCATGTCCCTGAGGTCCACGATCATGATCTTCCAGAAGAACTGGTCACATGACGGGTCACGCTCAGTAAGCAGGAAACCAACACTGCTGACTCACAAGCAGGAAACTGGCACTGCTGGCAGGAAATAGCACCGCTGAGTAGGCACACCCTCTACTCAAGAGTCATCACAACTGGACACCGGCTACACCTCAAAACCCAACTCGAGGCCGACACGACCTCTACAATCATCAATCAACATATGTTCGAGTTATCTAGGCCTATCATCAAAATCGACTGAACACCACTATTCAAACCTGGACCAAGCTACCCAACCCCGGTCCTAGGGCTAAATCCGAGCTTCCAAGCCTCAGGACGGTGACCCACGGATGGCCCACGCCCTAACATTATGCAACTAATGCACAACCAGATGCGTGCTATGCACAAACACATGAAAACAGATAAGCATGTAACATATGTGATGATTAAATAAACAAGGTCTGGGCTCAGCACCCTACCGACCCGGGTGGTGAACAGTAAAACAGGTCAATGAGCTGCTACAGTGATAACCCCACCAACTGCAACCGGTCCACCAAAAGACAGCATGTAATGGGAAGCCACCCTGGCAAAGAAGATTAACAATACAACATGCTATCTAAACATCTCGGGAGTCGTCCTTCTCCCAGTTCACCACTACCCCACATTATGGGGCTAACATGCTCAAGACTATATACAAGTTATAAAACGGTAAAGAAAACCGCATATGCGTAGCCCCGCGGCAAACCCATTGAAAACGCCTCTCAGCCACCAAAGAGATCAATCTCTCTACCAGAGAAGATCGATCTTCTTAGTGCTTGGGAAGCCTCGTCCCAGTCAACCGGAAGAGATCGATCTTCTCCACCAGAAGTATCGATCTTCTTCGTAACTCGGACGCCACCCATGTCAGCTAAGCAAGGATCGACCTTCTCTAATACAAGGATCGATCCCGCTCGGACTGGGCATGACGTCCCACAAATTATCAATCTTTTCTCAAGAAAGATCGATCCGAATAGATTCACCGGCGGACCGCCGACGAGAAATACCGCTGGAAAACTCCACCAAATCTCACAAAACCTTGGGATCTTGTAGTACGAAGGACCACGAGTCCAAAATCGAAGATTTCATTGAAAACAAACATGTATATAATCAGATCTAAGCAAAACAAACCACAATCAAACTCAAACCGCACGAATCCGGAAAAACAAGTAGGTAGGATCCCTACCTAGACTAGAGCAGCTTCAATCTCAGCTAATGAGCCTTGGATCGTCCTCAATCTCCTTCAAATCCAGTCGGATCTCAACTCAAGGACGCGGATTTGAAAAAGAATCAAAGAAGAGGGTTTCGTTCGTTCTATAGACGGACGAACAGTCTTATGAGAGATCGATCTCTCATGACGAATCAACTTAACTTTCTGGTGCTAAAAGATCGATCTCCTTAGTAAGGGAAGATCGATCCCCTTTGCCTAGAAAGCTAGACTTGGGCTAAAACGCAAGCCCAAGCCAGGATCCTTCGATCCCGGATTGACCTAACCATTTTAATCAAACATTTAGACAAACACGGTCAATGTGTGCACACGTGAGTGTGAAACAAACCAACAATATGCAATTTACCAAATTGACCTTGCGGTCCACAACGAGCCACCGGCCCGACCCAGACGGTCGACCCAGGAGTGGAGGGGTAGGTCCTCACAACTTCCCTGATGAGTAGCTCTTTGCAGTTGCACGGCTGCCATGGTATGCGCATATCATCAATTGCTTGGCGACAGGTGAGATCCCTTCCCATTGGAGTTCGCAGGATAAGCCTAGATTTTTTGTTGAGGTAAAGAACTTTTATTGGGATGATTTTTGTTTGTTGAAGTATTGCCATAACTAGATTATGCGTCGTTGTATTCCTGATCATGAACTTGAGGCCATTTTTCCATGAAAAAGGCTGCTATTAAAATTCTTCAATGTGGTTTTTACTGGCCTACTATGTTCCGTGATGTTAATATTTTCTGCAAATGAAGATGCAGAGATTATGCGTCGTATGATATCTTTGAACCCCATTCAAGTTGTAGAGATTTTTGATTGCTAGGGTATAGATTTTATGGGACCCTTTCCTTCTTCTTTTGACTATTTATATATATTGTTGGTTGTGGAATACGTGTCTAAGTGGATGGAGGCCATTGCATATAGGAATAATGATCATTCCACTACCATCAAGTTTCTTAAATAGCATGTTTTGTCTAGATTTCGTACTCCTAGGGTTATTATTAGTGACCATGGATCACATTTTTGTAGCCGCTCTTTTGAGGCTTTGATGCGCAGGTATGGAGTCACACATAAGGTTTCCACTGCTTATCATCCACATACGAAAGGCCAAACTGAATTAACCAACAAGGAGATCAACCAAATATTGGAGAAAACAATGAGCCCTAACCGAAAAGATTGGGCCTATCGCACTTCTTACAAGACTACCCTGGGGATGTCGTCCTTTCGCCTTATCTACGAAAAACCATGTCATCTTCCAGTGGAGTTAGAACATAAGGCATATTGGGCTATTAAGTCACTGAATTTTACTTTGGATGCTGCAGGTCAGTAACGAAAACTCCAGCTGTCTGAGTTGGAAGAACTCCAGAATAATGCTTATGAGAGTTCCAAGATATTCAAGGCAAAAACAAAGGCCTACCATGACAAGCGAATCCTGAGAAAAATGCTTCAAGAAGGGCAGCAAGTCTACCTATATGACGCGCGACTGCACTTACATCCTGGGAAGCTGAGGTCACGCTGGACAGGCCCCTTTACCGTTAGCTGAATATTTGAGAATGGGGTTGTGGAGGTTGAAGATCTGAAGGATGGGAGGTTGTTCAAGGTCAATGGACAATGACTGGAGCCTAATCCAGAGAATTTGCCCACTGATGAGCATCATTTTCCTCTCGTAAAGGATGATCTTTCTTCTGTCTATCATTTTCCCTTTGATTAGGTTAGGTTGCTTTAGGTTTTTTGCTTTCGTTTGCTTTCTTACTTTTTTGAGGATGTTTACGCTACCGTCTACCTTGCTTGAAATTCGATCATTCTGGAGATGTGAAATTCGTTCACCATGATGAGCCTTGGGCACGATCTCATCTATGTTCTCAGGTGACCTTGCTCCTTTTTAGATTTATAATTCTTACCTATTCTCCTTAAAATTTCAACCTACACTCCGTTTTATTCTCTTTCCATGCTTCGCACACATTGGGGACAATGTGAATTTCAGGTTGGGGGGTGTATGCATACATGACCTTATGCATGCTACTTTGTGGGTTTAATAGTGCTGAATTGAGTATGTTACTAGGCATTGTATTACTAGAAATTGTACATGAGCTGAAATTTTTATGCTTATTATAAATGTTGCTTTCACATGGATTGACCTATACATGGATTGCATGTGATAACCTGAAGGTAGAACATCATGTGATTCACACACAAACACTTTATGCGCAGTGGCAAATATACACACCAGAGGACTGAGCATGCTATTCTTAATCTGGACCATGATTTCAACTTTAGCTAGTATGTTGAGTATTGCATACAAAAAAAAAAGTAGTAAGATTCTGGAGTTTATTACTAGAAATTGTACACCGAGAAGTCAAGGAGCTGATTTGGGAGAGAGAGGATTGCATGCGTCAGGAGTAACTCAGATTGTTCCTTCCTGCAGGTAGAATTCTTCTTGTAGGCGTTGATGCCCCTAGGCGTAGCTTGTAGCCTTGTTTGTACAGGTAGGCCTAGTATGTTCTTTCTTTCCGACCCAACCCTTATTGAATTTGGGGACGAAAGCCTTTTAAGAATGATATGTTGTGAGGACCCGTTCCACTAGTTTGGCTTGACCGCGTAGGTCGATGGTCGTGTCATGTTGGTCTATTTTCGCGTCGGCTGCGATCAGTCGATCGCATTGTTGTTTTTGGACTCCAAGTGCAATTTGATAAAATTACGCCTTGTCAATCAGTTTCACACCTGCGTAGTGCACATACGGCCTTGAATTGAAACATGTGATTGATTAGACTCTTATGTGTGCTCTCGATCGGAAGATCATAGTTCGATCGAAAAAGATCGAAACAGACGGCCGACATCAATTCCGACTTTCTATAAATACCCCCCTCTATCCTTTTCTTTCTTCTCTTCTCTCTCTTTGTCTCTCTCTTGGCTGCGGTTTGGAGCTCAGGCTACATATTTTGGACATCAAATTGGAGCGGCAGGACTTGGGGAATCCGTAGGAGAAGTGTCTAGCTATCATATGTAGGTGTTTCTATCCTAATCATGCGATTAGGTTTGCCTAGAACTGATCTTTTGGATGTTTAGCATAAGAATATATGTTGGAATGTATTGAAAGTTTGTATTCTAATGTAATCGATGCTTTAGGAATATCTGGATGGTCAGCTTTTACGTTTAACTGCTCGATTTGGTTTCAATCACCCGTTTTGTCGGTTTTTCGGCAAACTAGATTTGATATTTAGCCGTAAGAATCTTGATTTCTTGGTGCCATTGGATTGATCACGTCCTCTTCTACCTCTCTTGGAAGTTTAATGGAATTTCAACGAGTTTTCATAGGTTAAATTCCAGAAATTGAATTTACGACACTATTCCGGATACTATTCACGAGACTATTCATGGCACTATTCACGGCACTGTTCATCAAGCACTGAAGGTGATTTGATTGTTTAAATTGCTTGTTTATACCTTGTGCATACCACTTATATATATTAGCCCCGTATGTGGGATTGAACTATGAATAAGAGATGTTAACCGAGGCGTCATGACCCCCATGAATGTGTAGAATAAATGGACTGAAGGTGTGTCATGTATTGTCGCGCCTCGACCCGCGAAGGCCCAACCAGGACGGGCGACGCGAATCGGAACCTAACTAATTGCGGAATAATTTTGGCGATGGTTCCCTCTAGTTTACTGGTTTCCCTAAACATTTCATAAACACCCTTATTTAACAAAAATCAACAACCTCAAAACATATAATATAATATTTAAATCCTCAAAAGGGTTTACATTTATATAACATACTCCCGTATGAGACTATCTAAACAGAAAGGGTGTAGAAGATGATCACCGCTCCTCAAGCACCGCCAGATGCCGTCGCACCACCAAACACCTGCCCGGTAGGGGCGCTGAAGAAGAGCTAATGCCTGCATCTGCAAAATGCAGCCCGAGTAGGAATGAGTACTAAGCTCAGTAGGGTTCTACACTACGACACACAGAAATGAGGGAACTCAACAATGTCGCCCCCAAGCTAGGCCTAGGTGTGCTACAGGGTCACATAACCCACCAGTGTCTCTAGGTATCCAACCATGGTCACCCTAACGAACTAGGCCCATCCCAGAAACACCTAGTACAGCAAGACGAAGACACTACTGGGCAAGACAAGTCTCTGCTGAGCAGGCACACCCTCTGCCCAAGGATGAAACAACGACACTGGTTGCACCCTTAACACCTGGCTCGAGGCCGACACGACCTCTAAATCATCGATCAATATGTATTCAGGTCATCTAAGCCTATCATCAATATCAACTGAATACTACAATCCAACATGGACCTTGCTACCCCCCACGGTCCTAGAGCTAAATCCGAGCTACCCGAAAGCCTCGGATCGACGATCAACCCATCACCCACACCCTATCCTTATGCATCGAATGCACAACAGAATGCATGCTATGATCTTACGCATGTAAGAGGTAAGCATGCAACAGTATGATAAAATAACACACAAGTCCAATTAGATCGCTGCAGCGATACTACCGATCGCTGCCAGCCAATCCGCAGCGGGTCTCGGCATTACGACGGTACCGCGACCGTCAACCACGGACCCCTGCAACGGGAAGAAACCCCGAAAACTTAGATGAACATATAATATTATATTATATGTTTAGAACATATAATATTATTTAAATCATCAAGATTCTCTAATTAGAGGCTAAGTGACCTCGTCGATCCGACATCCAAACGGCGTTGGATTCAAGCCCAACTTAGAAAACCGCAGATAAACATGCTGGGATCAACATATCCAAAACCGGGAAACATCCGATGGCTTGATTACCGGAAAAACACTAATCAAAACCATTAATCTCACTAATTACCTCTAATTGTTGCAACGCTGCCCATTTGTAGGAAATTCATAGCAATTCATAGGAAAAATCATAAAATTATGAAACCGGTTGAGTCTGAGATTAGACTCAAAGATTTACCACTCTCATGTTCATCATAAATCAAGATCATGCATGTACAGACCGTAAAACACACCGTAAACCGGCTGTTCTTCAAGAACAGAGAAACCGGAAAAATCCGAGTTTAAACATGCTAAAAACCTACTAAAATCTCAATCAAATCTTATGAAACTTTAAAAAGTAATTAAGCTAAACAAGAGGCACACAACAACACCAAGAACACCTAGATCTACCAGCTAGATTAAAAGAAAACCCCTAAACAAACTCATGTAGGTAGAAACCTATCGGACTGAGCAAACCTCGGCTGAATCCCCGCTGTACAAGCACCAAACCGGCTTCAAACCAAGCCAAAGATCTTCCTCTCACTGCCACGAATCCAACGATTCCTCAAGCACTCAAAATGATGCCCGGAGGAGGGAGAACGGAGGGGAAGAAGGTGGTTGTCGGAAACAGGAGAAACAGGGCTGTAGAAATAGAAGAAGAGAGAAAGTAGAGAAGAAAGAAAGAAAGAAAAAAGAAGAGAGAAAGAAGGAGGAAGAATTCCGGGAAGAAGAAGGGGATAAGGGAGAGGAGAGAAGAAAAATCTTCTCACCCTCTTTCAGTGGAGAGTGACGACCAACGGCGGTCGTCCACTCAGAAATCCACCGCCTCAACTTTCTGACACAAGAAGATCGATCTCCTTAGTAAGGAAAATCGATCTCCTTAGCAAAGGAAGATCGATCTCCTTCACCTAGAAAGTCAAACATGAGCTAAAACACAAGCCCAAGCTCGGATCTTCCGATCCCGGGTCCACCTAACCATTCTAAACAAATACTAACACAAACACGGTCAGTGTGTACACATGCGGGTATGAAACAAACCGACAATGCGTAATTTACCAAATCCACAACGAGCCACGGGCCCGACCCAGACGGTCGACTCAGGAGTAGAGGGACAGGTCCTCACATATATGTTTATGTCTTTATTATTACATGCTATTTGTTGAATGGTACGTTGTGGTTGTCGGCGTTGGGCCAAGAGTGATAATTTAGAAAGAATACATCATGAGTTAGATGAACTCATAGATGGAGATCAATGTTTGATTCTAGTGCATTGTTATCATGTTCCTTGAATGCAAGTCATTGGCTCTATTCAGATATACTTCATGTTGAACTGTTTAAATTGTTGTTGTGGTATAGAATGCTACCTAGGCTAAATGCTTGTATAGATGCATGCATTGTATGCATTAGAGGCATTCAAGGTTAGGCGTGGGTGATGGGTTGATCGTCGATCCGAGGGCTTGAACAGCTCGGGTCTAGCTCCAGGGCCGATGTTGGATAGCAAGATCTAGAGCGTGATTATAACATTGAAATCTCCGTAGTCTCGAGGTTAATGTCTAGTTGGCTACAAATTGTGTTGATTGAGGTTTAAAGGTCGTGTAAGTTCTCCAAGACCAAGTGCTAAGGATGGTTGTCAATGTTCACAACGTGGGTCCTATGTAATGGAATCCTACTTGGGTAAGGGTGATCTTGCTTGTTATTGTTTCTATGGCCCCTTGGTAACATGTGGGGTTATTTGACATACCTTAGAATTAGACGGAGAAGCGACATTGTTGTTGTTTCCTTCTTTCTTTTAGTGTGACGTAAAGTGAAACCCTACTGAGCTTTTTGCTTATTGCTACCCGGCCTGCATATTACAGGTGTAGACGCCAGCTACTCTTTTGTAACACCAACTGGATATGCTTTTGACAACACGTCGACATAGTGGTCAGACAGACCCTTGATCCAGGCTCGATTTTAGTAGTTTAGGGTCATGGCTAGCCAAGTCCAACCTATTACCCAGAAAAAGTTGGGTCGGGTCAAGTCGAGTCTAGCATGAATCAAGCCGAAGAGAGATAATATAATGTATCTTGCATTTTTGGACATGATATAGATGATTATAGACCACAAAACATGCATCACTGAACTTGATGCCAGTTAAGTTTGGCCAGAAAAACAGTGTCGCGACCCACGAATTATTCAACTGGATATATCAGCATTTTATGATATCACATGCAAAACTGGATATGTTGCACTGAAACTTTTATTTCAACCAGATCCAATGAGAACTCTGATTGGCTAAATCAGCTTTAAGGATGACACTGTCATTCCTTAGCTTCCATAGCGGTGCATTAACTTTGTACACATAAGCAGTGCATTAACTTTGTACATATAAGCAGTGCATTAACTTTGTACATATAAGCAGTGCATTAACTTTGTACATTTAAGAGTACGTGACGAAGAAAAATGATAACAACATACAAGACACCAATAAGCTCAAGCACCATCATTTTTATTACAACAAAGGCCTGACAACTTGGCTATGAACTCCACAGACTTGAAAGAAGAAGAGTGAACCACCAAAGAGAACAATCATGGAAAGCAAAGTACCTTTTACATCACACATGTTTAAGGAACAGATACCGGCAAATTAACTTATCCAAGAGGATGCCTCTGAGCTATAAGGCATAAAGATCAATCGCTCTTTTCCGGAGGCTTTTGATGGATGGTAATGTCCCAAACACTTTGTCCCACAGAGATGAAGTTATTCCAAAGCTCTTGTTCGTAAACTAGAAGTGAATGTCCATGTCATATGATAACGCTGGCACACAAAAATAATGTAACATTAAATTCTATGCAGGTCAAAACATTCAAATAATTGCTTTCTCGAGCATATATTGTTACACATTACCTTGAGATTAAGAGCTGGCTCTGTTGATGGCTGCCCATGCTGGAGATAGTAATGAATGCAATCATAGCAAGCCACCTCCAAAAAGGGCAGGGGTAGTGGAAGGTATTGATATGAACTTAACCAGAATCCACAACTACAAAAAGCAAACCAGTCCAAGAAAAAAGCGATTTTTACTACAGATGTAATTACTTTACATTTTTATCATTCTTCTCCTCCTCTTTTTCTTGCCTTTTAGCATTAATAACTTCAAAATTTAAATGGCTAACGGAGGTTTCACTTGATACAGTAAAACCTGGCATGTTTGAAAGAAATTTGGAATGATAACATACTGGTACACAAAGAACAGCTGTTGCGGCTGAGTGGAAAGCAAGGCGCAAGCTATTAGCAGGGTGTTTCTGATGGCATCCATGAAGAAGATAGTGTAGAGTGTTTCCCCTGCATTTCAGCCACCAACAACTTTAACCTCTCTCAATCAATCTATGATTTATCGTATTAGATGATAACAAAAAGGAAATATATGAAAATAGAGAAGAAAAGTGGACTTCCCAATAGCTTTTTGTTTCAGTGTGGAAAAGGAAACGGTGTAAAATATACTCAACTAATGTCCACATAAACATTCCAGTGAACACCATTGGAGCTATCTGGGGAAGTGTATGACCCATTTGATAAGACTTGGCCAGACACCAGCATACGACTGGCAGCCATACGGCTGGAACTGCCCACCATACAGTGCGTGTAAAGGCCTGATGAGAGAATTTGCCGGCAAGGAGGAAGGTGCTATAACATATGAATCATAAAACCTCCATTGATGAAACACGAAGGCATGTAGAAAGTACCTCCAATAAATCACTTGCAAAAAAACGTGGGCCTTCCTTGCTAATGATAGGCTGGCTGATCAATCCACTCATGGTAAGCTTCGCCAATATACTCAACTAATGTCCACATAAACATTCCAGTGAACACCATTGGAGCTATCTGGGGAAGTGTATGACCCATTTGATAAGACTTGGCCAGACACCAGCATACGACTGGCAGCCATACGGCTGGAACTGCCCACCATACAGTGCGTGTAAAGGCCTGATGAGAGAATTTGCCGGCAAGGAGGAAGGTGCTATAACATATGAATCATAAAACCTCCATTGATGAAACACGAAGGCATGTAGAAAGTACCTCCAATAAATCACTTGCAAAAAAACGTGGGCCTTCCTTGCTAATGATAGGCTGGCTGATCAATCCACTCATGGTAAGCTTCACCAAGTTAGCCCAACTAAAAATTTCCTCAAAAATTTACTGATAAAAGATGAACCAAATACAGTTTTACAAGCAAAAAATGCGCATTTTACTTTTCCTTAACTACTTAAACGAAGGTCCACTAGGACATCCTCTTTTCATAAAGCAGTGACCGCTTCATAAGATAAACACATCTGACAGGGTATATATAGTTTCTTGATCTAGATGACATCATTAACTGCCATACCAATTTAAAGCATGACTTCGTATCTTGTATTCTCACCTGAAACAAGAGAGGCTTGTTCACATACACAGTAAACCCCTGAGCAACCATCTCGAAACCTGATTGTACAACTTAGGTATGAAAGACCGAAAAGTTTTACAACATACAAGTAGGCATCAGTAAAAACAAGACAAGGTGATCATAAAAAGTTTAATCCTTTAAAGCCCAAGAGCATCCAATAGATCAAGTGATTCACACCTAAGAATAATCTTGAAGTTTAATCCTTTAAGATCTATCGAGTCCTCTCTTCTCCACGTGAAAGGAAGGAGTGCTGGAAAGGCTACTCATCAACCTCGTACTGACAGTGACAATGATGCATTGCGCATCGAGAGTAAGTGCCTAGTTGAGTAGTTGTCAGTCACTTGTGTGCATTTGTTAAAGCTCTGGGTGCATACTTTTGTAAAGCTCCTGTACATTAATTTTTGCACAATTAATTTAGGCCAAAGTTTCTATATGTACCAATACACAAACGTTTAGAAGGGACCAGGGTTTGGTGGTGAGTGACCTGGAAGCCAGTGAGCCACAATCAAGCTAACAGTTCCATAAAGTATCCACTAAGTGCATGTTAAGTGCTGTTTGGTTAGATCATCTACCTAATAAAGCGCATTCTAGTTTGATTCGTCAGATATGAAGATGTTGCAGGTGTGAACAAAGTGAGATAGGGTATTTGAAGATTCACTAAGCTGCAACCAAATGCTAGCTTTTAGCTACTATGGGCCCAACACTGTTCAAAACAAAGTGGACTTACAGACTAGTTGGCTCTTAAAAATGACAGACAATAACAGGAAATAGATCCATGACACCTAAAATTATATTAGACATTGAAACATTTATGGTTGTATTCTGCAATAAAAATGAAATTAAGCTATTCGTAAGTAGGAGGCCAGCTCATGAATTTGTTGATTCGTAAGAAATTGAGCACAAGCTAACATGCAAGAAACTAGAAGATTCTTCCTGACTGAAGCTCAGTTATGTATGGAAAAAAATAAGAAATGAGAACAAATAAGTAAACCAAAATGTGTTGACATTATCTCATGGATCAGCAATCAGATCCAAGTAATCTTGAATGTTGCTTGGCATATCTACCATGACTAAGAGCACAAGTGCACAACAATGTTTGGGGAAGATTAGCAGCACTGGCATAGCCAAGGGTGGTTGCAATATAATAACTTGCACTTTACTGTCTGTTTTGTAGCTGGTATATATCAAACAAAATGCACTGGCACAATTTTGAAATTTCACCCGACTTTACCATATTTTCAAAAAATAAAGAGACCCTCCCCAGAAATTCTATTTGAATTAAATGTTTATCATACAAGGACGCCCAATGCTCATGTTTGGTGAGATTGACAAAGCAAATTACAGGTCTTTTCAGTTGGCAAGATAACTACTTTGGTATAAAAGTAAAGCATGAGCTTCAGATTCTGCATGACTTTTGACCATATGAAGCATGAACACATGCTGAAACAGAGGCACCGACAAAAAATCTGTGAGGAGAACTCCCAATGAAAGAAGCCAATTGGAATAAAACTACAACTTCAAACCCAATTCTCACCTCGCAAACGGCTCACAAATTAGACCATCGACTTGCAACTTCATATAAAGCAAACAAATAAACAACAGCTCCTCTAAGAGGCATAATATTTATTTCTGCTTATCATTCAATTCCTTTGAGATGACTAGAAGTCTTCAGTTGCATGAGCTGAGGTTATGCATCTGGTCAAAAGGATCTTAACTTGCTTAGTATTAGGTTAGTTGTGACACCCATTATTGCATGATTCACCTAGTTATAGAAGACAACCTATAATCCTTTCGACTATATTAAGTTACGAATCCCAGAACATTCATTGTGCTTTGTGTGTGGCTTATGTTATTCGCAAAAGGCTTATGAGTAGGTCATGCTTCATGAATGACCCTACTTTTCTTGCAGAAGACTTATTATAAGTTCCAGAACAATTAGCAAGTTTCCCAGGTTTATTGCCTGTTGTATAAATACAAATGAAAAGTTTCCTGTTGTATAAAATAAATACCAACAAGATGGCCTTAGAGTACAGAGAAATCGAGGTAAACGCTATTAGCGAAAAAGGATTGTCAAGCCTAATTATGAAGTAATAAATGCCTTTGATTAAGCATCTTAACAGAATTCATGGTTCTTATCTGTTTTAAATAGTGTAGATTAAGCCCAAGTTTCTAACATATTATTCACTTCAAATGAGATTTCCAGTTACGGAAGACAAACAACCAAGTTGAAGTAATTGAGGGAAAAAGGTGTAGATATGCACAAGTATGCTCATTTCTCTTTTTGTTTACAATACCTTAAAGCCTCCAAATTCTAACCAGCAAGAGGCTGAGCACAACGCTATAAACATCTTCTTCTTTCTCTATGATTTTGAACATGTCAGGAACCTGAAGTACTTCCACCCATCTTCCATCTCCTCCATGCACTTTCAGTCCATTTGGCAAGCATAAACCAAACCAAGGTTAGCGCAAGAGCTGCAACCTTGCCTCCCACAAGCCCGAAAAGAACAATAATGCAAAAGCCTAAATACTGCAAGCTCCATGATCTATTATTGCCTACAGGTTCCACAGTCATTTCCATTGTATCTGTATCTGGCCATGATTTTTCGCTCCCACCTTTGCTGACACTGTCCGTATCTCCTCCCCTACATTGTGAACTGTCATAAAAGCTTTTGGAACTCGGAAGTTCTCCATTGCCATCCTTCTCATCTTCTTCTTTAGAGCCTTGCACATCCTCTTCTCCCTCACGATATAGTAGACTAACACCTCTAGACCTCACCTCAAGCACCTTCCCATTCTTCCCGACTCTACCTCCACGATACTTCTTGGGAATGAACTTCCTAAACAACTTCTTCACCTTATAATTACGTGAAGACCTTCGATCTCCTTCCGTTTGGTTATTCCCATCGCCAACAAGATCCCTCCTTTCCACTGCCAAATTTTCACTAAAAGCATCACAACAACTCGAATCGGCAACTGCAACCGTCCTTCCACCCAAATAATTCCTCTCTTCAACCAAACCCTCCTTGCCAGTTTCCAAACCGACCAAATCCACCCAACTCCTCTCAGATTGTATTGAATCCAGACCCCCAATCTCTCTAATAGGTGAAACCCTCTCCCGTCTTTCCGAAACCAATTCCCCAATCCCCAAGTCCAGCCTCAACCTCCTCCTCGCGTCCGAGCATGGCTTCAAAAACCCAAAGACCCTCTCTCCGACGGCTTCAAGAACCACTAAGACAAACGCCCAGAAAGTGATCCCGGCCACGAGCCTCTTCCCGCCAATAACTAGAGCTATCAAAAGCACCAACTTTACCACAAAGAACCCAATCCAAGAGGTCTTATTACAACTCCGCGTATAAGTAGACACCAGAACCCCAGAGCTCTCGATCTCCGGGACCAGATGGGGCTCCTCGGCGACAGGCGGCGTGGGAGTAGCAACGGCGGCCGCGGCGACTGGGGTTGGGTTCGAAATAGGCGCCAGAGGGGGAGGCTTGCGCTTCTTCGAGGACTTCTTGAGGCGGTCGTGGTTCTTGACGACGAGGTCGGCGAGGGAGGTCGGGAATCCTGTCTGTACGGGGAGCGAGCCGCTCCGCTTAGAACGGATGCGGGAGACCAGCCGGGCGATGCCAGTGAGCTTGGCCTTGGGCCACTGGCCAGGCATCGGACCGGCCCGGCTCGACGCTAGGGTTGAGGGAGGAGGAGAACCGGAGGGATGGAGGGGCTGAAATATAAATGTCGCGTTTCTCGAGGGGGCCTCGGATGGAATTTTGGGAAAATAGGGTGTCAGAAACAGAAAAAACCCGCATTCTCGGGGGCGGCGGGTGGCGTGGGGAGCCCGTAGCCGGAGATGATCCACGGAGATTTGTTAGTTTGTTAGTTTGTTTTCGGGGCACAACGAATGAACGGTGGGTGTGGGTTTTGATGGGGATTGATTAGCTTTATAAAATGCGGAATTGACATACTAAATAATCTTAAAATCTAAAAGCTAAGAAGGGAAAGATTGAAATATCTGAACCACTGGAGAATTTATAAATAGTTCTGAACATAGCATGGAAAAGGAAAAGGAGGGCTGTCACGTGACAGTATTAGTGATAGTGGGTATAGTTCGGTGGTCAGAGAGAACTAGTGATTCGTGGGGCAAGGGTAGCATTATAGCAGCACGTTTGCTGCGTGTTACAAAATTTTAAAAAAAAAACTAAATTAAAATAACGCCGTTGCCGGGGATCGAACCCGGGTCACCCGCGTGACAGGCGGGAATACTCACCACTATACTACAACGACTTCGATATTAATAGGGGAGCCATATGAGTATCTAACCCAAACGTGGGTATGAGCATGCATCCTCTACCTCTGCCCGCTAGTTTGAAGAAGATTATTACTATTGGACGGACCGAATCTGATCAGAGCCTAGTGCCTCACCAAACTGCCCCAAAAGGGCCCGAGTACGAGTATCCAGGCCTGACCATAACTGGACCGGCCCACGGTAGTACTTGGACTGACCAGAAAATCTGGCCCCGGCCGGCCCGATGAGCACCCCTGCCTCCGGCGCCATAATGCTTTGATCTCAGCCGTCTCTCAGGCGTCAACACACATTCTGACGGCTGAGATTTTGTACCGTCGGGCGTCGGACCTGCAATAGAAAATCTAATGCAGCACCCTAGCCAGCATCCATTCAATGCTAGTCTACTCATAACAACCACGATGACTCAGAAGCAGCGAAAAAAAAAAAGAAAACATCAAAGTTTTTATACAAGAAGGGGAATCAGCTCACCCCAAGTTTTCACAACCAGTTTAGTAAGGTCATTGCCATAGCACGAGCCCCATAAGGCCTCAGAAAAGCCATGCTCCACCATTACAAATGCCAAATACAATCATATATCAAAGTAATAAGGTTCTCCCACATCATACCAACACCAAACCTTCTCGCTGAAGTCAAAAAATAAAAATAAAAATAAAAATAAAAATAAAATGCTCCAGTCAGATTTTTAGGGATGAAGAAACTCATGCAGCCACCTCCTCCTCTTCCCCCTCCTCCTCGTACTCTTCATCCGCTGTAGCATCCTGGTACTGCTGGTACTCGGCCACCAAATCATTCATGTTACTCTCAGCCTCTGTGAATTCCATTTCGTCCATACCCTCACCGGTGTACCAATGCAAGAAAGCCTTCCTCCTGAACATAGCGGTGAACTGCTCACTGACCCTGCGGAACATCTCCTGAATAGAGGTCGAGTTACCCATGAAGGTAGCTGCCATCTTCAGCCCCCTGGGAGGGATGTCGCACACACTGGATTTGACATTGTTGGGAATCCACTCGACAAAGTAGGAAGAGTTCTTGTTCTGAACATTGATCATCTGCTCATCCACCTCCTTGGTGCTCATCTTTCCACGGAACATGGCTGAGGCAGTGAGGTAGCGGCCATGACGAGGGTCTGCAGCACACATCATGTTCTTTGCATCCCACATCTGCTGGGTCAGTTCGGGCACGGTTAGGGCCCGATACTGCTGAGAGCCCCTTGAAGTCAGGGGTGCAAATCCAACCATAAAGAAGTGGAGACGAGGGAAGGGAATCAGATTGACAGCAAGCTTCCGAAGATCAGAGTTGAGTTGGCCAGGGAACCGCAAGCAGCAAGTGGCACCACTCATAGTTGCGGAGATGAGGTGATTAAGATCACCAACTGAAGCAAGAAAATAAAAGAATTTCATAAACACATAATGATCTGCCTGAATATCCAGAAGAGTTATATTAACAGAATAAACCGCTAGCCGTATTCCAATTTCACAAGGGATAGTATAGCAGTGAACTCAGACCCACATGAAGCTTAAGATACACTAGCTCCAAAATGACTAGCGTATGTTAGGAGCAGAAACTAAAGGGGCAAGCAGCTGAGATTGGTACCGAAGAATTTGGAAACAAAGCTAAAATCTACACAAAATAACTGAAAATCAACAGGCATGACAGAAAAAGGCACCTTTAAATGAAATTTATGCCTTACAATAAAAGTAGATAACAGAAACACTATGAAAAACCCAGTCATCTAAGTGCATTATCTTGACAACTAGTCAATAAACACAACTTTCGTAAAATAAAACGAGGCTATATAAACCAATTAAGGTAAAAACACGTGATCTCCTTACAAGTAGGGGTGGAAAGCTTTAGAGTACGGAAGCATATATCATAGAGAGCTTCATTGTCAAGGACCATGCATTCATCAGCATTCTCAACAAGCTGATGAACAGAAAGTGTGGCATTGTATGGCTCCACAACAGTGTCAGAGACCTTAGGCGATGGGAAAACAGAGAATGTCAACATCATCCGATCAGGGTACTCCTCTCTGATCTTAGATATGAGAAGGGTGCCCATGCCAGACCCAGTGCCTCCTCCCAAAGAGTGACACACTTGGAATCCTGTAAAAGACAAGGAAGAACATAAGCATGCACTTATCATTTTAAAAAACTACCATACATGAGCACCATTGTAACCTTCTTCCGACAAAGAGCCTATAATTCTGTTCTTTGTCCACGAATAATATGAAAACAGGAAAAGATGAAATAGTGCGAGATTTTCATAAAGCACTAATGTTCAACCAAAAAAAAAAAATCATTTTTCATCCAGAACAAAGCAGAAAAGTGAAAAAGAAGGAACTAGCCCCAAGTATTACTGACTACACCTATTGATTATATTATATTCACTGTAAAGCAAACAAACAGTACTTATCTTGCAGGAATTATGCTCGAAACATGGAGGGGAAAAAGTGGTACCACGCACAATTCTTTGTCAAAACTCAGTCCACGAACTAATGAGAATGCCAAACGAATTAACCTCTGCAGCAATGGACGATCGCAGAAAACGTTTTTATCGAGAAAAACCAATTGTTAAAAGGACAACAGAAAGAAACCACGTATAAATAAGAAACCAGATATTATAGAATTCTATAAAGGATAACTCACGTATGGAAGCAGTTGAAGCCCAGTAAATGTATAAAAAAAAGAACGCCGACAACAAGCATTAACCCCTCATTTGACCAAAAATTACCAAGAAGACTGTAAGATATACTCAATTCTCAAACATTTACAGATCTGATAGTCTAAACTCAAAAGCATTTCTAGATCCAACTCCAATTTCCCGTCTAAACGTAGAGAAAAAGCAAAACTAAAAGTAGAATCCACATGAATGAGAACACACCCTGGAGGCAGTCACAGTTCTCGACCTCCTTGCGCACGACATCAAGAACGGAGTCGATGAGCTCGGCCCCCTCGGTGTAGTGACCCTTGGCCCAGTTGTTCCCGGCACCGGACTGGCCGAAAACGAAGTTATCGGGCCTGAAGATCTGGCCGAACGGACCGGACCTAACGGAGTCCATGGTCCCCGGCTCGAGATCCATGAGCACCGCCCTGGGGACGTACCTTCCCCCGCTCGCCTCGTTGTAGTACACATTAATCCGCTCGAGCTGGAGCTCCGAGTCGCCGCTGTAACTCCCCGTATGGTCAATCCCGTGCTCGTCGCAGATCACCTCCCAGAACTTGGCTCCGATCTGGTTCCCGCACTGGCCGCCCTGGATGTGCAGGATCTCCCTCATCTTTACGGATCTCTAGGTTTCCGGCGAGGAGGTGGTCGTTAGGGCTCCGGCGAGGGGTGGTGGTGGTGGGGAGAAGCTGGGTGGTTTAAAATGGGAGACCAAATGTGGGGATGTGGTCACCGGAAACTGCGGTGATCCCACGTATTGGATTCAGGGGGAGGTTCGGTTTTAATTTTTTATCGAATGAGTCGGGGGAGCCGGTGGTTCCAAGGGTCGTGGGTTACCGGGCGGTGAGAGAGAGACGAAAATAGTGCTTCGCTGGATTCTATGGCGGATGCCGTCGTGGAAGCATGTGATCGTTTGATGTGTCCCGTTGGATTCATAATTAGTGGGTCCTACTGGGTCTTTGTTTTTGTTTTTTTTAACCGTGGAATTGGTTGCTAATATTCCAACAAACGTACTATGTAAGATTCTCTAATATTCGGACAAACATATTCTGTAATATTAAACAAGCGATGTCCGTAAATAAAAAAAATATTCTAAATATCGTATTTTATATTGAAGAATTTAAAAAACATATTTTTCTCAGTAATCTCACTACTAATTTCATATTTGTCTATCCATGTATTGTCATTGACAAGCAGCAGCCCACTAAGAGGATATTTTAGTAAAATATGTTAATACGGTCAGGAATATTCTAGGTATATTTGGCTTAACCTAACCATTGATAATTAGGACAATTCAAGGATAAAATGTGATATTTTTATCCTAATATTGTAACTTAAAAATCATGATTTATGTGAAGATGTGAACCGGCAAGCAATCAAAAGAATAAAAGACAAAAGCAATCCTGAAAAAAAAACAGGTCAGGAAATTTGGAAGCTATTTTTTTTTTGAAGAGTTGTTTATTTTGCTTGACATCTAGTCCTCCAGTCCTCCTTCAGCTCAAATGTCCCTTTCTTTCCAATTTTTCACAGTTGAGGAATAAAAAGAAGAAAAGAAAAAAAGATCACATGCATCATTCCATAACATGTGGATAACTTGTGTTGTGTCTAAAAATGCAAGTCATGGCATAATGTCCTACCACTACCTTTATCATCTTTTTGGCACCGAGTCGACTAATGACCCTTGCACCATCTTTTTGATAGATTGGATAAGAAATATACTTAGACTTTACTCTAAGCTACCTACTAGAGTTCCTGCCTCACCTTACATCTATTATATATATTTACTAGTAATTCCCCCTGCCAGGGTAACTATCCTCTCTCTTCACCTTCCCTAATAACTTCCCACTAACCCCCTCCACGTAGGCTCCATATAGGATAACCCTCTCCATATAGGCTCCACATAGGACAACGAAAGGTTAATTTATAATCATTTCTCTATAGAAGGATGATTAGCGGGATGCCCGTGCCCCTAGCTAGGGGTGAGCATTCGGTTCTCGTTCGATTCTCGGTCCTGAACCGAAGAACTGAATTTTCTTCGATCCAGTTTTTAGAGAACCGAATTGAACCGAACCGAACCGAAATTTTTTGTTCCAAATTATTTAAAACCAAACCGAACCGAACCGAACATTTCGGTTCAGAACCGAACAACAATGGTCGAGAAGAGAGCTCCACGTACGATCGAGCCATCTTTCCACCTTTTTTCTGATTTCTTTGGGAATCTCTCGAGAGTTCTAAAGTTGGTAGTCAGTAGTCACAAAAAAGGTATTAGTTTTTAGAATCTTGTCGGAATTCGACTTCTTTTCTATTACTTAATTCCATTTGTTGGATGGATTACATGCAAAGAAAGCAAAGGTAATTAATCTAAACGACAACAGTACAAGACCGATCGATCGGCTTCTTGATGATGATGATGATGACGACTTTGTTAGTAGTTGGTTTTGAAGGGCTTGTAAGTCTTGAGGTCAGTGACGACACCGGCGATGGAGCGCGGTGGCGAGGGAGATGATGAGGCATGCGACGCTGAGCATCTAGAGGCAGACCCACCTGGTGCTCCACCTGGGCACCTTCTTCTGGACAATGTACATCTCTACGGGGAAGTATACGGTCATGGGCTAGAAGCCCAGCGCACCGAGGAATCCGTCGTGAGGACGACGAAGGAGGAGCGCCATACGAGGCGGAAGAGGTTGAGGTTGACAGAGCGCGATGGGGTGATGAGCACGCGGATCGACGGTGACGAGGGCGGGCCGCATGCGGATGGCGAACAGCCGGCGACGAGGTCGAGGAAGAGATCAAGAGAGGGAGAGCCAAGAGTGAGGCGGCGGCGTTTAGGCGTAGGGGTTAGGGGCATAGGGCATCGTGAGATTTGGGACTTGGGAGTTGGGAGGACTGACCCACTATGGAGACTGAATTGACCGGGATAGTTAGACCGGCTGACTAGATTAGATCATAAATCAATAGATGTACAAAAAGTTTTGTTATTTGGTTCTGACCCGAATCGAACCGAATTATTTTAAAAGAATCGAACCCAAATCGAAACCCGAAATTTTCATACATGCCAAAACCGAACCGAACCAAACCGAAAAACCGAAAAACCGAAAAATCGAAAAACCGAAAAAACCAAACCGAATGGACCGAACTAATTCGGTTCGGATCTTCGGGTTCGGTTCGGTTCTGCTCACCCCTACCCCTAGCACGGATTTTAGTCTATGAAATCAGTTTTTTTTATTTAAATTAATGCTTACTGTTAGCGCATTTCAAGCTCGAGAATTTCAAAATCACAAATTTCTTTCTCAAACACTTAATAGGCCTCCTACAAATGAATCACTATTTATGAAAAACAATAAAATATGTTTAGTATAAAGTACAAATTGAAAACAATATCAAATCATTTACAAAATGGTAAGAATAGTCCCTTCCAATTTGATATTATAGTTACCAAGAATTTTTTGCTAAATTGGACCCCCAGTGTCCAGATTTGGCACATTCAGACCCCCCGGTGTTTCTTTGCAACAGAGGACCCCAAAGCTTTGAAATCCCGTTTTTACCCCTCCCCTCCCATGCCATAGATCGCCATTCCATACATGTATTCTATGCATCCCGTATCCCTTTCTCCTCATCATTACCGCATTTAATGCATGCTTTGCTTAAAAAAAAGAAAACCCTCCCGTCGCATTAAATGCGATGGGATGTGTCTTCTTCCCCAACCGTCTTCCTCCCTCCCGCCGGGCATGGCTCCTCCGATCATCTTTCCTTCTTCCTCTCTCTCCACTACCTCCTCTTCTCTTCTCCCTCTCCACTCTTCTCAATTATTCATTCATATCCCCTCCCTTTCCTCCGGCCATCTTCTCCTCTCCCTCTCTCTCCACTACCTCCTCTTCTCTTCTCCCTCTCCACTCTTCTCCATTATCCATTCATATCCCCTCCCTTTCCACTGCCTCCACTTGTCTACCTTAGCCAAAATAGTTCACCGGAGAGAGCTCTCCACACATGCAAGGCGATGAGAACCATGTCCAAGCGGAGACGAAGAATTAGCACAACTGGTGGAAGAGATGACGATTAAAGGACTCCCACCGGGGGCCGAGGGGGAAAGTTATAAAAGCGCGGCTATAATAATAAGATGCGTGTGTATAAAATTTTACATACGTGTCTAAACTTGTTTTCACGCGTATAAATAGGATACGCATGTGTACAAAATTTATGAACGTGTACGAGGTCTACATGATTTCACGTGTATTAGTAGCTCACACACGTGTCCTTGCACGCGTAGAAACCTGAATAGACACGCATATAAATGACCATGCATGTGTACAAAAACATCATTACACACATTTGACGTGGCGCATTTCTACTGGGTAGGGCAAAGACTCCCGCCGCACACGTGTCGGTTAACGAATTACTTAAATAAAAAAAAATCTCCCGCCGCATTTATTGCGACGGGACGCGACGGTCCAGGTGGCCGTTTATGATAGATTGGCCGTCGCGTCTCATGCTGTGTAATGCGACGGTTTGATGTCGCGTCTCGAAACGGCGCGTTGCGCGCCAAATCCCTTTTCGTACGGGTATTTTAGCAAAAACCCGTCGTTCAATGTTCTTCTTCTCTTTCACCTAGAAAACAGCCGCCAATTGATTTTCTTCTTCTTTTCCTTTCCCTTGCGATTCTTTGTTCTTATCTGTGCTATTCTCCTTCTCTTTTTTCTTTGACTCTGCTCTTCTTCGCCTCTCTTTTCGTGCTCCCACCGTCTGAAATAGTGAGAGAATGGAGAACGCCTTTGCCGAGGTTCTTGGGAAGGCCGTGGAGAAGGCCCTGGAAAAGGCCATAGCCGGGAAGCTACATGCCAACCCCTCAGGTACAGTACATGTGGAATCACCCCAAAACCCCTTCCTATTATAGTGGAAAAGGCCGTGGTTACCTTCTCCTCTCATCCTGTCCTCTCCCTGAATGCGCATTAAAATTCCCTTATTAATTACCCCTGAAACCCCTCCGGATATCTTCCCCAATTTGATTTGAATTTTTCCTAATATGTCTATTTTCTTGTACGTGTACACTATTACGCGTCTTTTAGTATTTGTTACACGTATCGCCTATACCCGTACTTTATCTATTGGTGGCTACCTACGCGTCACGGCATATTTTACCATGCGTGCGTATTTATACACCTTAACGCGTTTATTTGACGTCTAGACGCGTATTATGTCCATTTGCACGCGTATTTTCCTTTATCCGCGTAGTTTATTTGAAGACATTGCTAACTTTTGCACGCGTGAAACTCTCAGAGGAAAGCGAACCAGGGACATCGGGCGCACCATTCAGTGGCCGATGCTACGGAGCGAAGATAAACGAAATATCAAGGGATTATGCCGCGGACGTACATGTCGAGATCATCCGCAAGACAACCGACTGCTTGACGAGATGATGCAAAACCACCAAGTGGGCCTGCAGTTTAACCTTTGTGGCAACGTCAGGGCATTGACACCTGAGGACGTTGCCGTCTTCCTCGGCCTTCCGCTAGGCGGAGAGCTCGTCCATCGGGGGTAAGAAGGTGCACCAGAATCTTATGGATATCCCCTACTTCGCCAGATGCGCCCAGGGGAAGACCAAGAATGGCGACCTCCAGACGCAGGGCATCGTGGAGATATTGAAGCAACTGAAGGATAGAAGAGACCAGGAATCGGTGGAAGATTTCTGCCGGTACTTTATCCTCTACATATTTGCGACATTCCTATTCCCTCGGACGAATTACACGGCCCCCCCAGAGCTAGTTGGCACAATAAAGGATCTCGGCTCCCTCTACAACTGCAATTGGCCTGCTATGGTCTACAACCACTGGCAGAATGAAGTAGCGGCGACACTGAACCGGTGGAGGACTTCGAAGAAGTCTTCTTCTAGAGCCTTGACGTACGTGTGTGGCTGCACACTAGTCCTTACAGCTTGGAATTGTGAGCTGACCGGCTGCAGAGAACCCGGGGAACCCAGCAAGACCCCCCCGCATATTGAAATGAACTAAAGTGAAGCAACCAAAGCGGGAAAGGCTAAGCAATCCGCGTTCGATGTCTGTCCCCACAGAGGTGAGTCCTTATTCCTTGTGCTTCCTTTTGCATTATGCCAATGCTCTTTTTACATTATGCCAATGCTCTCGTCACAAATTTAACTTACCGTTTTCTGTTCCAGCTCGGTTACACCGGCGTGGAGGTCGCATTGTTCCTTGGGGGTACGCGGCCAAGTGCACGATTGGAGATGGTCGGTATGCCGTCTATAGAGCCTCCGTCTGCGCGTACGAAGTCTACCATGCGCGTTTCTTTCATGTCTCCTCTAGGAAGTCCTCCCGAGGACGTCGTCGACGAACAACAGCAACCTGGCTTCGCAGCCCAGGACCCCCAATCGAGCCCAACAGATGAAACAAAATGGGAACATGTAAAAACTTAAATTATACGCGTCTTCGTCTATATTTATAGTAGTGACGTGTTTCCTTCTATAATTATACGTGTTGGTTTCTATGCATGATTGTGAACGCGTATTAGTAGCTATGCGTGATTGTGAACGTGTATTGGTTGCTATGCGTGATTGTGAACGCGTTCGGACTACTAGGCGCGTTTGTTCGTACATGTCTAGTAACTATGTGATTTTTTAATGGAACACAGGTGAAGTCGGAGTTCCTAAAAATTGCACGCCGGGATCTCGAAAGATCTGAAGAAATCCGACGCTTGAATATCTCAGTGAACAGGTTGGGGGCGCAGCTGGCCGCGGCAAATGCCAAGCTAGCTAGGGCTGAAAATGAAATTGCAGCCCTGAAGGAAAAATCAAACATGGAGATAGGACAGCACCCAGAACCATTCATTGGGGAATTATTCCCTTCCTTGATCACCAAGCGGAGGAGGAGCTTCATTGGGCTCCCAAGCCAAGACGCCGTGGAGGAGACGCAAGAGCCCGAGCATGCGGCCACAGATTTAGTGATAGTGCCGCAAGAGAAATTGACCAAGCAGCGACGCGGGGCGCGTCGATTGGAAGAAACCATCAGTCCCCCATATGCCTTGCGGTCAAAGAAGACTAAGGCGGCAACATGCAAGAGCGAAGGGGCTCGACGAGACGATCTCCGACTACAGAAGCACACCAGCTGGATGCCACTGACATTATCATGAGCACGGTCAGTGAGTTGTCGAGTATGACCGCCGTGGAAGAGCCGGCGAGGGAAGAGGAGGCGGAGGCCGTGGACGCAGTTGCCGCGGATCCTGAGGACATGGAGGCAGTGTCCGTGGGGGCAGATGCCGCGGACGATATGAGGGCCACGGAGGCAAAGCCCGTGAGTGCAGAGGCCGCGGACGAGGCGAGGGCCATGGAGGCAGAGGGCGCTGTTACTAAGTCCGCGGAAGAAGGCGACCATAAGGCCGGTGAACCTATAGATGATGCAGTCAAGGACGTAACACGAGTCCAACCCAGTAAAGAGATGTGTGAAGTGGAGGCAGTAGTTCAGCTTGCCCACTCAGATTCTGCGCCGTTGACATCCCTGAGTGGCTCCGACGATTCCCATATAGATGACAGTTGGATTGCCATGAATGAGGCACAGCGAACGCCGGAGGAGCTTGCACAGACACTGAACCTTCTCGAGCATGGCTTCACGAGACCCATAGACTATACTTCTGCAAGAGAAGCAATGTCTAGACTCGTCGTCAGTCAGAAGTAGTACATGGACGACTCGAAAGCAGTTGTCAATTTACTGGAAGACTTTGAGAAGAGGGGGCTTGAATATCTCGACCTGATTGACGGCGAGTAAGTTCTCGCGCTATACGGGTCGTTTATTAATAGTCACATAGTTTCTTCTTATACGCATGTTATACGCGTTTATTTGATGTAATGTTTTGGTTTGGGTTTACACGTGTTATGTCCATTTATACGCGTGTTATGTTCATTTATACGCGTGTTATGTCCATTTATACATGTGTTAAGTCCATTTATACGCGTTTATTTGATGTTACGTTTTGGCATGAGTTTACACGTCTATGGCAGTTGTAGGCGTGTAATGTGGTTTTATATGCGTATTTAGCGACACGTACCTTTTGAGTATACACGTATATTTGTTGTGCATTTTCAGTGCCGTCGTCTATACCCATGGGAAGGGCTACTGCACCCGTGGCCAGATCATGGACTTACTGAACAATAGCTCTATCGAGAGAGATGTGATCGACGCGGCGCAGGATGTTTTGGCGTATCGTTATCTACCGGCGAAGACATCCCACCGTTGTTTCTTTTCATCTACTCGCCTCCATGTAAATATCTAGTCATGTTACGTCAATCAGTTCAAGCTATGCACGTTACACTAAACAAAGAACGGTTTATTACAGCATGCTGTACGTGACGAACGTCATTCGCTACGTGATTCCCTCCTGCACTCGTGCAAAACCTTCTCCGCACTTCCGATCTTGGACGTGTGGTTCATCCCACTGCACACCAGTCAGCATTGGTACTTGCTTGCAGTAGATTTATTGGGCGGGGTTTGCAGGCACTATACATCCTCTGATGCGCCAATCTACAACAAAGATGTTGAGAATATGGCTAAGTGGGTTGCACATGCGATCCAGACTTGGCTGCCAGAGTTGCATGCTAAAGGGGAGGAGCTTGGGGGCTGGGCGATAGAGCATGTCACCGGCATACCAATGCAGCGCGGATCGTAAGAACGCTGCAGTTTTCAACGATCCTTTTAGTGCTCCAATTATATACTCATTAATTTTTCATTGCCATTGCTAGACTCGACTGTGGACTTTTCATGCTGAAATACGAGAAAGGCATACGCGTCGGTCGTCCTTGGGACGATTTCGAGTTCAGACAATCAAACATTGCCGGCATTCGTGGACAACTTGCTTATATCTTAGTAAGCGTCGGCAACCAGAAGGCGGGCCTTTTGAATGATCCGCAACGAAAGGCTGTTCCAGCACGCGCCGCAAAGGAGAAGAATTAGTTTACTTGATGTAACAAACAGTTTGCCTTGATCTTCTTTGGGTGGTATGTAACAAACATCGTACATTTCATCAAAATTGTACACGTGTGTATCCTGAAGATAGCATGTATGTTGAATTTCACACACACGCATCTAATAATTATGCCTGTGCTTCCAACATACAGTTACACACATTTTTTGAGACACGTGATTTCAAAAATATACACGTATGGGCCTAACAAATACACGTATCGTAAGAATGAAATACACGTGTAACGCCAAACACGTGTAAAAACCCATCATTTTGGTGTTACACGTGTATTTCTTTCTACTGATACGTGTATTTGTTAGGCCCATACGTGTATTAACATTGACGGTTTTTACATTGCACCAAAAGGTGTACTATGTACACTGCACCATACAATACACAGACGCAACATCATGTAGCGGTCGGAGCTGGTGCTGTACCGGAAATAGCTACAGGACTTACGGGTGCATCGGGATGAATGGGTGCTCTACAAGTCTTCTTGTTGTGCCCAAGTACCTTACACTTCGAACATCTCCGCATTGTTCTCGACTGTGCCTCGCCTTGAGACGGCAACCTTCTCTTCCTTCTCTTCCCCTTCTTGATCACACAGTGAGGTGGATAGACGGGTGGGTCTTCCTCGCTGCCTTTTGGCCAAAACTCCTGTGACGCGGTGAGGTGGATCATGTCGGCGTAGGTCGCTCTATAATTATCGGACAGGAACCACTTCTCACAATAGTCGTATTCGGGCAGACTCCTCCACATTAGAGCGGCGCAAGCATGTGGGCATGGTATTCCATGTATGTTCCATTCTTTGCATGAACAGTCACGGTTTGCTATATTCACCGCGAAGTATGCTTCACCGTATTGAACTTGGAAGTCCGTCACGCTCGATTCTGCAACAGTCATATGTCTTCCCTTTTCTCTAGCAATATTGAGCTTATTCTCCGCCCACGGAGTCAAAGTGCTCTCCATGTGGGCCGATTCCCTGTTTCTCCTGAAGAAGTAGGACGCTACCTTACGCCGCGTTGTTTCCATCATGAATTGGATCGGTAGTGCCGTGGCCTCCTTCAACACCCCATTGAAGCTCTCGACCATATTTGTCGACAACATTTTATACCTTCGTCCACAAAAGCAGTGTGATGCCCACTTCTCCGTAGGGATGTCTTAGATATAATCAAACTGTTCTGGATACCTCTCTTTCAACTAATCCATGATCCGTATGAAACTTGCCTCCGTGCACGCAAGCGCGGCCGACCAGAACATGTTATACGGAAGAGAACGCCTCGGTGCGTTGATCAGGTTGCGCGACAGATGGACCATGCAGAACCCATGTGCGAGATCTGGGAACACGTCCTCCACAGCCTTGAGTATGCCCTTGTGTCGATCTGAGATGATGATCAATGTCTCAAATGGACTGATGCATTGGCATAGTCGTACGAGGAACCAAGACCAAGAAGCCGCATATTCCTTTTCCCCTACGGCAAACGCTATTGAGACGATGTGATTGTTGGCTCCATTTCAATCGCGATAAATATCGTCCATGGATATCTTCCGGTGACGAATGTCCCGTCTATCCCGATGACTGGTCGGAGATGATTTTTGAATGTGTGTATGCACGCACCAAAGGCCCAGAAAATCCTCTGAAAACGCAGGCACGAATCCAACTGGAGTGCTGTCACGGTTCTAGGATCCCTCATCATTAGCTCACGCATATAAGGCCGTAACATATTGAATGAGTTCTCATATGTGCGCGTACATGTTTAAAACTGGAAACACGTTAAATTGTTGTTCACGCGCGCTTTTATAGTACGTGTGTACATAAGCGACACACGCGTCTAACCGAAAACACGTATGAAGTATACGAGTCTTCAGTTCATTATACTTGTATGTTTTCTACGCATGTAATATAATATTCGTACAAACATACGCGTTTATAGTTATATGCGTCAACCATAAGTTATATGCTCACCAGAGTAAAAACTTTCACTTTTGCGCGATATGCCTTCCAGTAGGACACACGTACGCCGTATCTATGCACAAGCTCTTCGACGATCATCTTCACGTTGTATTTGTCACATACTGCTACTCGCGCTTTTATCTCCTCGGCAATAAAGGAGCACGTCAACTGCTTGTGTCCATGCCCAACCATAGGTCTGTTGCACGTGTGGTCTTTGACGAATACATTTACTCGGAAAGTCGGTAGCCCAGGTATTCTTCTACCAATGAGCTTCCATGAGCAACTAGCATGAAGACAATGTGCAAGCACCTTATTCCCCTTACATTTCTTTAGCCTATATTCGAACCGGCGCGCTATGGCGTATCTTGCGAGCGACAGCTTAAGGTTTGCCTTGTCAGGGTACCTCTCTCCAACATATGGCTCGGGGGCATTCAAAAAGTAGTTTGCTTGAGCTTCCGGTGTTTCGAAGTTGAGAACGTACTCATTGACCTCGTCACAGTCAAACATCTCCGATGGTTCCTCGCAGTCGCTACCAACTACCCAGTCATTCGCAAAATATATTTCCTCGTATGGGTTATACGTGTCAACAACAGGCCCGTCTTCATGACTGCGTGTACAAGCAGTTCAAAAATCAGTACTCGTAAAATGACCAAAACATACACGTGTTCCGATTTATACACGTGCATGAACACGTGTGTGAGCTAGTAATACACGTCAAAAGCATGTAAACAACGTACTCTTCTATAAATTGTGTACACGTGTGTAGCGTTTACATACTCGTGAAAATAAGTTCACACACGTATATAGCATTTTATACACAGGCAGCTTATAATTATACCCGTGCTTCTATAACTTACCCATCGGCCTCCGGTGTGAGTCCGTTAATCGGCATCTCTTGGACAAGTTGAGCAAATTCTTTGTCTCCGCTGGGACATGGTCCAAGAGGTGTGTTCGGATCAATACCAACCAGTATGTGGGGAATAGTTGCTGGCTGTAACAGCGAGACGTCGCTGTTCGAACTGAGACCGTGTTGGATGCGTTAGAAGGCGAATAAACTACCTTATTCTTCAATGAGCAATGGATGAGACGCATACCTCGAGTCAACCACATCTTCTACAGTGGAGGCGAATACTCTAACGACTGTGCATGATGGTCGTGCAAGAAGACGGAAAAGCTGGGCCATGTCATTGTCGTCGTCTAGACAGCTAAATGGTCTATATGGATCGTCGGGTATCTCGTATGTTAAGAACAACTCAACGTCAATAGGAGATAGATTACAGAGAGCGTAGAAGTGAGCCTTCAGTTGAGCAAGAGTAAGGTCTGACGAGAACTCGTCGATCGTGGAAGTACCCCCCAAATAATATGGATTGCGTTCATGATTTATAACCTGTCCGTTGTAGTGGCAATGCAGCGGAATGCTTCTCATGATTGCCTTGCATGTGTGGAGAGCTCTCTCCGGTGAACTATTTTGGCAAAGAAAACTGCGACATCCGAAGGTAGAAGAGGAGGCAGTGGAAATGTGGAATGTCCGAATAAGGGGGAAGAGTGGAAAGGGAGAAGAGAAGAGGAGACAGTGGAGGCAGTGCAAAGGGAGGAGATCAGGAGGCAGTGGAAAGGGATGAGACATGAAAGAATAAGGGAGAAGACTGGAAATGGAGAAGAGAAGAGAAGGTAGTGGAGAGGGAGAGGAGAAGATGGCGGGAGTAATTGCATACCCGGCGGGAGGGAGGAAGAGGAGGCTTTGGGAAGAAGACACATCCTGTCGCATTAAATGCGACGGGAAGTTTTTGTTTTTTAACCCAAACAGAACCGTACCCGGGGGGAGAATTTTTTTTATTTAAGTAATTCGTTAACCGACACGTGTGGGGACGTATTTTTTATTGGTTTTAGTCTTTGCCCTACCCAGTAGAAACGCGCCACATCAAATGTGTGTAATGATGTTTTTGTACACACCCATGGTCATTTATACGCATGCCTGTTCATGTTTCTACGCGTGCAAGGACACGTGTGTGAGCTACTAATACACGTGAAATCATGTAGACCTCGTACACGTTTATAAATTTTATACACGCGCGTATCCTATTTATACGCGTGAAAACAAGTTTAGACATGTATGTAGAATTTTATACACACCCATCTTATTATTATACCCGCGCTTTTATAACTTTCCCCCTCGGCCCCCGGTGGGAGTCCGTTAATCGTCATCTCTTTCACCAGTTGTGCTAATTCTTTGTCTCCGCTTGGACATGGTTCTCATCGCCTTGCATGTGTGGAGAGCTCTCTCCGGTGAACTATTTTGGCAAAGGTAGACAAGTGGACGCAGTGTAAAGGGAGGGGATATGAACGGATAATGGAGAAGAGTGGAGAGGGAGAAGAGAAGAGGAGGTAGTGGAGAGAGAGGGAGAAGGAAGATGGCCGGAGGAGCCATGCCCGGCGGGAGGGAGGAAGACGGTTGGGGAAGAAGACACATCCCGTCACATTTAGTGCGACGGGAGGGTTTTCTTTTTTTTAAGCAAAGTATGCATTAAATGCGGTAATGATGAGGAGAACGGGATACGGGATGCATAGAATGCATGTATGGCATGGCGATCCATGGCATGGGAGGGGAGGGGTAAAAACGGGATTTCAAAGCTTTGGAGTCCTCTGTTGCAAAGAAACACCGGGGGGTCTGGATGTGCCAAATCTGGACACTGGGGGTCTAATTTGGCAAAAAATTCTAGTTACCAACATCACACAATATAGGAAAGGATCAAGCTTATATTATTATAATAAAAGACAATCTCTTGTTGTTCCTTGCAATTGAGATAAGCCAAGAAGAACCTTAACCCCCTCCCCAATGTCAATCAAATTCTTTCAATAGCTAATAAAGCTAATGGAGGATGAGGAGAAAGAGGATGAGCACTCTATTTTTACGTTCATGCACACCTTTCTCCCCAAGTCCTCACCTATTTATTCATATGATCATTTACTGCTGCTGAGGCATTTGAATCGACAACTTCACTTGTTTGTTCAAAGCAGAGAAATCATCCTTATATATAAAGACTACATCTTCAACAAAACAATCAAACATGACTACAAACGATATTAATATACACAAATCAACATATATTAATTCACTAGAGCCCTTAGAATAAAGTTTAATATACACAAATGCCAGGCAGTTATGGAGTACATATGGCTTTTGTAGCATTTTACATGACCATTCAAAACAATCAATCATGGCTACAAACGATGTTTTATCAATAGACAATTGTTATGTTCGTTACAGACAATATTTAAAATAAACAAAGAATAGTCTTTGAAAGCATTGAAACAACACCAATTAAAAAGAAACCAGTGAGTCCATCCCATTCAAATTGTTGTCAAAGATGTCCACCACCAAATCCTTGTTCTTTAACAATTTCAGCTTGTCTTGCACCACAATTTGCATCCCACTGAAATTTAGAGAGAGAAAGAGAGATGTTCTATTAAAGAATGTGGATGGAAGTACTGATTAGGTTTGGGAGAAGGGGAGAAGGGGAGTTGCTGCTTCGACTGTTACAGGTGCTTATTCCTCTCGCTGGCCTATACAAAAGAAAAAAGGGAAATAAAGTGGAGATCATTTAATATGTTCATGAACCAAACAGAATTTATTGTCAGAATAACTATTGCATGCTATAACTTCAAACCAAATTCTACTAAAAATAGTCACCAAATGCTTATAACGCTAAAAGAGATTGAGCAAAAATGGCAAATTCAGTATATGATCTACAGAATGGGAGCTTAATTGATCCATTTTGATCACCCCTAAAACTATCAGGATGGTGAAAATTAAGGGAGATAGAACCTGGATTTACATCATCACGTTTCTTAGTTATGTGATGTGGAATATACACCATTTTAAAGGAGAGCTAGGGTGTCACAACAATCCATTTCTTGAATACAAAATTGTATACCTGAGAAGAAAAGTAATAGGCAGAGTTCTAATTATGGAATTTTCATTAAAGCTACGGTCCACCTTATGCTCGCTATGGTTATAAGCAACGACGGTGTGAAAACAAATGTCTATAAAGTGTTCAACTTTCTTGGAGAACACCATTCAAACTTTGGATGACCTATCTACAAAGTAGAGCTACAGAAAATTGCAACTTTGGAAGAAATTGAATAAAAGAGGAAGAAACATAGAACACGCCCTATAAATCACAAAGGCATCCAAAAAAATGTGAAATTTTGAATGAGATAAAGATGGGATCTTCTCATGTCCAATTTCAAGAAAAGCAAATAACCATTATACCTTGAGCAGTATCACCTTTCAGACCAGGATCGACATCTACCACTTTCATCTTGATTGTGCTAGGGACCTCAAAATGGTTAATATGCAAAAGCTACATTTTCCAAACAATATCAATGTTGATACACAAACATCTAGATTAGAAAGCTAATCAGAAAATAAATTCACATCTATTCATAGAACTATTACTATCAAACAATGAATTTGGGAATGCAAATTGTTCAAAAACTTGCTATAAGTAGAACATCTATTCGTATTCACATGAATAAAACCTTAACCAAATAAAGCCTACTCTAAAAATTCACATGAATCAAAGAAATCCATGAGCGATGACTTAAAAGTTTAACAAAGAATTCTGAAATTCAGATTCTGAATCAAAGTTGATGATGCCAGTTAAACAATCATCCCAAATATCTCATTATCAAGCATTGGCCAAGCTATGTCTACCAAAAAATAATAGCCTTAAGAAACACCGGCTAAATGTGATTGACACTTCCATAACCATGTACTTTAATTGCTCTCTGCTGATGCTGACATCCTTCGAATACTTTCTTGCCAAAATGACCTGCACTATCAACATTTGAGAAAGCTGATTCAATACCCAAAACAGTACTAGGAAATGGAAGATTTTCCATTTGGCTTGTCAGATAAAGCATGAATACATTAAGGTTAAGGGAATAAAACATCTGGAGGAATATGCACAAAAATAAAACCTTGGGAAGCTGGTGAATAGACATCATCTCATAAGGTGTGAACACTAATTGTATTCAATAGGTCAAGACCAAAGTATCTAACATATAAATGAACTTTTAACATGTAAAATCTTAGAGAATTGAAGTAAATATTAAATGTCATCTGGAACAATAAAAAAAATATTAAACTCAAAGGTTGCTATGTAAGCCTTAGACTGAAACATTTTGGGAAGAGCTCAACAAACAAAATAAACAATAGAATGAAGATGTAATCATATAATATTAAACTCAAATTTTGCTATGCCAGCCTCCAGATGACATTTAATATTATCTAATGAAACAAAAAAAAATTATTCAACTCATCAGACATGCAACATGAGTCCTCAAATGCAAAATAACAATACTAACTTGAATACACACCAAGCTTAAAATGTCAGATTCAATTCTGTTGATCTTGGCAAATTTGGTAAGAAAGAATCATCCAAAGAGAAAAAAATCATTAAAGCAGATATATATTTAGCTCATGTTGGAACTTCCAAACACAAAAGACAGATCCAATAAAAGAGAGAGCAAAGAATGACAGAAAGGTATTCCCAGCAAGCTTTCCAATTAGGTAGTGATCAATCTATTGCTCTTCTTTGTATTGTCTTCAGCAACACCAATTTTGAGATCGGATTCCAAAGAAAATTGTGCCTTTTGAACTATTTTGATATGTTAAAGGTTTCCCAGCAACCTTTTCTAACATATGACAATTTACTCTATAAGCGAAATAAATCCAAGGCAAATGCAGTCATGAAGATAAAACAAAAGATTGATCAATTTCAACTATTTGCAATGCTCAACCATTAAGATTGTCTTCAATGGTCTCTCAGAAAGAATGAATCTATACAGACTAAAATCACTCAGTAAAATGTGATCTCAAAACCAAGAACCCAAAATTGGAAGCTGGACTGAAATGAAGTTTGACTGAAATGAGGTAGGATTAAAATCATCCAAAGCTGGACTAAAATAATTTCAGTAAAATGTATAGATTCATTTCAGTAGGAATAAAAGCATTTCAGTAAAATTTTGTCCAGTGTTATATGAGGTAGGACAGGTGTTACCTACTCTTATGTGCTCTGAATGCATGCGAACCGTGTGTATGGTGTTTGCCACTAAAAGGAAGAGGGTCTGCTCTGTACTCGTGAGCATAATGAGGTGGACTGCAAGTGTAAGTAGCCGGAGATTTGCGAGTTGAGCTTATAATCTTCAAGTAGCCATGCCAAGTGCCACTACCAAATTGTCTTTTATCTACTTGCTACCAAATTAGGACTTCTGTTACAGATTGAATGCAATTAAAATGGTACATAAAAAATTTGTGTCTTCTTATCTATATGGGGAACAATTAATGTAAACTCTCTTATGACTCCTGCTATCAAAAAATCAGATGTTAACCACATAGGAGGAAATCTCGTTGAAACCCAACTACAACCAGTAAAAAAAATCCAAACCAACATCAGAAGAATCAAGGAAAAATAGGGGGGTCTAGAGGAGGACCTCAAGCCTCCGGTAACCCAAGAACAGGGAAGGAATCCGACAAAACCAAACCTCTAATCCACTGCAGCAAGGAGAAGAAGAAGAGTACCAGCACAACCACGAACAACATAGAAGAAGGAACCAGAGATCCAAACGATCACAAACACCTCGAGCAATCCAAGAACAAAGGAGGAACTCAAACCTTCGGCAGACCAAAAAAACAGAGGAAAGGAAGCATTCGTGAAAACCCAAAGATCTACATCACCGCAACAAGAGAGAAGAGAAGAGCATTACAAAGTTCCTAGGCTAGCAAGCATCAAAGCAAAGCCTATTGGCCTAAACCGAGTTTAGGGTAGGTCCCCTACCTCTGGATTGTGTGAGAGCTCCTCCTCCAGTCGCCATCTTATACGAGTCGATCCGACTCGATCAACTGGAGCCGAACCCAGAAGAGGAACCAAACCGGTTCAGCCTCTTTCCTAGTTTGACTTGGACTTCCATAATTCAAACTAGAGTATTTAATTAGGATTTATTATTATTCTTTTATTGAGTCCTAGTTAATATTTGATTGTTAGGAATTAATTAAGAGTCCATTTGAGTTAGGAAGTTGAGTTGAGTTTGAAAGCCTTATTACTGGTTAATTAAGCAAGGGGGTTTTCTAGTTGGATTAGGACTCTGTCAAGGCCTCTATAAAAGGGACCTCATTAGTTTGTATTAGGATGATGAATGAAGAAGAGAATTATGATTAGTTAAGAATAGTTAATAGAATATCATTGGAGTAGAGGTAATGTGAGGGCCCGTCCCTCTGACCTGGCTCGACCGCGTGGGTCGAGGGCAGTTTTCCTGTTGATTTGTTTCCGCGTCGCGTACGATGGGGCGATCGTATGGCAATTTCGACGCCAGGGGCATTTTGGTAAATATGCTCCCTGGTAGTCAGTTTCACACCCGCGTTGCACACACGGCCTTGGATTGATGTATGTGTTTGATTAGAACCTTAAGGACACTTCCGATCGGAAGATCGGAGCTCGATCGGGAAAGATCGAATCGGACGGTTGAGATTAATCCTAATCTCTATATAAGGCTTGTCCCTTTCTCTCTCTTTCTTTCTCTTCTCCTGTCGCTTTCTCTCTCTCTCTCTCTCTCTCTCTCTCTCTCTCTCCTGCGGCTGTGCTAGGACTTTGGAGCGCGGCTTTCGAGGAGCGGATTTCGGCGATTGGAGTTGAGGGGTCGGTGGAGGAGCTGCCCTACTTGCCCAAGTAGGTGTTTCTACCTCGATCTTGTGATCGGGTTCTCCTAGGATAGGTTTATTGTACTTTCGCTGTAGAATTACATGTTAGAATGTTATGTAACTTGTAGCATGTGTATTATGGCTTGTGTAGAGTAGCTCTATAACTTGGTTTCCGTATTTTATCGGACGATTTCCGTATTATCGCCGTTTTATTAGTTTTCGGCCATTGAGACCTAGGTTTGAGATTTAACCATTAAAATCGTGTTTTATTCGTATCATTAGTTTCTCCATCATCTTTTACACATGCTTGCAGAGTTTCATCAATTTCCAACTTGATTTGATCATTCAAATCCAAGAAATGGGATTTCCGGCACTGTTCTGATGAACTGTGTATTAGACTCGACGGTCGATCAGTGGATCGACCGCCAAGCGTTGATACGCTTTTTCTGGGCCTGACGGTCGACCGTCAGATCGACCGTCGCATCGATCGTCAGGCTCTGTTTGGTTTTTGGTCTCCCAGGGTCGATGCTCGGATCGACCACAGGATCTTCTCTTTTTCCATTTTGCCTCGCGGTCGACCGTTGGATCAACCATCGCATCGACCGTCGAGGTCTCCATTTTGGCTTCCCAGGGTCGATGTACCGATCGACCACCGCCCATGTGTTTTTCCACTTTTTGGTCTCACGGTCGACCGTCTGATCGACCGTGACATCGACCGTGGCCTCACGGTCGACCGTCGCATCGACCGTGAGCCCTTAAATACTGTTTCTTGGCCTTTCTTAAATGGATTTCGTTTGTGATAAGTACTTAAGCATGTTGGGATGCATGCTTTGTTTTCATGAGGTTTTCAAGGGATTTCTATGGAAATGGAGGATTGAATCGCGTGCTTATCCCTTTTGGGCGAATTGTGGTTTTTTTTGCATTTAATACTTGGTTTGATAAGTAGTTGAATTCTCTTTTGGTTGCCTAGCCATTAGCTAGCTATGAGTGCTAGCTAATGTGGAGTTGTGGAACCTTAGCCTCTTGTCGGCGAGTGCCGAGAGCTACTGTATATCTGTTGAACCTATAACTGATGTTGTGGCATATAGAGACATCTAGGGTAGATGTTTGTATAGGTTCATGCATTGTATGCATTAGAGGCATATGAGGTTAGGCGGGCGATGGGTTGATCGCCGATCCGAGGCTCTCGGGTAGCTCGGATCTAGCCTTAGGACCGTGGCTGGGTAGTGTGGATTAGGGCGTGATTATAATTGAATCTCATGTTATCGAGGATGTGTTATAGTTGACTCTGATCAATGTTTGAGGTTTAGAGGTCGTGTTGTCTTCCCAAGGCTAAGTACTAAGGATGGTTGTCGATATGTTCCCGACGTGGTTCCCCAAGGCATGGTTTTCTTGCTTGGTTAAGGGTGATCCTGCATGTTAATGTTCCTTGGCCTCCTGGTAACATGTTAAGGAGAGAGGTTTAATGACAGGAGCCCTTGGGACATCGATAGGGTTATGGGACCCGTAACATCCGGTAGACTTGAGCGGGGAGACAACACTGTTGTTGTTTTTCTCCTTTCTTTGTGCCGTAGAGTAGAACCCTACTGAGCTTATCGCTCACTCCTACCCGGGCTGCATTTGCAGGTGCAGGCGCCAGTTCTTCTTCAGTAGATCTGCGTTTGGTGGCGCGAGTACTTCCAGAGGCGCTTGAGGTTGCTGGAGGATGACTGTTGTACTTTTTTTTGATAGTTTGTATATTATAAGCATCTTTCGAGGAATTTTGGATTATTGTATAAAGCATTTCCCTTGGAGGAGTTTGATAAAGAATTTTCTATCAGTACAACTTGATGTATATATATGAATTGAATTTCTATTTCACCTCTGGAATATAAATTGTTTATATTTATCTATCTTTTCCGCTTTGTATCATGCCAATTGGAGATGAATAGTGATAGGAACCCTCACGCCCCGTCCTGGATGGGTTTTCTGGGTCGGGGTGTGACAACTTGGTATCAGAGCAGGCTGTAGGTCCCAGGGATAGGATTAGGCTTGCAGTTAAGGTTTTGAGCTCGGTTTGGGATAGTTCTAGGAGTAGAACATCCCTGTGTGCTTGTTCGTACTCATGTGTGTTATGCTTTTGCTTTATTGATTGCTATTGTGTTTTGATTTCTTACGAGTGGACACTTGTCGTCTGTGGTAAACGTGCAGATGACAGGGAGCCGGGCTAGCTGTCCAGTCTTGGGTCGTGGTAGTGCGCCGGGGACTTGCACCGGAGCCAGAGCCGAGGATTGAGGTCGTGATGGAGGAGGATGCTTCTTTTGTCGCTGAGGAGGTCTCTCCTCCACTCGACCAGTGTGCTGTTGTGACAGCGGTGGTCGACTTCCAGAGGCTGAACCCACCTAGGTTCAGCAGTGCTGGAGGTGACCCAGCAGTGGCGGACGACTGCCTGGAGGGAGTCAGTCGCGTCCTTGACACTCTGTTCATCTAGGATGACCGGATTCGGGTCAGACTTGCCACGTTCCAGCTCGACGGAGACGCTTTGGACTGGTGGCGCTTTGTTCAGGCCGCTAGGGACGGGAGTGACCCATTGTGGGCCGTGTTTCGTTCGTCTTTTCTTAGCGTGTTCTTTCCCCGCAGTGCGCGCTCGGCCCTTGTCCGTGAGTACCAGACCCTTTCCCAGGGTACTCAGTCGGTAGTGCAGTACGCGGCTAGGTTCACGAGACTTGCCAGATTTGCTGGGGCGGTGTCGGTGGACCCTCTTGGCAGAGCTGAGCAGTTCCAGTGGGGGCTTAGGCCCGAGCTCAGGCGGCTGATCGCGGCTCAGCGCGCTAGCACGTACGCAGAGGTGCTGGACTGTGCCTTGGCAGTTGAGGCTCAGTTGCAGGAGCTGGGGCCCAGGGCAGTCCAACCGGCGTTCGTCTGCGAGTACTAGTGGCGGAGGACAACCACAGAGAGAAGCTCAGGGCAGGAGAGGTTCATGGAGGAAGCAGAGATATTCACGACACCAGCAGCCATACCAGCGTCACCCACCCCCGTACCAGCAGCAACCCAGGCAGGGAGGCTAGCCACTTCTCACGGCTGGGCCTCAGGGGCAGACGTCAGGGGGAGGAGGCCAGATCCAGCAGGTAGCATTTGGACCTCCCGTGTTCTTCGAGTGCCAGCAGCCAGGGCACTTTCGCCGAGACTGTTCGACGTAGAGGGCACAGTCCATTCGTGGCGGAGGTTGGCGGACACCAGGGGCCGGGAGAGGTAGAGGTCGCGACGGAAGAACACGGGAGTCTACGCACTTCTAGACCGTGAGTAACCAAACCGAGTTCAGCCACTTTTCCAGCCCTTCCAGTACCCGCCACCCCAGCAGACTTTAGCTCTTCCACCAACTCCACTTGACCCTCCTGTTCTCAGAGGTACCTTTCAGCTTTTCAGTTCATTTGTAGATGTTATGATAGATTCTGGGGTGTCTCATTCCTTTGTAGCTAGCAAGTGTGTAGCATTGCTAGGGCTAGAGACTGAGCCACTTGGAGCCACACTACACCTAGACACACTCGTCGGCGGAGGAGCTCGTGTTGAGCTGATCTGCCATTCTTGCGAGTTGGAAGTTGGGGGCCTCCGTGTCTTTCTAGACCTTCGGGTGCAAGACATGGTCGGGTTCGACGTGATTCTCGGTATGGATTGGCTGACTTCATACCGAGCCGTCATCGACTGTGGGCGTCGCAGGGTGACTGCTTGGACACCTGAAGGCGCTCGTTTTGTTTTGCTAGGGGATCGCCAGTCGACCGATTCCCTCATGTGTGGTTGCTTTCCCAGGCGCGAGGGCCAACTATCAGCTTTAATGGCACGCCTTTCCTTGTTCGCTGCAGAGGGCAGTCGAGAGAGCAGTTTGCCGGCAGTAGTTTGTGAGTTTGCTGACGTCTTTCCAGATGAGCTACCAGGCCTTCCTCCTTCCAGAGCTGTAGACTTCTAGATAGATCTTGTACCGGGTACCGGGCCAATCTCGTTGCTAGCTTTCAGGATGGCACTGGTAGAGCAAAGGGAGCTGAGGGTCCAGCTGGATGGGTTGATCAGCAGAGGTTTCATCCGTGCCAGCACGTCACCTTGGGCAGCTCCTGTGTTGTTCGCAAAGAAGAAGGATGGTACGCTTCGTCTTTGCATTGATTACAGGAAGCTGAACAGGGTGACGGTGAAGAACAAGTATCCGATGCCGAGGATCGATGAGTTGTTCGACCAGCTCCGAGGCTCTTCGGTCTTTTTGAAGATTTATCTCCGTACCGGCTATCACCAGTTGAGGATTTGGGATTGCGACATCCCGAAAACGGCATTCCGTACGAGGTATGGGTTGTACGAGTTCACAGTGATGCCGTTCGACTTGACGAACGCACCAACAGTGTTCATGGATGTGATGCAGAGGGTCTTCCGACCGTATCTAGATTAGTTCATGGTGGTGTTCGTTGACAACATCCTAGTCTAATCACGCACGGAGGAGGAGCAAGAGCAGCATCTGAGGACAGTGTTGCAGTTGTTGAGGGGGCATAGGCTATACACCAAAGCCTCCAAATGTGAGTTCTGGCTTCCTGAGGTATATTTTTTGGGGCACGTGGTGTCAGCGGCAAGCATCTCAGTTGATCCGGCCAAGGTGGACGCAGTACCACAGTGGCAGAGACCGACGACAGTGTTCGAGGTCCGCAGCTTCCTTGGCTTGGCGGGTTACTACAGGAGGTTCGTGCGGGACTTCTCTATGGTTGCAGGGCCGCTGACTAGGTTGACACAGAAGGCGGTCCCATTTGTTTGGGACGAGGCTTGCGAGCAGGCGTTCATCCAGTTGAGGACCAGGCTAACGAGTGCACCGATCCTGATAGTTCCAGAGCGAGGCGTCGGCTACAGTGTCTTTTGTGACGCCAATGGGGAGGGTCTAGGCTGTGTGCTTATGCAGGAGGGCCATGTGGTGGCCTACGGTTCCAGGCAGCTGAAGACCCATGAGAGGAACTATCCAGTCCACGATCTCGAACTTGTAGCGGTTGTCTTCGCTCTGAAGACGTGGCAGCACTACCTCTACGGTGAGTGGTTCTTGGTGTACTCTGATCACAAGAGTTTGAGGCACGTGTTCACCCAGCGTGACCTCAACCTCAGGCAGCGGTGGTGGATGGAGCTATTAGAGGACTACGACTTTGAGTTGCATTACCACCCTGGTAAGGCAAACGTCGTAGCAGACGCTCTCAGCAGGCAGACCAGAGACAGCAGAGTGACCTTGGCAGCGATGTCAGCTCGGCAGTGGCAGATGCTAGAGACAGTTAGTCAGTTCGGGCTTGACTTCGAGGACCAGGCGACAGGCGGTTTCCTGTATGCTGTTTGCAGCATCTCAGTTCTTTTGACCAGAGTGATCGAGGCATAGGCTGGGGACCCAGAGCTCGTGGAGACCCGTGCTGCGGTCGACACCGAGCACGCGGTTGAGGGCTGGACAGTGTCGGCAGACAACGGTCTACTCTTCAGAGGCAGAGTTGCAGTTCTAGCAGACCCCGCGCTACGAGAGGAGATCCTTCACGAGTTCCACCACTCCTGTTTCACCGTTCATCCCGGGAGCACCAAGATGTACCATGATCTACGCCGATAGTTCTGGTGGTGCGGGATGAAGAGGTCAGTGGCAGAGTTTGTTTCCAGATGCCTCACCTGTCAGAAGGTGAAGGCAGAGCACCGATGGACACCAAGTTTGCTGCAGCCACTTCGAGTGCCAGAGTGAAAGTGGGAACATATAGCTATGGACTTCGTCACCGGGCTACCCAGGACACCGAGGGGGAATGATGCGATTTGGGTCATTGTCGATCGACTGACCAAATCAGCTCATTTCCTCCCCATGAGGACGACAGATCCAGTTGCCAGACTGAGCCAGAGGTACGTCGACGAGGTATTACGATTGCACGGCATCCCAGTGTCGATAGTGTCAGACAGAGATCCCAGATTAACCGACAGATTCTGGAGCATCTTCCAGGACTCCTTGGGGACGGTACTGACTTTCAACACTGCTTTCCACCCACAGACAGACGGGCAGTCGGAGCGGACTATCCAGATCTTGGAGGACATGCTCAGAGCATGTGTGCTCGACGCTGGAGGTACTTGGGAGCAGCACGTGACTCTGGTAGAGTTTGCCTACAACAACAGCTTTCAGGTCAGTTTGGGTTTTGCACCCTTTGAGGCATTGTACGGCAAACCGTGTCGCTCACCTGTGTGTTGGACGGAGGTTGGGGAGGCGTCCCTTACCAGTCCGAACATCATCAGAAAGTCATCAGAGAGGTTGGCTCAGATCAGGCAGAGGCTTCTGACAGCGTAGAGTAGGCAGAAGAGCTACGTAGATCGCAGGCGACGACCCCAGGAGTTCGCAGTTGGCGACAGAGTGCTACTGAAGGTGTCCCCGCGAAGAGGGCCGATCAGGTTTGGTAGCAGGGGCAAGCTAGCGCCGAGGTTCACTGGCCCATTTGAGATCGTCAGACGCGTTGGAGCAGTCGCCTATCAGTTGGCTCTACCTCCGCACATGTCAGCAGTCCACCCCACCTTCCATGTATCGATGCTGAGGAAGTACATTCCAGATCCATCCCACGTGATCAGCCACGATGACGTTGAGGTGGAGGAGGACGCCACCTACATAGAGCAACAAGTGCAGATCTTGGACAGACGGGATCAGGTGCTGAGAGGCAGATTGTTACCTTTGGTCTTGGTCAGATGGAGGCATGGCAGTGCAGAGAGTCTGACATGGGAGCGAGAGGATCGCATGCGTCGGTTTGGTTTTTGGTCTCCTAGGGTCGATGCTCGGATCGACCGCGGTATCTTCTCTTTTTCCATTTTGCCTCACGGTCGACCGTCGGATCGGCCGTCGCATCGACCGTCAGGCTCTGTCTCCATTTTGGCTTCCCAGGGTCGATGTACCGATCGACCGTCACCCATGTGTTTTTCCTCTTTTTAGTCTCATGGTCGACCGTGACATCGACCGTGGCCTCACGGTCGACCGTCGCATCGACCGTGAGCCCTTAAATACTGTTTCTTGGCCTTTCTTAAATGGATTTCGTTTGTGATAAGTACTTAAGCATGTTGGGATGCATGCACGTTGTTTTCATGAGGTTTTCAAGGGATTTGATGATGATGCATAATGTTATATTTTTATCCTTTAATACTTAGTCTCATGTGCTTATTTGGTACCTAAATACACTCATTATTCTTATATTTTGATTTAGGATGCAATTGAAGTCCTTAAGTCGAAATGAAGCTGAAAAGAGTATATGTATCAACTTTAAAGATTAATCTGTACCTTCTGATGAAGAACTAGATGATGTATCACATATCAATGGAAAGCTCTTGGAGTCTAGATTCTGGAAAATTTTACGGTTCGTGATTTGGAGCTTCCTAGAGAAAGTTACAGTGCTTTTACTACAACCAGCGCAGGGCAGAACAGAAGAAGAATATGCAGAGAAAAAGAAGATCGATCCTCTTTCCAAAAGAGATCGATCCCTTATACACCCAGAGATGAAAAAAACCCACGGTCGACTGTCAGATCGACCGCCACATCGACCGTCAGTCTCTGTTAAAAATATACGCTCTCAGGGTCGATGCAAGGATCGACCGTGAGGGGAAAGTTGAAATCCGGAATAAAGGGATCGATCCCCTTTGAAAAGGGATCGATCCAAACCTGGAAGCGCGAGTCATCCGTGGAAAGAAGATCGATCCCTTTTCAAAGGAGATCGATCTTTGTCGAGCAAAATCTAGATCCTGAGTTCACGGAAGAAAGAAGATCGATCTCTTTTCCAAGGGAGATCGATTTCTTTTGGTTCTGCAGGAAAGATCAAGGGCTGAGATCTAATCCGAGTTAGGGTTTCATAAAAGCCTATAAATAGACTTCTTTGGTAGATTATTGGGGAGATTCCTAGACACTTTTGGCTGCTCTTTTCTACTTCTTTTATATTTCTAGGGTTTTTCTTCTTTAAAGGATTGGATTATTCTTGATGGCCTTGCGTGGCTAAACCTTAATTCCTGGTCGGGGAGACTGAAACCTCGGAATCAATGAAACTGTGAGATCTAATCTATTTTTATTGTTATGTTTATACATGAGTATTGGATGTTCTTCTGTGATTAGATGTTCATGGTTGTCTTGTCTAATTGCTAGGAGGCCTACTAGTTTATTATTCATGGTGATCTGCTGCTAGGTTTGATTTCAAATCCGTAATTGTTTGATCCCTCTAATCTGCGAAGCAACTAGGGTTTAATAATCTACTGCGTTTCAGAGATTGTTAAGTCTTAGGAAGAATATTTGACTAGATTAAATGCAACCGCTTGTGCTTGTGTTGTTTAGCTTCATCGATCTCCCTATTCTTAAGGCTGCTACTAGATTAAATCTATAGCGCTTGTCTTACGTTGTCTAGTAGTTAGGGTTGATTAGATCGCTTGTTTCTAATTAACTATGATTGAGGAGACATTCGAATTTCATTCGAACGGTGAATATTCATGGTATGAATTGATTGATACTTGTATCAATGATCAGTTATAAGTATTCCGATGGTGGATGTTGACTCAGACCAAGGTTTGTTCTCTTGATTTAATTCAATTCTTCGCTTTAAATTATTCCTTTACTGTTTTCCTCACGTTTAAAACCCCCATCTTTGTTCACTAAGCACAAAACTAGACTAAACACTCTTCGTGGGATCGACTCGTACTCGCACTACTACATTTATTTTAACGATGATTGGTTTTATTTTTGAGTGTCTACGACTGCACCTCAGGATTTCTATTGAAATGGAGGATTGAATCGTGTGCTTATTGATGAGTCACTAAATATTCGTAATTAGACCCCTTAATTTACCTTTGTTAGGCCTCGAGTGATTGTATTTGATAGTTTGTTAGTTGATTTCAGGTTTAATCATGCTTTGAGAAGAAATGCAAGAAATTCGGTTAATATGCTGAAATACACTGCTCTGTCGACTGTTAGCACAATATTCACCAGAAATTATCCTTATATCCAAATATTCTGAAATTTGAATTACATCTGGAACACATCAAGACGTACAACTTTCATGTTGGACACTTTTGGAGATTCCTGATGGATTGATAGCAGTTTCGAAGAAAATGAAGATATTTAGCTGGTGGAAGACTGGTCCGTCGACGCCTGGGAGAATATTCGCCAAATATTCTAGATAAGTCCAAATATTACAAACTCTTCGGGAGAGGACAGAAGACTTCCAAATATACATCTTTTGTGTTGGACTCATTCTCAAATTCCGAACCGGTTGAGCCCAGTCGCGATTGGAAGAAGCTGTCAGGGTTGAACCAGGAATTCCGAGTTGTACTAGAGGTCCAACTCAACTTAGCCATAACCCTAATTCCGGGATTAAGGGTTATTATTATAAAAAGGGATTATTCCAGCAAAACTTCTGATCTTTTTGTCAATCTTTGGAGGAGGAGGAAGAAGAAGGAGAGGATGTGGATGGTGACAGCTTCCTATTCCAACCCAATGGCTTTCATCCAAAAGATGAGTTGCTAGTTATTGTACTTAGGATTATTCATGAAACCCTAGCATAGTTTTCTATCTTCTTTGGTTTGAATCTTGTATTCTTCTCAAGATATGATCCTATGAATTTGCTTTTTATTGTTAATAGAGTTGAGGGAACAGAGTTCCTTGACGTATTTTCAGTCCTACATGATTTCTGTGATTGATTGTAGAGATTCATAGGATGGTTTTCATGTGGTTTTTGGTTTACCTTTGAGATAGTCTATGCTACGTGAAGATAAGTCATGCTAAGGTCATTAGGAGTAGAATAATTTAATGTAATCGTAGGACCAAAGATGATTTATGCTAAACAAAGATAGATTATGCCGTTGGAAACATAAACCTTATTTTAGGAATTCATGTAAGCTTAATGTGCTGTGGATTCATAATGTTTAGAGAAGGGAACAAGAGGATAATTAGAGAAGATTGAAGGTGAAACTAGGGCGGATTGAGTAATACCTAAGTCACTTATCCATTGATTCAAATTGATCAACATTTTATCTCTTTTATTTCTTTTCTTCATTAGTTTAATCTATTCTATCTTTGATTCCTTTCTTTAGTTTTAGGGTTTTGAGAATTGATTTTGATTTCCAACGTTTTCCCTGTGGATCGACTCCCGACTTCACCGCTATTTCTACCTAGTAGTGTAGTGATTGAATAAGGATTATAAATTTAATATTTGATTGAGTTTGCAACGTTTTAACGACAACGTTTGTGAGCGATCAATTTTTGGCGCCGTTGCCGGGGAATTCGACGGTTAATTGATTGATTTTCTCTTGACTCTTTCTCTTTGCTTAGTTTGGTTTTTATCTTTCTTATTTCTCCCTTTCTTTATTTTACACTTTTTAGGAATTTCTGACAATTTTTCTGATTTTTACAGCTACTAAATTTGAGTTTCTCGGACTTGGACCTGCAGCCAGTCGCCAAGAGCGATCGGTCGGACACGGGAGCGACCGATCGGAACTGCGTAATCAGGTAAGCTTGTTCTAAACTCCGAGTTATTTTATCTAGCTGTTCGAGACGCTTCTACAAGTCGTACAAAAGCACGCATCAGCGACAGTCGTCTCTTAGACCAACCCACTGTTTGTATTTCTTATCTTTGGTGTGGTCCTTATTTATATGATCTTGCATGCATGGCTAATTTTTATGTGCCACCGAGTGCCATGTCGACTGATGATTTGCCTTTTGGTTATGGACCCACTTACAATAATGACACATATGGTTTCTCTAATCCGGCATATGATTCACATTCATACAATTATAATCCGAATTTTAGAAATTATACATACCCCAGTTATCAACCTCCTAACATTCAACCATGGAATATAGAAACACCGGCCCAAAATTCAGCACCTTATTTTGAGCAACAATGTCCTCCACAACCATCCTCTAACCCGACTATGGACACGATCATAAGTACACTTGCCAACATGAATGCTAGTATGGCCAACATCAATGCTAAGATGGAAAAAATCGCAAAAGATATTAATTATAATGATCAATCAATTAAGAAAATAGAGACACAAATAGAACAATTAGCCCACAAGGTGTATTTATATTATGAGAATGAGGATTATGCATATAATTCTGTTCCAGTTGTTTGTGCTGATAATGCTTGTGATGCTTATGTTTCTAATGATAATAATGCATGTCATGTTGAGATGTGTTCTAATGTTTTGCCGAATCATGCAACTATTGACAATATTTTGCCGGCTCCTGAAAATAATATTTCTAAATGTGATATTGATTATGCTTTAGAAGCCCATTTCTTTAGTGATGATGAGGATTGTTGTGATAAATTGCCAGTTTTACATGATGTGTTGAATGATGATGTGGTGCCTATCTGCATTAATGATGACGAGGATAACCATGTTAGTGAGATCCTATGGCTGAAACCTCAAACTGAGCCTCTTCATTCTGCACTCTCCATACTAGTTGAACGTTGTGAGGAGGAGAAACCTAACATGAGTGAAAACCATGTTAATTTCTATCGTCCCTTCATCAAAAATCGTATCAAATCTTCTTTTCCTGTGCACACTTTGTTTGCTATGGACATTTCTATTTTCTTTGATGAAGCATGCCTGCATACCTTCACCATGATTCAGACCATGTGTTTCTTCACATGGAACCATCGGCCTCCTAAAGCTTGTTTCGGGAGCGTCTAGCGAAAGACGTAAAATTACGCTCTTGCTGGGAGGAAACCCAGTTCTTAGGAGTTTATATTAATTTTTATGATTTTTTTTTCTGGTTTTTAGGAGTTTCCCCTAATTTTTTTTTAGATTTTGTTTCCCATTTTTCCCTATTTTTCCAATTTTTCCTGTGATTTTCTCTCTCCCCCTATCATTAGCTCAGCCCGTCGGCTCACCAGCGAGCCGGGACTTCATCGTCCCGGCTCCACCTGGCTTCCATCGGCTTGTCCCCGAGCCGACGACGCCGCCCACCGTCGCCACCTCTCCGGCCGCCCTCACCCTTCCAAACCAGTCCCACAACCTCCGCCAACCCTCCGCCTCTTCATCCCCGGCCTCCTCCTCCCTCGACACTCTCTCCTCCGACGCCGGTGAGCCTCCCCTGTTCCCTCCGCCGTCGCCGATCTCCTCATCCATGGCCGTTCACTGCTCCAGAAGCTTCCTCCGGCCACTACGAAGCTTCCTCCACCAGCAAAACCATTGTTTGCTGGCTGGATCACTGTGTCCGACCACAGCGGTATCCACCCCGCCGGCGACCTTTAATCCAGCGTCTGGGAGCCCAATTCTTCAATCAGCCGCCATAGGATAGTTAGTTGGCCCTCCACGATCCTTCGTAGATCCTTGCCAACCTCGATTGATATCTGGATCGCTGGAATCAATCTCCGGCCATCATCGTCCTCCGCGCCGTTCACCGCCGTTCCGCCGCCTGGAGGCCACTATTCCTCGATCAGACCTCACCGGAGAACTCCTTATGCTTCCACGATGCTTCCTGTACCCTTCCCGTTCTCCGGCAAAGCCGTTTCACCGTCGATCCATCGCCGGCGTGCCTATTGCCGTCCGTTTGGGCACTGACCGTGATCTGCATGCTCCCAGGCTCCGATTTCAGATCAGGAAATTTCTATCATCTATCCGGCCAATGCTGAGCATGATCTGACTTGCTAGACATCCTAGAGCAACCTCCTGTGTGTTCGTTTCTCTTTATTGCCGCCGATCTCGAACTCCAATCTCGCCGCGGACGGCCGCCGTGTGTGATGATGTTTTATGCGGATGATAACTGATGGTTGCCCTGCTTGGTTATTTTGGCCTTTTATTTCATTATCTATGATGTCTAGAAGATTATTTTTGATGTATTATCTCCTTTAATATTTATCTGTACATGTTATATTTTTATGTGATGCATCTTTGTACAGATTAATATATCATGCAAAATACAAAGGAGACTATGCCAAAATTTTCTATGATTCTAATACCTTTTTGGACTTTTATTTGTTATATTTGATCTTTTTGGAAAGGTATATATTTCTGTGACATGTTATGGTGGGGAAGGACGTATTTATTCAATGATGGTGATGCCTAAACTAAAATTGGAAGAGAGAGAAATATATTTTTGAAGCGTTTATTATGGTTATCTCTACCCTTTATTACTTGATTTATTTTTATGACTTAGTGTAATTGGGGACAATTACATTTAAGTTGGGGGTAGCATTCATAAATTTCATGCTCATATATTTTTCTGGTAACCAAATATTATACATCCCTTGAATTATGTCAAAAGAATGAAATTATGATATGATTTGACAAAGGTGCATGTTTTAGAAATTTATTTTATGAATTAGTCTGAGACTTGTATGTCATATAAGAAATAGTAAATTTTTGCTATGCATGATGTTATTTCTATACTTTAACACTTTTACCATGATTTAAGGATAGCTTGACATATCCTAATGCACATGTTCACTTCCACATGTTAAGGGGTTGATATTAGATTCTAAGCATGATACTGGGATAGGTTTACAATTTTATGTCATGACACAGAAAATACATGAACACAGGCAATTATCTGAGTATAAAAAAAAAAGGAAAAAAAAAAAAGATCTTCAACTTAGTAACCGGGCAGTGCGCCTAGCCAGCGTGGTGTTCGCGTAAAACGGTTGAATTTCCTGAAAAAAAATGACTAGTTATGATTTGTAGCATTCATGGTTTGAGCATTAGAGTCTGAAGAGTGTTCTACACTTAGTGCCCTAAAACCGTCTGGTTTGGGAGTCACCGGCTTGAACCTTGTTACATGGACCATGAAGAAAGCTTAAGAAATCATAACATTGCACATGCCATATAAAAAAAAAGAGAGAAAAAAAAAGAAAAAAACAGATATTGCTATGTGATAAGTGGAAGATATGTGCTTGGATAGGATTGTGATCTTGAATAGTTGAAGTGTTTAGATATAATTGATGCTCTGAAGCATGTGGAACCCCATTCACACACAGGAGTGTTCAAGTTATTTTTAATCATGATTAAATATGTTGAAGTGTTGGAAATATGTTATGACATGTTTTGATTTACTATGTTTTTATGCGACTATGAGTTGAAGGGTATATTTATGGATATTATTTCTATTTCATGCATTAGAGTTGATGAATATTGTGAATGATTTCTAATGATATATTCAAGGGAATGTATTGATGTTTGTGGGTGTCATCCCTGAAAACCCTCAGGAGACTATAACTCCTCCACTGGGGTAACCCAGGGGTTTAAAGGCTTGTTGCAATGCTAAGTGCAATCGTGAGACCTACGAAAGTGGCTAGTTAGATTTATTACTTTCTTTTTATATTTTCTTTGCTCGAGGACTAGCAAAGTGTAAGTTGGGGGGTGTGATGAGTCACTAAATATTCGTAATTAGACCCCTTAATTCCCCAGAATCTAGACTTCAAGAGCTTTCCAACCATATATGGCACATCATCTGATTCTTCATGAGCAGGTACAGATTAATTGTTGAAGTTGATCCATATACTCTTTTTAGCTTCTTTTAGCTCCAATTTCCTGCATTTTCCAAACAACCATGTGAAGCAACATATAGATATAAAAATAGTAATAAAGATGCTGATTAAGGATAATAATCTAGCAATTGAGATGGTTTTAAGGTTGTTCAGAGTGCACTTTCATGCACTCATCAGAAAACAACAACAGTGTTGTCTCCCAGCTCAAGTCTAACGGATGCCACGGGTCCCACAGCCGGGGGCATTTTGGTAAATATGCCCTCTGGTGGTCGGTTTCATACCCGCGTTCCACACACCACCTTGGATTGATGTATGTGTTTGATTAGAATATCTAGGGTGCGTTCGATCGGAGGATCGGAGCTCGATCGGGAAAGATCGAATCGGACGGCTGAGATAGATCCAGAGTTTCTATATAAGCCCTATCCCTTTCTTCTCTTTCCCTCTCTCCTTCTCCTGTCGTTTTCTTCCCTTCTCTCTCCTTCGGCTGAGCTAGGGTTTGGAGACTTGGGCTTCGGAGCGCGGATCTTGGCGGCTTGACCGGCTGGACGCGTGGAGGAGCTACCCTACTTGCTCAAGTAGGTGTTTCTACCTCGATCCTTGGATCGGGTTCTCCTAGGATAGGATTATTGCTCTTTCGCTGTAGGAATACTTGTTGGAATGCTTTGTAGCTCTTTGTACATGTGATGTTGTTCATTTCCGGTATTCCTACATTGCGAATTCAGTATTCTAACGGTTAGTTTTCGTATTATTGCCGTTTTGTCGTTTTTGTCCATTTGGACCTAGATAGGAGATTTAACCGTCAAAAACTGGATTTCTTCATTCCATTAGCTTTCCCATTGTTAAATACACTTGCTTGCGAAATTTCATCTTGTTCCAACTTGATTTGATCCTTGAAATCCAAATAAATGGATTTTCGGCACTGTTCTGATGAACTGTGACAAGGGCTCGACGGTCGATCGGTGCATCGACTGTCAAGTGTTGTTTTACTCTTTCTGGGCCTGGCGGTCGACCGTCGGATCGACCGTCGTATTGTCCGTCAAGCTCTGTCGGGATTTTGGCCTCCCACGGTCGATGGACCGATCGACCGTGGGCTTCCTCCCTTTTTCATCCCGCCTCACGGTCGACCGTCGGATCGACCGTCACATCGACCGTGAGGCTCTGTCTCGTTTTGGGCTTCCCACGGTCGATGGGCCGGTCGACCGTCGCCCATGTGTTTTCCCCGTTTTGGCCTCACGGTCGACCGTGGCATCGACCGTGACATCGTCCGTGGTCTCACGGTCGATCCCCGGATCGACCGTGACATCGTCTGTGACCCCCTTGTACTTGGTTTTCTGGCTTTTCTTGGATGGATTTGATTGGTGATTAATATCTAGACGTGTTGGGATGTATGTGTGTGGATTTTATGGGGTTTTCAAAGGATTTCCATCGGTTTTGAGGATCGATTTGAGTATTCTTTCCTTTTTGAGAAATCCTATGGTTTTGATTGCATTTAATACATGTTTGGATGTAGTTAATTGCTAAATGGTGTGCTTAGCCATTAACTAGCTATGAGTGCTAGTTAATGAGGAATTGTGAAACCTTAGCCTCTTGCCGGCGAGTGCCGAGGGCTATTGTATATCTGTGGAACTCATAACTACTGATGTGACATGTAGAGACATCTACGATAGATGTTTGCCTAGGCTCATGCATTGTGTGCATTAGAGGCATTTGAGTTTAGGCGGGCGATGGTTTGGGTCGCCGATCCGAGGCTCTCGGGTAGCTCGGATCTAGCCTTAGGGCCGTGGCTGGGTAGTCAGGAATAGGGTGTGATCTTGTATCATTTGAATCTCTTGTTATTGAGGATTGGTGATAGTTGACTCTGATCAGTGTTTGAGGTTTAGAGGTCGTGTTGTCTTCCAAAGCCAAGTGCTAAGGATGGATGTCGATGCGTTCCCGACGTGGTTTCCCCAATGCATGGTTCTCCTGCTTGGGTAAGGGTGATCCTGCATGTTACTGTTTCGTGGCCTCCTGGTAACATGTTCAGGAGAAAGGTTTCATGGCAGGAGCCCTTGGGACATCGACAGGGTTGTGGGACCCGTGGCATCCGTTAGACTTGAGCTGGGAGACAACACTGTTGTTGTTTTCTGATGAGTGCATGAAAGTGCACTCTGAACAACCTTAAAACCATCTCAATTGCTAGATTATTATCCTTAATCAGCATCTTTATTACTATTTTTTATATCTATATGTTGCTTCACATGGTTGTTTGGAAAATGCAGGAAATTGGAGCTAAAAGAAGCTGAAAAGAGTATATGGATCAACTTCAACAATTAATATGTACCTGCTCATGAAGAATTAGATGATGTGCCATATATGGTTGGAAAGCTCTTGAAGTCTAGATTCTGGGGAATTTTACGGTTCGTGATTCCGAGTTTCCTAGAAGAAGTTACGGCAATTTCAGTACCGATGCACAGTCTGAATGGCAGAAAGGAAAATAAGCTGGAAGTCCGAGCGATCCGCCGATCGATCGGACCTGACAAAATCGTGATAGAACATGCGTTATTTGGCTGAATATGATCCGATCGATCCCTCCTTCGCTCCCATAGGGTCCGATCGATCCGACACCAATGGTCCGATCGATCGGACTCGGAAAAAGTCAAAAACAGCGGATTTTTACTCAACCAATCGATCCAACATACATAATCCGATCGATCGGACTTGGGAATTAAAGGGTGACAGAACGTATGCTTTTTAAAGGAGCAGAGTTCGATCGATCCGTCCATCGATCGGACACGGGCGAAGCTAGAAGATTGGAGATCTCAAGAGACCGATCGATCCAACATCCCGAGAAGGATCGATCGGACTTGCCCAGTGACGAAAATCAACGGTTTTGATTAATCCGAGTTTACTAATTCTTGGACCCTATAAATAGGAAACTTAGGGCTAATAAAAGGGCGACTTCTTGGACGTTTTTGTAGGCTCTTTTCAGGAGTTTTTCAAGAGGAAAAAGATGGAGACATCTCCATCTATGCCCGAGTAATCTGCGGGCATGGCGGACGGATGATCTAGCGAGGATTAGGGTTTCTTCTCCAACGATGGTTCATGTTTTTAATCTTTATTGTTAAACTCTTCTTATGTATTGGATCTTCACAGATTGCTTTGTGGTTAAACATTATTATAAATCCAGTCATGCTTCTTTTATGATATTGTGATCCCATAGTTATCTCCTTCAATTCTCCTACCGAGTCTCGTGAGACCTTTGCTATACATTGCCCGTAGTGACAGCTGGTATTGTATATTCTTAGGGATCTGGTTAGATAAGGTTGGGGCTCTATACCGTGAGATCTTTACTATGCATTGCCGATTGTGAGAGTTGGTATTGTGTATTCTTAGAGATCCGGTTAGAGTTAGGGCTTTGTCCCGATGAACGTTTGCTGCGCGTTGCCTGTAGTGACAGCCGGTAGCGTGTATTCTTAGGTTTGGTTGGATGAAGTTAGAACTATAAAAAGGAAGAACCAATCATAGGAAGAGACATTTATATTTTATCAGATTCATAATTCTATATCTTCCGGTTAAGGCGATTGGGATGTGAATCCCTTAACTGAGTATTATATGAACCATTAAGAAGAGAAGAACCTTAATCCGAGTGAAGTGATTCCTGAAGTCTAGCCTCATTCAAATATTGATTTCTTTCGTTAGCTTTATCTTACCATTACATCTTCGATCTATTTTCTTAACTTTCATCGCTCTTGATTGTTTTCAATTCATTGTTATCTGTGTTTCTGGATCTTTCCTGCTTGTTTCTCTGTGGGAATCGACCTCTCTTATGCTGTACTGCACCGCGACCGCTGTGCGTGATACATTTGAGCGACATAAAAAATTGGCGCCGTTGCCGGGGAGAAGGTTCAGAAAAGCGCCAGAATCATCAGATTACAGTGATTGTAGACACCGAAAGCGGTAACTTCGTTCAGTTTCTTTAGTTTTTATTTTTTTTTTATTGCAGATTTGATTTTTCTTCTCTATTAGGATTGTTTTCTTTTATTCGGTTTTAGTTAGTAAGTCTAGTTTCAATTATTTTTTTTGCTTATTTTCTTTAGTTGGTTCGCATCTTTTGAATTGCGTGTTTGCTGGTGTATGCCTCGGTATAGAGACGAACTAGGCAGATTTGCTAGACGCCCCGAGGGTGATTCTGAAACTTCTGATAGTGAGACATATATTGCTGATCTTTTTGACGCACAGTCACAAACTTCACATCATACTTTCATTCTGGCTGAACACGAGGAACAACAAGCTCCTAGGAGTTTGCAAGAATATTTGCATCCAACACGCACTGCTAAACCTTCATGCATCATGTTTCCACCTAATGCAGCACATGTTGACTTTAAACCTGGCATGATTCAGTTGCTTCCTACCTTTCATAGGTTGGAAAATGAAAATCCATATGTGCATATTAGGGAGTTTGAGGAAGTAGTAGCGACCTTCCATGGCCAACCAGGTGCACTAGATATGATCCGACTTAAGTTCTTTCCCTTCTCTCTAAAGGATAGAGCAAAGAGTTGGTTATATTCCTTGAGGCCACGATCTATAGGATCTTGGGTTGAAATGACACAGATACTTTTCAACAAGTATTTCCCACAGCACAAAACCAATGCACTTAAGAGACAGATTTCGATCTTTACACAGAAGGATAGCGAAACTCTGTATCAGGCGTGGGAACGATTTAAAGACATGTTGAATTTATGTCCTCATCATGGATATGAACGTTGGCGTCTTGTTAGTTATTTCTATGATGGTTTAACTGTTAGAGAACGCCAATTTGTTGAGATGATGTGTAATGGTGAATTTTTGCAAAAAGATCCTGACGCAGCTATTGAGTATTTGACAGAGCTTGCTGAGAAAGCTCATACATGGACTGGACCGAATGCAACAGAAAGTAGAAACAGGGCCAGACTACCACTGCAACAACAAGGTGGAGGAATTTATCAGCTGCGGGAGGAGGATGCACTCAAGGCAAAATTGGAGAGTCTAACAAGGGAGCTGGAGCTATTAAAGACCAAAGATATGATGACAGCCCGAACCTCTCCATACAATGAACCTACAAGACCGGCTGGGCCATGTGCGATCTGTCAAGGCGCGGACCACCAGATTGATGATTGCCCCACCTATGCTGAGATGAGAGGTGTGTACGATGAGCATTGTAACGCTGTAGGCGGATTCAGGAGGCCATACACTCCCTATTCAGAGACGTATAATCCAGGATGGCGAGAGCATCCGAACTTCAGCTGGAAGTCGAACGCTCCACAGAGCAACGAGCATCATCAACCGCCACCTAATAAGCCTTTTTCTAACCCTCCTTATAATACATCTGGTTTTCCTAGGCCTACATTTAATGATAATTTACAGGAATTGAAATCTATGATTGTGCAGGAATCTAAGGAAAGGAAGGAGGATATTCAAGAGATCAAGAGCCAGATCACAAAGTTGATCAACTCTTTGAGCGTGCATGAACGAGGGAAGTTCCCAGCTCAACCTCAACAAACGCAGGTATCTAGTGTTGAGCAAAATAATGTGAAGGAGATGAATGCCATAACTACAAGAAGCGGGAAGACAACAAAAAGCCCTTCCCAAGAGGCCACCGAATCTCCTATTGCTATTGAAGAAGAGGACCGAATTGAGGAGGACCATGTAGAGACCGATCATTCAGATGGCCCTACACCAGGTGACTTTCAGGTACGTGTCCCTTTCCCTCAGGCATTGAAATCCACTAAATTTACTATGGAGCCCAACAGCGAGATTTTGGAGCATCTTCGGCAGGTTAAGGTAAACCTTCCTCTTTTGCATGTTATTAAGCAAATTCCTACATATGCTAAAGTGATTAAAGATTTATGCACTATGAAGAGACGACATCATGTAAAGAAAACTGCATTTTTAACAGAGCAGGTTAGTGCATTGCTTCAGCACAGGATTCCTCCTAAATATAAGGATCCTGGCTGTCCTACTGTGTCTTGTTTCATTGGAGAGCATGAAGTAGGACAAGCTTTATTAGATCCTGGTGCAAGTGTCAATTTAATGCCATATTCTGTTTACTTGCAACTTGGTTTAGGACAGATTAAGTCAACATCTGTGGTTTTGAAATTGGCGGATAGATCCACGAAAACTCTACGAGGAGTAGTAGAGGATGTGCTTGTTCAAATAGATAAATTTTATTATCCTGTTGATTTCTTAGTCTTGGATACTCAGGCTGTAGTAACTGCTGATTCTAGAATTCCTATTATTTTAGGAAGACCGTTTCTTGCTACTGCTAATGCTATAATTAATTGCAGGAATGGTTTAATGAAATTAACTTTTGGGAATATGACTTTAGAAATTAATGTTTTTAATGTTGCTAAGCAGCCTGATGAGGATGATGAATGCCAACAGACTTACCAGATTGATTTGCTCACTGAAGAGGAGTTTGCTTCCACTGAAATTAATTTTCTTGAATTAGATTTGGATGAAAATGTTGATGTTGATGGTATGTGTAAAAATTTGGAACATTGTTCTTTTGCAGGTCCATGGAATCCAAAGTTTGAAGAACTGCCAGAAAAAGGACAGCCACCAACACCATCATCAGTAGAGCCGCCCAAACTGGACCTGAAGCCGCTTCCTCAAGGTTTAAAGCACGCCTATCTTGGTCCAGGTGATACATACCCAGTGATTATTTCTTCAGCATTAACTGCAGAGCAAGGTGAGCAATTACTTAGCATTTTGAATGAGCATAAATCAGCTATTGGATGGAGTATAGCAGATCTGAAAGGTATTAGTCCCTTGATATGTTCCCATATGATTAATCTTGAACAAGGGGTTGTACCTCGCAGGGATCCTCAGCGTAGGTTGAACTCTACAATGAAAGAGGTAGTAAAAACTGAAGTGTTGAAATTATTAGATGCAGGGATTATCTATCCTATTGCTGATAGCAAATGGGTAAGTCCTACACAGGTTGTGCCTAAAAAATTTGGTGTCACTGTTGTTAAAAATGAAAGTGGAGACTTTGTCCCCACTAAATTAGTGACAGGATGGCGTATGTGCATTGATTATAGAAAATTGAATGCTGCCACCCGTAAGGATCATTTTCCACTGCCTTTTCTAGATCAGATTTTAGAGAGAGTAGCTGGACATCCTTTTTATTGTTTTCTCAACGGTTATTCTGGATATTATCAGATTGAGATTGCTTTAGAGGATCAGGAAAAAACTACTTTTACATGTCCTTTTGGTACTTATGCTTTCCGTAGAATGCCATTTAGATTGTGTAATGCTCCTGCTACTTTTCAGCGTTGCATGATGAGTATGTTTGCTGATATGATCGAGGAATGTATGGAACTATATATGGATGACTTGATTGTATTTGGTAATACTTTTGATGCATGCTTGCAAAACTTAAAGAGAGTCTTGAGCAGGTGTGAGGAGAAGAACCTTGTGCTTAATTGGGAAAAGTGTCACTTCATGGTGCCCTCAGGCATTGTGTTGGGCCATATTGTCTCTTCCAAAGGCATTGAGGTAGATCGATCAAAAATCGATCTCATCTCAAATCTTCCTGTGCCAAAGACCGTTAAAGATGTTAGATCCTTTCTAGGGCATGCTGGTTTTTACAGGAGATTCATTCAAAATTTTTCTGCCATTGCTCGTCCTTTATGTAATCTGTTGATAAAGGATACCCCTTTTGAGTGGACTATTGATTGTCAGAAGGCTTTTCAAGCCTTGATTGATAAATTGACTTCCGCACCTATTGTGCAACCACCCGATTGGAGCCTTCCTTTTGAATTGATGTGTGATGCAAGTGATTTTGCTGTGGGAGCTGTTTTAGGACAGCGAAAAGATGGTAAACCTCATGTTATTCATTATGCTAGCCGAACCTTGAATAATGCACAGATGAATTATTCTACCACTGAGAAAGAACTATTGGCTATAGTCTTTGCATTAGACAAGTTTCGTGCTTATTTGATTGGTTCTCCTATTACTATTTTCACTGATCATGCCGCGCTTAAGTATCTTCTCACCAAGAAGGATGCTAAAGCGCGCCTAATTCGTTGGATATTAATCTTACAGGAATTCGATATCTCCATCAAAGATAAAAAGGGCGTGGAGAACGTTGTCGCTGATCACCTATCAAGGCTGATGGTGGAAGTAGCGGAAGATGAGCCACCAATCATGGATGACTTCCCTGATGAGCAACTCTTTTCAGTTGCAAGACTGCCCTAGTATGCGCACATTGTTAATTACTTAGCAACAGGTGAGATCCCTTCATTTTGGAGTGCGCAGGATAAGCGTAGATTCTTTGTTGAGGTAAAGAAATTTTATTGGGATGATCCTTGTCTGTTTAAGTATTGTCCTGACCAGATTATGCGCAGGTGTGTCCCTGATTATGAAATCGAAAGCATCATTACATTCTGTCACTCTCATGCATGTGGAGGCCATTTTTCGATGAAAAAGACTGTTGCTAAAATTCTTCAATGTGGTTTTTACTGGCCTACTATGTTTCGTGACGTTAATATTTTCTACAAATCCTGTGATAGATGCCTAACACTAGGAGCTTTATCTAGGAGACATATGATGCCTTTGAACCCAATTCAAGCTGTCGAGATTTTTGATTGTTGGGGTATAGACTTTATGGGACCCTTCCCTTCTTCTTTTGGCTATTTATGTATATTGTTGGCTGTGGATTACGTGTCTAAGTGGGTGGAGGCTATTGCATGTAGGAATAATGATCATTCCACTGTCATCAAGTTTCTTAAAGAGCATGTTTTGTCTAGATTTGGTACTCCTAGGGTCATTATTAGTGACCAAGGATCCCATTTTTGTAACCGCTCTTTTGAGGCTTTGATGCGCAGGTATGGAGTTACACATAAGATTTCCACTGCTTATCATCCACAGATGAATGGCCAAGCTGAATTAGCCAATAGAGAGATAAAGCAAATCCTGGAGAAGACAGTGAGCCCCAACCGAAAGGACTGGTCCTTGAGGCTATCAGACGCGTTGTGGGCATATCGCACTGCCTACAAGACTACCTTGGGGATGTCGCCGTTTCGCCTTGTTTATGGAAAACCATGTCATCTTCCAGTTGAATTAGAACATAAGGCATATTGGGCTATTAAGTCACTAAATCTTACTTTGAATGCTGCAGGTCAGGAACGAAAACTCCAGCTGTCCGAGCTAGAGGAACTCAGGAACGATGCTTATGAGAGTTCTAGGATTTTCAAGGCAAAGACAAAGGCCTACCATGACAAGAAGATCTTGCGGAAGACGTTTCAAGTCGGACAGCAAGCTTATCTGTATGACGCACGACTGCATCTTCATCCTGGGAAGCTGAGATCACGCTGGACAGGCCCCTTCACCATTAGCAGAATATTTGAGAATGGGGCTGTGGAAGTTGAAGACCCAAAGGATGGGAGATTATTTACAGTTAATGGACAGCGTTTGAAACAGATTCCAGAGAGAGCGGACCCTGAGGAGCACACCGTTTCTCTCGTAGACCCTGTCTACGAGGGATGATCTTTCTCCTATCTATCATTTCCCTTTTTGATTAGGATTGTTTGTTTTAGTTTGTTTGCTTTTGTTTTCATTTGTTTTTGTTTGCTCTCTTATTTCTTAGGATGTTGGACCACCGTTTGCCTTGCTTGAGGAATTCGACCACTATTCTGGAGATGAGAAATTCGGCCACCATGAGGAGCCTTGAGGAGATAATCGATATTCTCTCAGGTGGCCTCGCTCTTATTTCGATTTACTATTTTTATTTCTGTCATATATGAAAATTCAGCCAATACCCTTCTGCTTATTTACATGATTAGCACACATTGAGGACAATGTGAATTTCAGGTTGGGGGGTGTAGGCATGCATGACCTTATGCATGCTACCTTATTGAGTTTAATAGTGTTGAATTGATTATGTTACTAGAAATTGTACATGAGCTGAAATTTTTATGCTTATTATGCATGTTGCTTTCATATGGATTGACTATACATTGATTGCATGCGTGATAACCTGAACGTATAACATCATGTGATCCACACACGAACACTTTATGTGCAGTGGTAATTATACTCACTAGAGGAATGAGCATGCTATTGTCCATCGAGACCATGATTTCAACATTAGCTAGTGTTGAGTATTGCATGCAGAAAAAAAACAGAAAAAGTTCTGGAGCTTGATAAAGCTGTGCCTAAACAACTATTAAGTGATCTACTGAGTAACCGGGTGTTCTTGCCTCAGGAAGCGGGGAGCTCGCGTAAAAAGGTAGAACCACTTATAGCGGAAAACAAAAAAAAAACTACTAAGTGTTTTGCTAAGTAACCGGGTCTCTGCGCCTCAAGAAGCGGAGAGTGCTCGCGTAAAAAGGTAAAATGTCTGATAGTTGAAAAGAAAAAAATAGAGAAAGAGCATGCTGTACTTAAAGTGCGAGGGTTGGATGATTGGTCATGATGATAGTAGTGTGTTTGGACTAATGGTGAGTAGAAGTTGCTTCTGCACGTAACATTTATTTGTCAAGTCACATGTGTTCTTCTGGATGGTGATTAGCATGTTTTGATGTGTAGAAGTTGATTTCATATGTTGGTAGTATGTGTATGAGTATAAGAAGTTTTCATGCTCTGTACTGTATGAAACACTATTGACTTGATAAGGTAGAATTTTTATCATGCTTGTCTACATCCTTGAACCGTTAGTGTGCTTAATTATATTTTATGCGCTTTGAATTGCTAGAGACTAGCAATAAGCTGGGTGGGGGGTGTGATGAGTGCATGAAAGTGCACTCTGAACAACCTTAAAACCATCTCAATTGCTAGATTATTATCCTTAATCAGCATCTTTATTTCTATTTTTATATCTATATGTTGCTTCACATGGTTGTTTGGAAAATGCAGGAAATTGGAGCTAAAAGAAGCTGAAAAGAGTATATGGATCAACTTCAACAATTAATCTGTACCTGCTCATGAAGAATCAGATGATGTGCCATATATGGTTGGAAAGCTCTTGAAGTCTAGATTCTGGGGAATTTTACGGTTCATGATTCCGAGTTTCCTAGAAGAAGTTACGGCAATTTCAGTACCGATGCGCAGTCTGAATGGCAGAAAGGAAAATAAGCTGGAAGTCCGAGCGATCCGCCGATCGATCGGACCTGACAAAATCATGACAGAACATTCGTTATTTGGCTGAATAGGATCCGATCGATCCCTCCTTCGCTCCCATAGGGTCCGATCGATCCGACACCAATGGTCCGATCGATCGGACTCAGAAAAAGTCAAAAACAGCGGATTTTTACTCAACCAATCGATCCAACATACATAATCCGATCGATCGGACTTGGGAATTAAAGGGTGACAGAACGTATGCTTTTTAGAGGAGCAGAGTTCGATCGATCCGTCCATCGATCGGACACGGGCGAAGTTAGAAGATTGGAGATCTCAAGAGACCGATCGATCCAACATCCCGAGAAGGATCGATCGGACTTGCCCAGTGACGAAAATCAACGGTTTTGATTAATCCGAGTTTACTAATTCTTGGACCCTATAAATAGGAAACTTAGGGCTAATCAAAGGGGACTTCTTGGACGTTTTTCGAGGCTTTTTCTGGACGTTCTCCAAGGGAAGAAGATGAAGGAATCTCCATCCATGGCCGAGTAATCCGCGGGCATGGCGGACGGATGATCTAGCGAGGACTAGGGCTTCTTCTCCAACAATGGTTCATAGTTTTTAATCTTTATTGTTAAACTCTTCTTATGTATTGGATCTTCACAGATTGCTTTGTGGTTAAACATTATTATAAATCCAGTCATGCTTCTTTTATGATATTGTGATCCCATAGTTATCTCCTTCAATTCTCCTACCGAGTCTCGTGAGACCTTTGCTATACATTGCCCGTAGTGACAGCTAGTATTGTATATTCTTAGGGATCTGGTTAGATAAGGTTGGGGCTCTATACCGTGAGATCTTTGCTATGCATTGCCGATTGTGAGAGTTGGTATTATGTATTCTTAGAGATCCGGTTAGAGTTAGGGCTTTGTCCTGATGAACTTTTGCTGCGCGTTGCCTGTAGTGACAGCCGGTATCGTGTATTCTTAGGTTTGGTTGGATGAAGTTAGAACTATAAAAAGGAAGAACCAATCATAGGAAGAGACATTTATATTTTATCAGATTCATAATTCTATATCTTCCGTTTAAGGCGATTGGGATGTGAATCCCTTAACTGAGTTTTATATGAACCATTGAGAAGAGAAGGACCTAAATCCGAGTGAAGTGATTCCTGAAGCCTAGCCTCATTCAAATCTTGATTTCTTTCGTTACCTTTATCTTACCATTACATCTCCGATCTATTTTCTTAACTTTTTACGCTCTTGATTGTTTTCAATTCATTGTTATTTGTATTTCTGGATCTTTCCTGCTTGTCTCTCTGTGGGATTCGACCTCTCTTATGCTGTACTGCACCGCGACCGCTGTGCGTGACACATTTGAGTGACATCATCTTTTCCGCTTTGTATCACGCCAATTGGAGATGAATAGTGATAGGAACCCTCACGCCCCATCCTGGATGGGTTTTCTAGGTCGGGGTGTGACAGGTAATGTAGATTCCACTAGATATCCACCATAGATCCACCTTCTTCCCCGTCGGTCATCGTCTCCGTAGCCGGCTTCACCTTCACCGAAATTTCTCTCTCCCTGTCACTTTCTCTCTCCTACACGTCAGCGCCACGTCAGCTTCCCTGCCACGTTATCGTCATCTTCTTCTCTCTCCCATGCCCAAACCCTAAGCTACCGCCGTCCATCACCGTTCTCTCCTCTCCGGCCATCCCCGTCGCCATCCAAGACCTCCATCCTCTTCCCCTAAGCCCCACGACACCGGCCATCTCTTTCCCGTCGCCCTTCACTGTCTCCGGTGAGTTCCCCTGCAACCCGACCTCCGTGCCCATCGGCGTCAACCCGCGTCCGATCCCTATCCCACCTCCAAACCGTCCTATTCACTTCCCCGACCATCTTCCCGACGTCCCAAACCCCAGCCGAGCTCCTCGCCGTCGTTCCCGACGCCGATCCGCCACTAAACCCATCGCCGGCCACACCCGATCCCGTCGATCCAGACCTTCCCCGGCCAATCCACTACGGTGGATCTCTTTCCCACAGACCCGCGACCCTTCCTGCCAGTATCTGGACCGCCGTCGACGCCCTACGCCAGCGATCCACTCCGGCGACTCTCAGCCCTCGGATCCAGGCTGGTTCAACCCAACCAAATTAGTTCAACCAGCTTAAGCCGGTTCAGCCAAGCCACTTATCCCAATTCGAGCCAGATCCATTTCCTTGAGCCAATCAACCCGTCAGACTTGACCCAGTCAAGTCTTATCTAATCAGGCTCAGTCAGATTCAAACCAGCTCAAGCCAGATCAGCCAATTGGACTCAATCAGGTCCGATCAGGCCAATTTTGATCGATTGGAGCAGTAGAGACCCGATACGAGAGGATTACGAGTAGACCGCTCATATCACCATCGCTGTCACAGTCGCCGTCGCCCTCAAGCTCGCGGTTGTTCGTGATCCCCTCAAGTTGCGGTCTACTCCGATAGCCGTCACCCCTCTCTCTCTGGTCGCGACCTCCTCCTGCCACGGTCACCACCGGTGATCTCTCCTCTTGCCGCGGTATCCCTCTCTTACCCGGGGTGGTCGCTGTTGGCTCTCTTCTCTCTCTCTCGCAGTCGTGCCCTAACGGGAGAAAATGCTAATTAAAGGGGTTTTTATATGCTGGGCTCTGCTCACGATCTCTCTCTTTCTCCGGTCACCCGCTCGACGCCTCGGATCGGAACGAGATGAATGATCGGAACGAACAAGGGGCTGGAGAGGGAAAGAGCGGGGAGGTTAGGGAGTCGTGCGCCACGCAAGAACTACTGCCGCAAGAACCGCAAAGCATCGTGCGCCACACCCCCTCCCCGCGAACGGCATCAACCGCAATGCCGACTCTGATGCGAAGGACCCACACCGTCCTCGAAACGCCAAGCCGACGTTGACAACGACGATCGACCTCGAATCGAGTGCTACACTGCCGCAGTCGGGGCAGATCACGAAGGCTTTGTGGACAGAGGGTTGTCGGAGGCGGAGAGGGGAAGTACAATGAGCACCAGTGGTTGGGGGGGCTCGGTGGCTACGGCTAGCGGTAGGTTTTTCTGGGAGACGGTGTGCTCACGCTTGGGGTCGGGGTAGGTCTGAGGAGTGGAGAAGTGCCGAAGAGAGATAGAGGCGGTTGGCGAACGGGATGGTTAAGTGGGAGAGAAGGATGGTTTATAAGTGGGGAGAAGGATCTCTGGCCACACAGAATCACATGCAAGGCTACATGTAGGACACATGAGTGCGTGCTAGTAGGATGTCAGTAGGACAACATAAGTTTAACTTATAATAATAGTCTCATACAAGGAAATGATGATATATATGAAGGCTATGGTTATAAGTGAAACTTTTGTTATTCTACGTGGCAGATAATCCTCAATTGATGGGGGTTTAGTGGGAGGGAGTTATTGGGTGATTAGTGGGAGGGAGTTATTGGGTGGTTATTGGGGTGGAGTTGGTGGTTACCATGTCATGTGACAGGGGCACAATTAGTATATTGATATGTATGATTGAATGGACTTGAGAAACAACCGGGACAAATTTTCTGCATTTCTTAATTGAGCATTGAACACTGATTCTTTTCTATGTTGTAGCAACTTAACTAGTGTTCCATTTATCTCAAAGTTTCTCGGTACAGTTTGGTGAGTTCTAGAATTTAGACTGGGATCCTCTTTCTGGATGTGCTGCCTGGTAGTCAAAATACTAAAATAATTTGATGGGCACAATTAATTTATAAAATAAAAAACTGATTTTATAGCCAAGTAAACCGGCTGGATTCGGGTCTGGCTTATGAAAAGTGAAAGCTAGCTAGGCCCAAACTTAGCTAATTGAATGTAAGACTTCGGGTTTTCCACTCGAGTTTGCTTGTGCTAGTTCTGATCAGACACATTTTTTCGTGATAACTATTGGCCTAAGACCATATGGATCAAGCCTTGCTTATTGAGTTACAGACCGAGATTGATTTTGACCCCAACCAAGCCGAATTCGATGCACAACGAGCTTCAACCTCTCAAATTAGAGAAATATTGAAAATTTGAAATAAAAAACAATGATAAGTATCAAAACCTTGCTAGGTGAAATATTTACACCGTAATACATAGATTTAGTGCTCTACCATCATATTAAGCTTCTGCACTGGATGTCGTCTCATGTGAGAACTCTGGAACTTGGGAGAAATGTTGATGCCTCAAGGACAACAGGATCACCGGACGCCGGTGATCGGCCTCCGGGGTTCAGAGGACCACGTATGGGATTGAAGGGTATTTGGTTTGAGAAAGTGATGAGAAAATCTTACGTAGCAGCTGCTGCGAAGTTGAAGCCTAAGTCAAGGATGGTAACCCCGGAGGAACGGGCGAGGCTTGAACCGCTATATGCCGAAGAGATCTATCTGGTTGATGATATGATGAACCGATGTTGCAAAGGGTAGGAGTATGCATTGTTTGGGAAAGTTTTGTTGGGATCTTGGGTGTATGGATGTTACCCAAATCCTAAAACGTCGGTACTGCAGGGAAAAAAAACAGAGAAAAACAAACCAAACCAAAACAACAGATTTACATGGAAAAACCTCTCAGCAAACCACTGAGGAGGAAAACCACGGGGCGGAGGAGAATCTCATTATGATTGAAGGTGGATTACAAGGGTTCTTCTAAAAGAGAACAAGTCCTCTCTCTCTAGGGTTTTAAGTAACAAGAAGATGACCTAAAAGATCACATAACCCCTATTTATATGTTCCAAGTTAATTAGGATCGGAATAATCCTAACCGTCCAAAAAATCCGGTCTGCCGTTTTTGGATTGATAAGAGAAAACTTGGATCGATCCAACTATGCGTCGGCCAAACCAGTTCTCTGTCAACTGGTCTGGGATCGATCCACTGTGGATTTGGATCGATCCAGGTTTGGGTTTGGATCGATCCAAGATGGGTTGGATCGATCCACTGGGTGTTACTTCAATCCATGTCTCTAGAAACTGAGTATGGTTCGATCCACTGTAGATTTGGATCGATCCAACTGTCCAGACATGCAACCACGTCTCTGTGAGAGATTCACAGATCGATCCAACTAGGTCTGGATCGATCCCACTTCAACTTGGATCGATCCAGAGGCACCTTGGATCGATCCAAAGGCATCTTGGATCGATCCCAAATCCCCAGATTTGGATTCCACGTTCTGTTTCTTCACAGCTCCTTCTTCTCCTCTTGTGCCGCATCAAGTTGCTCTACGGAACCAGATTCCGTTCGTTGAGGTCTCATGAGGAGAAAAACCCCAATAAGTTTCTAAGTGGTAGTATTGACCTAAAAACTCTAAAGTTCAAGCTTTCTCTACTTTGGGGTACTTCTGAAAATTTCAGTATTATCGATTTAGATGGAGTGATTTTTGTGTTTAAATTGTCCAACGAGGTGGATATGCATTATGTACAATCGGGATGTCCATGGTCGGTGGGCTGATGCTATCCTTGATCCGATGGGAGGAGGATTTCTATCTTGAAGCATAGGATTTCAACATAGCTCCGGTTAAAGTTCAATTACATAAACTGCCAATTGAGAAAGTTGATAGAGAAGTGGTACAAAAGATTGTGGCTTCAATTGGTCTTCCCCTAGAGGTAGACCTTGTCACCATGGATGATGCGAGAGGGAAGTATGCTAAGGCTACAGTTGAAGTTGATCTAAATAAACCAATTAAGTTGGGCATTACTGTCAATAGCCTGAAGGGGCCTCGGTTTGTACTAGGGTGCGGCTATCCGCACCACAAAATGAACTCAATACACCACAGAAATTATTTTTTGTAAAAAAAAATTATAAAAATCCTAAACTACCCCCCTCTCTCTCTCCCGACCTCTCTCTCTCCCGGCGACAGCGGCAGCCTCCCTCCCTCTTCCCTCTCTCTCTCCCGGCGGCGGCGGCCTCCCTCCCTCTTCCCTCTCTCTCTCTCCCGGCACCGGCAGCGGCAGCGGCGGCCTCCTTCCCTCCCTCTTCCCTCTCTCCCGGTGGCGCCGGCCTCCCTCTTCCTCTCTCTCTCTCTCTCTCTCTCTCTCTCTCTCTCTCTCTCTCTCTCTCCCGGCGGCACCAGCCTCCCTCTTCCCCCCCTCCTCGCCTTCTCTCCCTCCCGCGGCCGGCCGCCCTCCTCTCTCCCGCGGCCGGCCGCCCTCTCTTTCCCCCCACCTCTCTCTCGCCTTCTCTCTCTCCCGCCTCCCTCTTCCCTCTTCCTCTCGCCTTCTCTCTCGCTCGCGGCCGGCCGGCCTCGTCTCTCCCGCGGCTGGCCGCCCTCCCTTTCTCTCCCGCAGTCGGCCGCCCGCCCTTTTCCCCCTCTATCTCGCCTTTCTCTCTCTCACGCCTCCCTCTTCCCTCTTCCCTCTTCCCTATTCCTCTCACCTTATCTCTCTCTCACGGGCGGCCGACCTCCTCTCTCCCGCGACCGGCCGCCCTCCCCTCTTCCCCCCCTCCCTTTCTCTCCCACGGCCGACCGGCCTCCTCTCTCCCGCAGCCGGCCGCCCTCCCTTTTCCCCCTCTCTCTCGCCTTCTCTCTCTTCTTCTCCCTCTTCCCTCTTCTCTCTCGCAGCCGGCCGGCGTTCCTCTTCCCCCCCTCCTCTCTCCCTCGGCCGGCGGTGGCTGCCGGGGTGGAGAGGTGGTGGAGGACCGGGGGTGGCTACCGGAGTGGTGGTGGTGGGGGTGGTAGAGAGGGAGGGAGGGAAGGGGTAGTTTAGGATTTTTATAATTTTTTTTTACAAAAAATAATTTCTGTGGTGTATTGAGTTCATTTTGTGGTGCGGATAGCCGCCCCCTTTATACTATTCATATATGAACACGTAACTATTTTTGCAAGTTGTGTTTGCATTGGACATGATATAAGTGTTTGTAAGGCGAGGAAAGAGGATGGTGGCTTGGCGGTGCAGGGACAGTCGCTGGGGAGGAGTCGGAGAGCTATCCTGATGGATCGGAAGAAGGGATGGATGCAATGAAGGTGCAAGAAAAGGGAGGAGAAGAGGTAATTGGTGGGATGTCAAATGTAAGCGGTGGCTTAGAGGTGACTGCTCTGGCCATTGTTGTCGCGGCCTACCGGTAATTGGCACATCGTCCGATGAAGCAGGTTCGGAAGGGGAGGCTTGCGTCACACCACTGCTAGTCTCAGGTGGGAGAGAGAAGATGTCAGGAAGGATGTGCCACGTGGAGACTCTCGTATGGTTGGGCGTCTTGGAGATGAGCGGCGGCAGCCCATCGATGCTCAGAAGTCATCGATCGTGGGCGGCGATGGCATGGGAGTGGGTCCGCCTCGAAGATAAGGTGTCGGTGGGGAGAAGAGCTGAGCCACTGAGGGGAAAGGGGATGGCGCAGGATGAGCGTGAAAACCTCTCAACGGGAGAGACTATTGTCCTTTTTGTGAGAGAGAAAATCAGAATTCTCAAGAGGATAAAACTACTCAAAATCTCATTAATCCAAAAAACCGTCTAATTATAAACCCTAATCTCCTTTTATAGAGTAAGGAGAGACATAATTATAGAAGAACTCAGACTGTTTAAAGATAGCAACTAATCCCAATCAAACTATTAATCAAACTGCTAAAAGTGAAAAAAACCTAGTTATGAAAAAACTGTCAAATATGGAAAGTTTTAATAAAACAGAATTTTGGGGCATCAGAAAAAGGAATCTGGGCTCGGAACACCTTTGTTCATGAGGTGACTCTTGCAGAGCTCGACGAGCCGGTCGATTCGACACCTCATACGCCCCGATCGGACACCGTGATCAAAAGTTGTGTCATCCGACGGCCACGGTCGTCCGAAGACCTAATTCGGACTGACGGAAACAAGGTTCGCTCTGATCGCCTTGGCTGTCTCGCTGGTTCAGCCTCCTCTGCTGGTTCAGCCTGTTCAGTTTCTCGACCTCCATCAGGGGGCCGCCTCGAAGATAAGGTGTCAGTGTTTCTTACTTAATAATGCTGCTCCTTTATGGTTCACATGGCATTCTTGTATTTTATGCTTTTGTTTTGAGATATTGTATTACGTACCGTCGAATTGGTAGATGAATGTATAACATAAATATGGCGTGGTGATTGGGTAAATCACCGATCCGAGGTTCTCGATTAGCTCGAATCTAGATGAGTCTAGGCCAGGGGTCTGGTCTAGGTGCTTACGATCGAGGCTACGGGTAGACATGGGTTCCCGTGATCGATCGAGGCTTTAGGACAATGAATCTACAATTCAATTTAAAAGAGAAGAATTCAAGTATTAATGCTTCGAGGATTGATTAATCCTCTAGAACCGTAGTCTTAGTGGCTATTAGGAGGTGGCCTAATGTATGTTGGTCGACGCCGATACAGTTGGGCCAACAGCTGGTAGGGTAGTAGCCCGGACTCTGGTGGAGAGCGATGAGTCGATTGCGAGCTTGGGCTTAGATTACGATTTCCCTTGAGATAAGACTTAGGCTGTGTGGAACTGTCCCTCTACTCCTGGGTCGACCGTCTGGGTCGGGTCCATGGCTCGCTTGCTTGTTTAGCATCGAGCGCGCGATCCGGTGGATCGTATTGTTTCTTGAGTCGCAATGACAATTTGGTAAATCACTCCTTGCCAGTTTGTTTCACACCCGCGCGTGCACACATTGACTGTGTTTGTGATAATGTTTGTTTAGAACGGTTAGTTGTGAAAATAAATCTATACCTCACGAATTACCTGAAAAATATGAAAGCATATATAAGTAGGGAATTAAATACGCTTGAAACAAGAGATAAGACACACGATTTTTAACGTGGAAAAACACTAACAGGAAAAAAACCACGGGTCCAATGCAGGATCAAGCGAAACCAATATACTAAAAGCAAGAGTACCGTTTACATAAGTTAATATTAACGCACTGTACCGACTCCTCACGTACACACCGTCGTCTTTGAACTTGCTGGACTCCTCGAAATACGGTCCATAACTCTTGTTTTTTTGATTGTTCGCCTCCGCACGTACTCGTATCACCACGTCCCCACTATGCACCTAAAATCACCTTCCCCTTCCTCTCTTGTGCTGCTCTCTCTCCTCTTCCATCTCTCACTTTTTCATCTCTATCACTTTCTTTCGTCATTAATGCACTCTCATTAATGCCACACTTCTCTCCTTTTCCTTTCTCTGTTCACCCAATTAGTCGAGCGTCGCCCCCTCTTCTCTAGCATATCAGCCAAGCATGCCCTCTCTTTCTTCCGCTCGCCGCCGCTCTCCTCTTTATCTCCCTTGATTCCTTATTTTAGCCGAGAGCCGTCCCCCTCCGTATGCAACCTACCTTTATATATATACAGGTAGCAACTAGATTATCTATCCAAGCTATCCGATTCCGCTTCCCTCCAATCCAATGGCAGTGATTAAACTTTGTTAATCACTTGATCAAATTTGATGTGACTTGAGCCAATTTGATCCCACTTGATTCAATTTGCCTTCAATTAGTCTTGTATGAACCATATAACAAATCTAGCCAATTTAAAGATTAAATCAACAAAATTTGCCAACATATATGGAATCTAGACATGATTCCTTACAATCTCCCCCTTTCGCAATTTTGTGACAAAACAATAAAGCTAGATACAAAACGCAAACTAAGAACAATTCTAATATGATTCAATACAATAACTAATAGGAATGACCAAATTGTCACTATATATGCACCACAACAGAATACCATGAAATGCATAGTGAATATAAGAAGAATAAGAATATCATATATTGAGCTCCCCCTCAACAATAACCAATGTCAACAATAAAGCGCAACAAGCATATGCATACATAATCTGATAAAGTTCAATAAGCATATGCACGTATATACTCTCCCTCAAGTCAGCAGTAATTTCAGCATACAGATTAATGCATTGTGAAGATAAACAAAGAAGACATGAGCATGTATAGCAACTGAATATAGCTTACGGAATATAGTAGCTGAGAATATAGCTTATGGATTATAGCAGCTGATAAGAAGTACATATTCCCATTCAAAAAATATAACTTAGCTCCCCCTCAATAGTATAACAGATCTGTGGCAGTATTACTCCTCAATGCATACTAATGATACCAATCTCCCCCTTTTTGTCACAAATTGATCAAAGAAAAATAGAGAGGAAGAACCACACAGAGCCTTAATGTAGACAAGGCTTATGAGCACACCAGCCACGAAACATTATCTAAGGAGCTTAGTATACCTCTTGACCAATAATCAATGCACCAACCCAGCATATTAGAAGAAGAAATATTGAGTAAACCATAATGAATCTAAACAAGTTGAAACAAGCAGCATATCCTCCAAAAGTTCAGTCAAGCCATAAATCAAACATGTGGTGTGCAAGTGAGAAAGCAACCCAACAAAAATGATCTTGAAAATTGAAATCCAGGGACAAACCTTTACAAATCCATGCAAACTACTCAACAAAGTTGCATAGGAACACTCTGTGCCCAAGTCATGCACACAATCCATCATCCATCACACGAAATCAAGAACACAAGATTCCTAAACAGGTCATGCTGAAGAGAGAGATGTATCACATACATAAAAATATGGTAGGATAAAAACAGATTTAGCTCAAGAAAACTTTTGGTCGCTTGAGCAAGAGTAGTTTATGCAGAACTAAATAAACACCACCTTAACCAAAAAGAAAATCAACTTGTCAATCATCACATAGACATAGTATGTACAAGACTGAAGAGGCATAGGACAAAATACTCAGTAAATTGATACATATAGTGGACAGCTAGACATGAGTGTGTGTGTGTGACGTTCAAATACATAATGCACTGTCCACAACTACTTGAATAATAAAACTCAGGTTATCGACCAGGGGATTGTAAGTAGATTATGGTGACCTCGACTAATAAGAGCTCTAAACTCAGGACGGACCCCGACATGGTCGGTGTAAAAGGCCCTAATAGCATTGTGACGGCTTCACTCATGGGGAGGCAACCTTCTCCCCCTTTTTTTTTTTAAATAAGTGAAGTGAACATTGCACATTCACACATTGGGTAGCTTCGTTCTCATTTCCTGGCAACCTTTTCCACATACACATAGGGTTAGCCTTAGCACATAGCAACATGAGCTTGTCCTGAGATTATTGTCCCTAAATGTTTCAGTCTCCATAAAATGTGAACATAATAGGATGGATGATATAAAATGATACAAGAAGGGTAACCCGGTTTTCATCTTCAAGGTTGTAAACAAGGCACCACATACAGAAGCCGTGCACTAGAGAAAAAACATGAACTGAATGTCCAGCAAAATAAGTATCAAAATCCAAGTAACGTCACATGTCCTTCAAGAAAATGCACAAAACTATCCTTACTGATGAAATAAAGTGTTCAGTTATAAGGTATGTTTATTATCCATTTGCAACAATGACCCAATTTTTTTTTCTTGAACATCAAACTACACACTGAACACAAACCATGAAATAAAAAAACACACACACAAAAATAAAGAAAAACAACAGAGACTAGGAAAACATAACCATGAAAACCTCCTAGTTTGCATGAGAGTCAAATAGAATTACTCATAAGTACAAATCCCTAAAGTCGTCCTAAGATCTTCAAATCTACGGACATCTAGAGGTTTTGTAAACAAATCAGCAAGTTGTTTCTCAGTAGAGATATGATCAAGAGCAATCACATTAGATTCAATCAAGTCTCTGATGAAATGATGTTGAATGTCAATGTGTTTGGTCCTCGAATGCTGAACATGATTCTTAGAGATACTAATGGTACTCATATTGTCACAAAACAACGTCATAGTGTCCTGTTCTAAACCATAGTCAGCAAGAATTTGTTTCATCCATAGCAATTGAGTACACGCACTACCAGCAGCAATATATTCAGATTCTGCAGTAGATAGTGAAATAGAATTCTACTTCTTACTATGCCATGAAACTAAATTGTTACCAACATAGAAGCAACCCCCAGTAGTACTCTTCCTATCTTCAGTGCATCCAGCTGTGTCGGCATCAGAATAGCCAGTAATATTTGTAGTAGTGTCAGTAGAGAAGAAGATGCCAAAATTTACAGTTCCATGCACATATTTAATGATACGTTGGACAACATGCAAATGTGACTCTTTGGGAAATGATTGAAATCGTGCACATACACCAACACTGAAAGAGATGTCAGGTCGACTTGCATATAAGTATAAGAGACTACCAATATTGCTTCTGTATAGAGTTGGATCAACATCAATGCCAGCACTATCCTTAGAGAATTTAGACGTGGTACTCATAGGCGACCTAGCATTCTTAGCAGATTCCAGACCAAATTTCTTGACTAGATCTTTAGCATACTTTGATTGTGAGACAAAAATCCCACCATCAAACTGTTTAACTTGAAGGCCTATAAGATAATTTAGTTCGCCCATCATACTCATTTCAAATTGTGTTTTCATCAGATCAACAAATTCATTGGCTAATTTCACAGACGATGAACCAAAAATAATGTCATCAACATAAATTTAAGCAATAGTAAAGTTATTCGTAGTAGTTTTAACAAAGAGTGTCCTATCAACTCCCCCTCGAGAAAATCCGGAATCAAGCAAAAACCTAGTCAACCTTTCATACCAAGCTCTCGGAGCTTGTTTCAATCAATATAGGGCTTTCTTTAGTTTATAAACATGATTGGGAAATTTAGGATCAGTAAAACCTTTAGGTTGCTCAACATAAACCTCTTCTTTTAGAAAACTATTCAAAAACGCGCTTTTAACATCCATATGAAACAGTTTAAATTTGAGATAGCATGAAACATCAAACAAAATGTGAATAAACTTAAGTCCAGCTACAGTTGCGAAAGTCTCATCAAAATCAATGCCCTCAACCTGAGTATATCCTTGTGCTACAAGCCTAGCCTTGTTTCTAACTATGGCACCATACTCATCAGTCTTATTCTTAAAAATCCACTTAGTGCCAATGACATTAACTTGTGAAGGTCTAGGTACAAGCACCCATACATCATTACGCACAAATTGCTCAAGTTCTTCATGTATAGCATTCACCCAACTATCATCAGATAAAGGTTCCTTAACATTTTTGGGCTCATGTAAAAAAGTATAACAAACACAATTTACCTCACTTAGGGCTTTACTTCTAGTATGCATAGGGTCTGTAATTTCACCAATAACCTGAGAAGCTGGATGATGAAGCTTGACTCTAGTAGAAGGCTGAAGAGGTCCATACGAGTCAATTGGGGGTTCCTCCTCACTGTTTCTGCAACAATAGTATCCTTGACAGTAAGTTCCTGCTCGGAGTCTATAACCTCTGTATCTGCAGGAGATCCTATTACCATATAATCAATACCATCTAAGGAAGAATCATGAGAAGATAGATCATGTGAGGGTCCGTCCCTTTGACCTGGCTCGACTGCGTGGGTCGAGAGCCGGTTTCCTGTTGGTTTGGTTCCGCGTCGGGCACGATCGGGCGATCATGTGGCGGTTTGGACCCCGGGGGCATTTTGGTAAATATGCCCTCTGGTGGTCGGTTTCACACCCGCGTTGCACCCACGGCCTTGGATTGATGTGTGTGTTTGATTAGAATCTCTAGGGTGCGTCCGATCGGAAGATCGGAGCTCGATCGGGAAAGATCGAATCGGACGGCTGAGATAGATCCGGATTTTCTATATAAGCCCTGTCCCTTTCTTCTCCTTCCTTCTCTTCTCCTGTCATTTTCTCTCCTTCTCTCTCTCCTTCGGCTGACCTAGGGCTCGGAGACGCGGCTTTTGGAGTGCGGATCTTGGCGGCTCGACTGGTGGGACGCGTGGAGGAGCTACCCTACTTGCTCATGTAGGTGTTTCTACCTCGATCTTAGGATCGGGTTCTCCTAGGATAGGTTTTATGTACCTTCGCTGTAGGAATACATGTTAGAATGCTTTGTAGCTCCTTGCACATGTAGTGTAGCTCATTTCCTGTATTTCTACATTGCGAATTCGGTATTTTAACCGTTGGTTTCCGTATTATCGTCGTTTTGTCGGTTTTCGCCCATTTGGACCTAGATAGGAGATTTAACCGTCAAAAATGTAATTTTGTTATACCATTGGATTCCCCATCGAGAATTACAGTTGCTTGCGAAATTTCATCTTATTCCAACTTGATTTGATCCTTGAAATCCAAGGAAATGGATTTTCGGCACTATTCTGATGAACTGTGCCTAAGGCTCGACGGTCGATCGGTGCATCGACCGTCAAGTATTGTTTGGCTCTTTCTGGGCCTGACGGTCGACCGTCGGATCGACCGTCAGGCTCTGTCGGGATTTTGGACTCCCACGGTCGATGGATCGATTGACCGCGGGCTTCCCCCTTTTTCACCCCGCCTCACGGTCGACCGTCGCATCGTCCGTGAGGCTCTGTCCCGTTTTGGGCTTCCCAGGGTCGATGGGAGGATCGACCGTCGCCCTTGGGGTTTTCCTCGTTTTGGTCCCACGGTCGACCGCCGGATCGACCGTGACATCGACCGTGGCCTCACGGTTGATCGCCGGATCGACCGTCACATCGACCGTGGGCCCTTGAACAGTGTTTTCTGGTTTTTCTTAAATAGCTTTCACTTGGGTTTGGTATCTAAACATGTTGGGAGGTTGGTATGGGGTTTTCATGAAGTTTTCAAGGGATTTTCCATTGAGATTAAGGATTGAATCGCATGTTAATTTCCTTTGTGTAAATTGATATTGTGGCTTGCTTTTAAATACATGTGTGGTTGGTATGAGTGCTAGTTAATGGTTTGCTTAGCCATTAGCTAGCTATGAGTGCTAGTTAATGTGGAATTGTTGAACCTTAGCCTCTTGCCGGCGAGTGCCGAGGGCTATTGTATATCTGTTGGACTTATAATTGATGTTGTGGCATGTAGAGACATCTAGGATAGATGTTTGCCTAAGTTCATGCATTGTATGCATTAGAAGCATTTGAGGTTAGGCGGGCGATGGTTTGGGTCGCCGATTCGAGGCTCTCGGGTAGCTCGGAGCTAGCCTTAGGACCGTGGCTGGGTAGTCAGGTTTAGGGTGTGATTGTTTAATTGAATCTCATGTCCTTTGAGGATTTGCGATAGTTGACTCTGATCAGTGTTTGAGGTTTAGAGGTCGTGTTGTCTTCCAAGGCTAAGTCTTAAGGATGGGTGTCGATGTCCCTGACTTGGTCCCCAGGCAGTGGTTTCCCGCTGGGTAGAGGTGATCCTACTGGTTCTGGTCCTTTTCCTCCCAGCGTGTTGGTTGATGTTCCCAGCGTGGTCGGTTGAGAAAGTAGGATCCCTTGGGGAGTCGACAGGGGTCGTGGGACCCCGTGGCATTCCTTAGGCTTGAGCGGGGAGACAACACTGTTGTTGTTTTCCTCCCTTCAGTGTGCCGTAGAGTAAAACCCTACTAAGCTTATCGCTCACTCCTACCCGGGCTGCGTTTGCAGGTGCAGGCGGCAGTTCTTCTTCAGTGGAGCCGGCAGGATCGGCCTTTGGCGACGCTAGTACATCCAGAGGCGCTTGAGGTTTTGCTGGAGGATAAAATGGTTGTACCTTTTTTATATGTATATGTTGTAAACATTTTGAGGATTTTTTTGGGATCATGTATTATATCTTTACCTTGGAAGTATTAGAATGGAATTTTGTAACTGTACAACTGATGTTATATAAATTGAATATCTGTTCACCTCTGGAATACAATTGTTTAAATTATCCGTCTTTTTCGCTTGTATCGCGCCGATTGAAGATGAATAGTGATAGGAGCCCTCATGCCCCGTCCTGGATGGATTTTCTGGGTCGGGGTGTGACAGATCATCTATGACTACATTAATAGACTCCATAACAGTAGAGGTGCGTGAATTGAAAACTCTATAAGCTCTACTATTCAAGGATTACCCCACAAATATTCCTTCATCGCTTCGGGAGTCAAACTTACCGAGTTGCTCTCTATCCCTTAGCCCCCGTTTGGTTCGGGGTTAGAAAAAGTGGGGTTAAGGAGGAATAGGGTTAGAAAAAGTGGGGTTAAGGAATGGGGATAGGAAAAAGTAGAGTGGTGGTGGTAGGTGAAATGGAAATAAACCCGTAATGATTACTTTTGGTGTTTGGGGTAGGAATGGGGATAACCTCATTAAAAACGGGGATAACCCCAAACCAAACAAGGCCTTAGGATGTAGCATTTACTCCCAAAAACTTTGAAATATTTAACAGTGGGTTTCTTACCATACCACCAATGATATGGAGTCTTATTTGTGCTATGTCTGATGTAAGCCCTATTGGCGATGTAGCATGCTGTGTTAATCGCTTCATCCCAAAATCTCAAAGGCAGAGACTTGCCATGAATCATCACCCGTGCCATCTCCTGTAGTACTCTATTTTTTCGCTCCACGACCCCAGTCTGTTGTGGTCTATGAGGTGCAGAAAACTCCTGTTTGATGCCATGAGTAGCACAAAAACCATCAAAGTTAGAATTTTCAAACTCTTTACCATGGTCTGATTGAATCATCCTGATTTTCACAGCAGTAGATCCTTTCTCCATTTTCAGCCTCAAACATAGATGTTTCTCTAATAAACTCTACCCAAGTAAATCTAGAGAAATAATCTACGACAACAAAAATATATTTCTTACCTCCTAAGCTTTCAGTACGTGTAGGACCCATCAAATCCATGTGTATGAGCTCTAACGATTATGAGATAATAGTAGAATTCACCTTTTTATGTGCAGTTCTGATTTGCTTACCTTTTTGACAAGGTCCACATATAGTTTTTGGGGGAGAACCTACTTTAGGCATTCTTCTAACAATCTCAGCATTAGACAATTTTGACAAATCTTGAAAGTTAGTGTGTCCTAGACGTTGATGCCAAAGATCAAAGTTATCTAATGTAGCTAAATTGCAAGCTGGACCAAAATATGCATAAATGCCATAACAGTTATTTAAAGTTCTCATTCCACTCATCAAAGTAGTTCCAAAATTCTTATAGATACAACAATCATCTTTAGTGAATAGAACTTTCAAACCAGAATCACATATCTAGCTAATGCTTATAAGATTGGCTTTTAAGCCATCAACATAAAGCACATCTAAAAGGTCAGGCATGCCAGGTACATGAATAGTTCCTTTACCAAAAAATTTTGAACACTTGCCATCTCCAAAGGTAACAATGCCACTAGCATATTTTTCAATGGAAGAGAAAAGAGCCTTATTACCACTCATATGCCTTGAACAACCACTGTCCAGGTACCAAACATTAGTATCATGGGTCTTTAAGGCAGTGTAAACAACTAATGCTTTAAGATTAGATTTTCTAACCCATCTGGCCTTAGTATTTGGTTTAGCAAGGGCATATTGTCTCTATAGTGCAGCAGCTGTGTAATACCTAGTAAATTGAGGCCTATAATTTACAGTATAAGGATATCCATACAATATGTAGCAAAAGGGCATAATGTGTCTAGATTTACCACAATAATGGCATGCAGAAGAATGAGATTTTGTAATTTTACATGCAGTAACTTGAGGAATAGTAGCATGAACAAACTTGGTAATACCTTGAGTGTCGGAAGATGAAGCTCTAGCAGTGTAACCAAGACCAAATTTGACCGTATTCATCCTTTGGGCCTTCAAGATTTCATCCAGCTTTTGAGAACCTGCATTCATCTTCTCAACCGATCGGTTAGTAGCATCAAGTTTTTCTTCAAGAGATTTAACATGAGCACTAAGTTCAGTTTTTGCCACTTCCAATTCATGTAGATCTATCCGCCATTTTTCAAGTTCAACACGAAGAGACTCATTTTCAGATTTTGCTTTAGTCATCTCTAGTTCAATAACTACTCATTCTTTATCAGAAACTTTGAGCTTGCACTTTAATTCAGATATAGATTTTTTTAGCTCATCATACTTGTCAGCCAAATCATTCTAAGCATTATTAACCTTTTATAAAGAGCATGAATAGTCTCAACATCCTCACTACCTAAATCATCATCAGACTCAGGATCAGTGTCACACTCCGACCCAGAAAACCCGTCCAGGACGGGGCGTGAGGGTTCCTATCACTATTCATCTCCAATTGACGCGATACAAAGCAGAAAAGACAGATAAATTTAAACAATTTATATTCCAGAGGAGAAACAGAAATTCAATTCATATATATACATCAAGTTGTACTGATACAAAATTCTTTATCAAACTCCTCCAAGGGAAAGATTTTATACAATAATTTAAAACTCCTCGAAAGATGTTTATAATATACAAACTATAAAAAAGGTACAACAGTCGTCCTTCAGCAACCTCAAGTGCCTCTGGAAGTACTCGTGCCGCCAAACGCAGATCCCGCCGGCTCTACTGAAGAAGAACTGGCGCCTGCACCTGCAAACGCAGCCCGGGTAGGAGTGAGCGATAAGCTCAGTAGGGTTCTACTCTATGGCACACATAAAGGAGGAAAACAACAACAGTGTTGTCTCCCCGGTCAAGTCTAACGGATGCCACGGGTCCCATAACCCTATCGATGTCCCAAGGGCTCCTGCATGAAACCTCTCTCCTGAACATGTTACCAGGAGGCCAAGGAACAATAACATGCAAGATCACCCTTACCCAAGCAGGAATACCATGCCTTGGGGAACCACGTCGGGAACGCATCGATAACCATCCTTAGTACTTGATCGCTCGCAAATGCGTCGTTAAATCAGATGCAAAACGCAATTTAGAATTTATAATCCTTCAATCAATACTACTCTACAAACGTAGAACAGTGGTGAGATCCGGAGTCGAACCACAGGGAAAGATTGTTTAACAAAAGAAGAAATCAAATTAAATCTCTAAACTCAAGTCCTAAGGCGAAGAAAAGGAGTTTCAATAGTTTTGTTATCTAAGGAATTAAACTACTGAAAAAGCAATAAAAATGTTGGGATAAGTCAATGAGAGAAAACCTAGGGATTACTCAATCCACTTTAGTTTCACTTCCTGTATTCTCTAGTTATCCTCTTGTTTTCTTATCTCGACATTATGGATTCACAGCTTCTTAAGCTTACATGGATCCAAACTTAGCATAGATTGTCTTCGAACTTAATCTGAGTACAACATATCTTCATCTAGCATAGATTATCTCAAAGGCATACACAAAAGCAACATAAAAACCTTCCTACGAATCTCTACCATCAAGCACAGCAATCAAGTAGGAGTCAAAATACGTCAAGGAACTCTGTTCCCTCAACTCTTTATAAAATAAAACCATATTCATAGGATCATGTCTTTGAAAAGATAACAAGAATCAAACTAGAAAATACAAAGAAGATCTACTAAAGCTTCATGAGATCCCTAAGTACAGAATTAGCTACTCATCTTTGTGATGGAAGCCTTAGATTCGATGAAGAATGATTGGGATCCACGTTGTAGCTCAATCTTCTCCAGAGAATCCTCCAAACCCTAGTTCTCTCTTTTCTCTCTATGGGAACCTCCAATTTTCGACTAGCAAACACCCTCTTATAGGTGTATTCCCGGAATTAGGGTTTTGGTTTGAGTTGGACCTCAAGTGCAACTCGGATTTCTTAGTTCAAGTTTGACAGCCTCTTCCGGTCGCGACTGGGTTCAACCCGTCCGGAATTTGAGAATGAGTCCAACACGAAAGATGTAGATTAGGAAGTCTTCTATACTGTCCCGAAGATTTGATAATATTTGGACTTATCTGGAATATTTGGTGAATATTCTCCCGCACGTTGACGGACCAGTCTTCCAGCAGCTAAATATTTTCATCTTCTTCAAAACTGCTATCCAGCCATCAGGAATCTCTAAAAGTGTCCAATATGAATGTTGTACGTCTTGATGTCTTCTACATGTCACCAAAATTTCAGAATAGTTGGACATAATAATAATTTCTGATGAATATTATGCTAACAGTCAACAGAGCAGTGTATTTCAGCATATTAACCCTTTTTTGTAATTTCTAGGTTGAATCTTCATTAAAACTGAAATCAACTAACAAACTATCAAATACAAACACTTTCGGCCTAACAAAGGTAAATTAAGGGGTTTAATTATGAATATTTAGTGACTCATCAGTACTTAGCCTTGGGAAGACAAAACTGTTGGCCCAGATATTGTTTTGATGATGTCAATATATGTTTGATGATAAAACAATGATTTAATATTATTATCCTTTAATTTGGAAAGCATTAAAATCATATTTAATGAGTTTTTGTACTGACGGTCGATGCGACGGACGATGCATGGATCGACCGTGGGGAATGGCGGTTGATGCGTGGATCGACCGCGGAAGTTGTTCTTGGGAAAATAGGCTGACGGTCGATGGACCGATCGACCGTGGCCTATGTGACTTGGCTCAAAGGAGTGATGGTCGATCGGTGCATTGACCGTGGGAAGCGGTTTTCTAGACAGAGGCTGACGGACGATGTCACGGTCGATGGGACGGTCGACCGTGAGGCTTGATGGTCGATAGGTGGATCGATCGTGGCTCAAGGAAAGCCTGGCGGACGATGTCACGGACAATGCGACGGTCGACCGTGAGTCCAGAATAGAGCCGTTAAAGAGCCGTTGCAGGAGAAAAAAATAGCCGTTGGGAGGCTATTTGGAAGGGTTGGAAGCTCAGCTATAAAAGAAAAAGTCCAGCAAACTTGTCAAGTACTTAGAGGGAGCTAAGGGATTATTGTAATCATATTCTAGCAAGTTTCTATCTCTTATTAGCGAACTAAACCTTTGTAAAACTACTTCAAGTGTGAAGTAGACTTTGAGAGAAATATCTTAGAGAGATATTAGAGTGATTGTAAGGTTGCCAAGCACCCGTAAGCTTGGTGGATAGGTTGCCAAGCACCCGAAAGCTTGGTGGGCAACTTGTAAGAGGTCTTGCAAGTAGTGGAACCTCAAGGAGGACCTTGAGTGAAGTGGACGTAGGCAAGGTTTGCCGAACCATTATAAATCTGGTGCAATCTCTCTAACTCTCTTCTCATATCCCTTGTTTAAATGTTTATTATCTGCTCTTATCTTTAGCAAGCATATGGTTTAATTAGACTCCTCCTATTTTGATTTCTTTAATTGATTTTAACATATAAAGCCTAAGATAAACCCGCTCTCTTAGAGCTTCAAACACGACCTCTAAACCTCAAAACATTGATCAGAGTCAACTATAAGACATCCTCGATAACATAAGATTCAATTATAATCACGCCCTAATCCTCACTACCCAACCACGGTCCTAAGGCTAGATCCGAGCTACCCGAGAGCCTCGGATCGGCGATCAACCCATCACCCATCTAACCTCATATGCCTCTAATGCATACAATGCATGAACCTATACAAACATCTACCCTAGATGTCTCTATATGCCACATCATCAGTTATAGGTTCAACAGATATACAATAGCCCTCGGCACTCGCCGACAAGAGGCTAAGGTTCCATAATTCCTCATTAGCTAGCACTCATAGCTAGCTAACGGCTAGGCAACCAAATAAGCATTTAACTACTTATCAAACCAAGTATTAAATGCACTTAAAACCACAATTCACCCAAAAGGGATAAGCACGCAATTCAATCCTCCATTTCAAAAGAAATCCCTTGAAAACGCCATGAAAACAACGTGCATGCTTCCAAACATGCTTAAGGATCTATCGCAAACGAAATCCCTTTAAGAAAGGCCAAGAAACAGTGTTTAAGGGCTCAGGGTCGATGCGAAGATCTATCCGACGATCGATCCGACAGTCGACCGTGAGGCCACGGTCGATCCGACGATCGACCGTGAGACCAAAAAGAGGAAAAAACACATGGGCGACGGTCGATCGGTGTATCGACCCGGGGAAGCCAAAATGGAGACAGAGCCTGACGGTCGATGCGACGGTCGACCATGAGGCGAAATGGAAAAAGAGAAGATCCCGCGGTCGATCCGAGCATCGACCATGGGAGACCAAAAACCAGACAGACCCTGACGGTCGATGCAACGGTCGACCGTCAGGCCTAGAAAAAGCGTATCAACGCTTGACGGTTGATCCACCGATCGACCGTCGAGCCTAATGCACGGTTCATCAGAACATTGCCGAAAATCTAATTTCTTGGATTTGAATGATCAAATCAAGTTGAAAGTTGATGAAACTTTGCAAGCATGCATAATAGATGATGGAGAAGCTAATGATATGAATAAAACACGATTTTGATGGTTAAATCTCAAACCTAGGTCTCAATGGCCGAAAACTGATAAAACGACGATAATACGGAAATCGCCCGATAAAATACAGAAACCAAGTTATAGAGCTACTCTACAGAAGCCATAACACACATGCTACAACTTACACAAGATTCTAACATGTATTTCTACAGCGAAAGCACATAAAGTGTCACACCCCGACCCAGAAAAGCCATCCAGGACGGGGCGTGAGGGTTCCTATCACTATTCATCTCCAATTGGCGCGATACAAAACGGAAAAGACAGATAAATTTAAACAATTTATATTTCAGAGGCGAAATAGAAATTCAATTCATATATATACATCAAGTTGTACTGATACAGAATTCTTTATCAAACTCCTCCGAAGCAAAGATTTTATACAATGATCCAAAATTTCTCAAAGGATGTTTATAATATACAAACTATCAAAAAGATACAACAGTCGTCCTCCGCCAACTACAAGCGCCTCTGGAAGTACTTGCGCCGCCAAACGCAGATCCCGCCGGCTCGACTGAAGAAGAACTGGCGCATGCACCTGCAAACGCAGCCCGGGTAGGAGTGAGCGATAAGCTCAGTAGGGTACTACTCTATGGCACACAGAAAGGAGGAAAACAACAACAGTGTTGTCTGCCCGCTCAAGCCTAAGGAATGCCACGGGGTCCCACAACCCCTATCGACTCCCGAAGGGATCCTACTCTTCTCAACCGACCACGCTGGGAACATCAACCAACACGCTGGGAGGAAAAGGACCAGAACCAGTAGGATTACCGTTACCCAGCAGGAAACCACTGCCTGGGGACCATGTCAGGGACATCGACAACCATCCTTAACACTTAGCCTTGGGAAGACAACACGACCTCTAAACCTCAAAACATTGATCAGAGTCAACTATAACATATCCTCGATAACAAGAGATTCAATTATAATCATGCCCTAAGGCTAGATCCGAGCTACCCGAGAGCCTCGGATAGGCGATCAACCCATCGCCCGCCTAACCTCATATGCCTCTAATGCATACAATGCATGAACCTATACAAACATCTACCCTAGATGTCTCTAAATACCACCACATCAGTTATAGGTTCAACAGATATACAATAGCCCTCGACACTCGCCGGCAAGGGCCTAGGTTCCACAATTCCTCATTAGCTAGCACTCATAGCTAGCTAATGGCTAGGCAACCAAATAAGCATTTAACTACTTATCAAACCAAGCATTAAGTGCTAATAAAACCACAATTCACCCAAAAGGGTAAGCACGCGATTAAATCCTCCATTTCAATAGAAATCCCTTGAAAACCCCATGAAAACAACGCGCATGCATCCCAACATGCTTAAATACTTATCACAAACGAAGTCCGTTTAAGAAAGGCCAAGAAACAGTGTTTAAGGGCTCACGGTCGATCCGACAGTCGACCGTACGGTCGATGTCACGGTCGATCCGACGGTCGACTGTGAGACCAAAACGAGGAAAAACACATGGGTGACGGTTGATCGGTACATCGACCGTGGGAAGCCGAAAACGGGACATAGCCTCATGGACGATGCGACGGTCGATCTGACGGTCGACCGTGAGGCGGAATGAAAAGGTGAGGGAGTCCGCGGTCAATCGGTACATCGACCGTGGGAAATCAAAAACCCGACAGAGCCTGACGGACGAAGCGACGGTCGATTTGACGGTCGACCGTCAGGCTCAAAAGAAGAGTATCAACAATTGACGGTCGATCCACCGATCCACCGTCGAGCCTACTGCACAGTTCATCAGAACAGTGCCGGAAATCCAATTTCTTGGATTTGAATGATCAAATCAAGTTGGAAGTTGATGAAACTTTGCAAGCATGTGTAAAAGATAACCAGGAAGCTAATGGTATGATCAAAACACGATTGTGATGGTTAAATCTCAAACCTAGGTCTCAATGGCCGAAAACCGACAAAACGGCGATAATACGGGAATCATCCGATAAAATATGAAAAACGACTGATAGGAAAACAAGAAGCAAGGTAGACAACACATGCTACAAGCTACACAACATTCTAACATGTATTCCTACAGCGAAAGCACATAAAACCTATCCTAGGAGAACCCGATCATAAGATCGAGGTAGAAACACCTACTTGGGCAAGTAGGGCAGCTCCTCCTCCGATCCCTCAACTCCGATCGCCGAAATCCGCTAATCGAAAGCCGCGCTCCGAAGCCCTAGCACAGCCGTAGGAGAGAGAGAGAGAGAAAACGACAGGAGGGAAGAAAGAAAGAGAGAGAGAAAGGGGCATGCCTTATATAGAGATTAGGATTGATCTCAGCCGTCCGATTCGATCTTTCCTGATCGAGCTCCGATCTTCCGATCGGACGCGCCCTGAAGGTTCTAATCAAACACATACATCAATCCAAGGCCGTGTGTGAAACGCCAGTGTGAAACTGACCACCAGGGAGCATATTTACCAAAATGCCCATGGGGTCGAAATCGCCACACGATTGCCCGATCGTGCACGACGCGGAAACAAATCAACAGGAAAACGACCCTCGACCCACGCGGTAGAGCCAAGTCAGAGGGATGGGCCCTCACATAAAGCCTATCCTAGGAGAACCCGATCATAAGATTTAGGTAGAAACACCTACTTGGGCAAGTAGGCCAGCTCCTCCACCGATCCCTCAACTCCGATCGCCGAAATCCGCTCCTCGAAAGCCGCGCTCTGAAGCCCTAGCACAGCCGTAGGAAAGAGAGAGAGAGAGAGAAAACGACAGGAGAGAAGAGAAAGAAAGAGAGAGAAAGGGACATGCCTTATATAGAGGTTAGGATCGATCTCAGCTGTCCGATTCGATCTTTCCTGATCGAGCACCGATCTTCCGATCGGACGCGCCCTTAAGGTTCTAATCAAACATATACATCAATCCAAGGCCGTGTGTGAATCACGGGTGTGAAACTGACCACTAGGGAGCATATTTATCAAAATGCCCCTGGGTCGAAATTGCCATACGATCACCCGATTGCACCCGACGCGGAAACAAACCAACAAAAAAATGGCCCTCGACCCACGCGGTCGAGCCAGGTCAGAGGGATGGGCCCTCACAACCTAACAACCTTAAAAAGAATTTCGTGCCGAAATTCAATAAGGATGAAGCCGGGGAAAAAGAATCAACTAGGCCTACCTGCACAACCAAAGCTACAACTAGGGGCGCCAACACCCATAACGAGGAACTACCTGAAGATGTGAACAGTCGGGGAAACTCCCGACGCATGCGATCCTCTCATTCCCATGTCAGACTCTCTGCAGTGCCATACCTCCATCTGACCATGACCAACGGTAACGATCTGCCTCTCAGCACCTGATCCCGTCTGTCCAAGATCTGCACTGGCTGTTCGATGTAGGTGGCATCCTCCTCCACCTCGATGTCATCGTGTCTGATCACGTGAGATGGATCTGGAATGTACTTTCTCAGCATCGATACATGGAAGGTGGGGTGGACTGCTGACATGTGCAGGGGTAGACCCAACTGGTAGGCGACTACTCCAATGCGCCTGACGATCTCAAATGGGCCAGTGAACCTCGGCGCTAACTTGCCCCTGTTACCAAACCTGATCGACCCTCTGCGCGGGGACACCTTCAGTAGCACTCTGTCGCCAACTGCGAACTCCAGGTGTGAGGCCCGCTGGGTCTATCGTGGGACAAGATGCCTGCGCCTGGAGGGCGGGGCTAAGTCGGGTAGCCGGGTAAGCAATCCCACAACGCCTGGGTATGGTCCGGGTTCGATATAAGTATATAGTAAGCCCTTAATTGGCACAACGCGTTTTAAAGCCGTGCTGGCAGTGATCCATCAGAAAACTCCATGGTTAAGCGTGTTCGACCTGGAGTAGTCACACGATGGGTGACCTACTGGGAAGTTTTCTCAGATTTCTACGGTGAGCCAAAAGCGGAGAATATTGTGTCGGGTGGATCATGGTCGGACTGGGAGCCCGCGGGTCGAGGCCCAGTGGAGGGCCGGGGTGTTACAGTATCGTATCAGAGCCAGTTCCCAGCCGAAAATTGTGCCAGCGAGGACGCTGGGCCTCAAAGGGGGTGGATTGTAAGGGCCACTGGGTCTACCGTGGGACAAGATGCCTGCGCTTGGAGGGCGAGGCTGAGTCGGGTAGCCGGGTAAGCAATCCCACAACGCCTGGGTATGGTCCGGGGTTCGATATAAGTATATAGTAAGCCCTTAATAGACACAACGCGTTTTAAAGCCGTGCTGGCAGTGATCCGCCAGAAAACTCCAAGGTTAAGCGTGCTTGCTTTGGAGCGGTCCCGGGATGGGTGACCCACTGGGAAGTTTTCCTAGATTTCTGCGGTGAGCCAAAAGTGGACAATATTGTGTCGGGTGGGGCCCTCGGGTGGATCCTGGTTGGACCGGGAGCCCGCGGGCCGGGGCCCAGTGGAGGGTCGGGGCGTTACAGTATGGTATCAGAGCCGGTTCCCAGCCAGAAATTGTGCCGGCGAGGACGCTGGGCCTCTAAGGGGGTGGATTGTGAGGCCCGCTGGGTCTACCGTGGGACAAGATGCCTGCGCCTGGACGGCGGGGCTGAGTCGGGTAGCCGGGTAAGCAATCCCACAACGCCTGGGTATGGTCCGGGTTCGATATAAGTATATAGTAAGCCCGTAATTGACACAACGCGTTTTAAAGCCGTGCTGGCAATGATCCGTCAGAAAACTCCATGGTTAAGCGTGTTCGACCTGGAGTAGTCACACGATGGGTGACCTATTGGGAAGTTTTCCCAGATTTCTACGGTGAGCCAAAAGCGGACAATATTGTGTCGGGTGGATCCTGGTCGGACTGGGAGCCCGCGGGTCGGGGCCCAGTGGAGGGCCGGGGTGTTACACCAGGGGACGTCGCCTGCGGTCTGCGTAGCTCTGCCGACTCTGCACCGTCAGAAGCCTCTGCTTGATCTGAGCCAACCTCTCTGATGACTGTCTGATGATGTCCGGACCGGTAAGGGATGCCTGCCCAACCTCCGTCCAACACACAGGTGGGCGACACAGTCTGCCGTACAACGCCTCACAGGGTGCAAAACCCAAACTGCCCTAAAAGCTGTTGTTGTAGGCAAACTCCACCAGAGTCACGTGCTGCTCCCTTGTACCTCCAGCGTCTAGCACACATGCTCTGAGCATGTCCTCCAAGATCTGGATAGTCTGCTCCGACTGCCCGCCTGTCTGAGGGTGGAAAGCTGTGCTGAAAGTCAGTGTCGTCCCCAAGGAGTCCTGGAAGCTGCTCCAGAACCTGCCGGTGAATCTGGGATCTCTTTCTGACACTATCGACACGGGGATGCCGTGCAGTCGTACCATGTCGTTGACTGATGAGTGCATGAAAGTGTACTCTGAACAACCTTAAAACCATCTCAATTGCTATATTTTCACCCTTAATCAACTTCTTTAGCACTATTTTTATACTTTTATATGCTTCACATAGTTGTTTGGAAAATGCAGAAAATTGGAGCTAAAAGAAGCTGAAAAGAGCATATGGATCAACTTCAAAAATTAATCTGTACCTTCTCATGAAGAACCAGATGATGTGCCATATATGGTTGGAAAGTTCTTGAAGTCTAGATTCTGGAGAATTTTACGGTTCGTGATTCCGAGTTTCCTAAAGGAAGTTACGGCAATTTTAGTACCGATGGCGCAGTCTGAATGGCAGAACAGAAAATAAGCTGGAAGTCCGAGCGATCCGCCGATCGATCGGACCACGCAGAATCGTGACAGAACATGTGTTTTTTGGCTGAACATGGTCCGATCGATCCATCCATCCCTCCTATGGGGTCCGATCGATCCGACACCAATGGTCCGATCGATCGGACTCGGGAAAAGCCAAAAATAGCGGATTTTTACTCAACCGATCGATCCAACACTCATAGTTCGATCGATCGGACTTGGGAATTAAAGGTTGACAGAACGTATGCTTTTTAGAGGAACACAGTTCGATCGATCCATCCATCGATCGGACTCGGGAATAGCCAGAGACGGAGGATTTTTACGAAATCGATCGATCCGACTCCCTTAGTCCGATTGATCGGACACGGGCGAAAATAGAAGTTGAAGATTTTAATGAGACCGATCGATCCAACATCCCGAGAAGGATCGATCGGACGTTCCCAGTGAATTAAATCAACGGGTTAGATCAAATCCGTTGATGGAGAGACTTTGGGGCTATAAATAGGACTCTTTCTAGGGTTTGAGGGGGACTTCTTGGACGTTTTTGGAGGCTCTTTTCTGGGTGTTTTCCCAAAGGAAGAAGATGGAGGAATCTCCATCCATGACTGAGTAATCCGCGGGCATGGCGGACGGATGATCTAGCAAGGATTAGGGTTTCTTCTCCAACAATGGTTCATAGTTTTTAATCTTTATTGTTAAACTCTTCTTATGTATTGGATCTTCACAGATTGCTTTGTGGTTAAACATTATTATAAATCCAGTCATGCTTCTTTTATGATATTGTGATCCCATAGCTATCTCCTTTGATTCTCCTACCGAGTCTCGTGAGACCTTTGCTATGCATTGCCCGTAGTGACAGCTGGTATTGTGTATTCTTAGGGATCTGGTTAGATAAGGTTGGGGTTCTATACCGTGAGATCTTTGCTATGCATTGCCGATTGTGAGAGTTGGTATTGTGTATTCTTAGAGATCCAGTTAGAGTTAGGGCTTTGTCCCGATGAACTTTTGCTGCGCGTTGCCTGTAGTGACAGCCGGTATCGTGTATTCTTAGGTTTGGTTGGATGAAGTTAGCACTATAAAAAGGAAGAACCAATCGTAGGAAGATACATTTATATATTTTATCAGATTCATCATTCTATATCTTCCGGTTAAGGTGATTGGGATGTGAATCCCTTAACTGAGTACCATATGAACCAGTGAGAAGAGAAGAACCTAAATCCGAGTGAAGTGATTCCTGAAGCCAAGCCTCATTCAAACCTTGATTTCTTTCGTTAACTTTATCTTACCATCACATCTACGATCTATTTTCTTAACTTTTACGCTCTTGATTGTTTTCGATACATTGTTATCTGTGTTTCTGGATCTTTCCTGCTTGTCTCTTTGTGGGATTCGACCTCTCTTATGCTGTACTGCACCGCGACCGCTGTGCGTGACACATTTGAACGACATCATTGACGTACCTCTGGGTCAGTCTGGCAACTGGATCTGTCGTCCTCATGGGGAGGAAATGAGCCGATTTGGTCAGTCGATCGACAATGACCCAAATCGCATCATTCCCCCTCGGTGTCCTGGATAGCCCGGTGACGAAGTCCATAGCTATATGTTCCCACTTCCACTCTGGCACAGGAAGTGGCTGCAACAAACCTGGTGTCCGTCGGTGCTCTGCCTTCACCTTCTGACAGGTGAGGCATCTGGAAACAACTCTGCCACTGACCTCTTCATCCCGCACCACCAAAACTGTCGGCGCAGATCGTGGTACATCTTTGTGCTCCCGGGTTGAACGGCGAAACAGGAGTGGTGGAACTCGTGAAGGATCTCCTCTCGTAGCGCGGGGTCTGCTGGAACTGCAACTCTGCCTCTGATGAGTAGACCACTGTCTGCCGACACTGTCCAGCCCTCAACCGCGTGCTCGGTGCCGACCGGAGCACGGGTCTCCACAAGCTCTGGATCTCCAACCTGTGCCTCGATCACTCTGGCCAAAAGAACTGGAATGCTGCGAACAACATATAGGAAACTACCTGCCGCCCGGTGCTCAAAGTCAAGCCCGAACTGACCCACTGTCTCTAGCATCTGCCACTGCCGAGCTGACATCACTGCCAAGGTCACCCGACTGTCTCTGATCTGCCTGCTGAGAGCGTCTGCTACGACGTTTGCCTTACCAGGGTGGTAATGCAACTCGAAGTCGTAGTCCTCTAAAAGTTCCATCCACCGCCGCTGCCTGAGGTTGAGGTCACGCTGGGTGAACACGTGCCTCAAACTCTTATGATCAAAGTACACCAGGAACCGCTCCCCGTAGAGATAGTGCCACCACGTCTTCAGAGCGAAGACAACCGCTGCAAGCTCGAGGTCGTGAACTGGATAGTTCCTCTCATGGGTCTTCAGCTGCCTGGAACCGTAGGCCACCACATAGCCCTCCTGCGTAAGCACACAGCCTAGACCCTCCCCACTGGCGTCGCAAAAGACACTGTAGCTGACGCCTCGCTCTGGAACTATCAGGATCGGTGCACTCGTCAGTCTGGTTCTCAACTGGATGAACGCCTACTCGCAAGCCTCACCCCAAACAAATGGGACCGCCTTCTGTGTCAATCTGGTCAGCGGGGCTGCACCCCTGGAGAAGTCCCGCACGAACCTCCGGTAGTATCCTGCCAAGAGGGGGGTGAATTGGACTCTTTTTCCAAAATCTAGATCAATGAAAAAACCAGGTAGGAGAGAACTAATACCTTAAAAGCTTGTAGATGGAATGAAACTAAAGCAAAATAGCATGCAAGAATAATATTAAGAAGGTTAGAGAGATGGCACCGATTTTATAGTGGTTCGACCCAACTCTTGGTCTACGTCCACTTCTCCCAAGGCTCCCCTTGAGGTTTCACTACTTGCAAATTCTTTACAAGCTTTTCCTCCAAGCTTCTTGGTGCTTGGTGACCTTACACTCACAACCACTTGCTGTTGAATATCTCTCAAGATACCTCTTCACACTTGAAGAAGGTTTACAAAAGGTTGTAGAACAAAAGAGAATAAGTAGAAAGCTTCTCTAAAACTTGCTCAGATGATCTCAATAATAATGATCAAAGTTGTGGCAAGTTTACATCAAGGAATTACTTATATTTGGGCTTCAACCAGCTCAACAAGGAGCTCCAACGGCTGTCTCCAACTCTCCAACGGCTAGTTTTTTACTCTGCGCGTTGCTGGCGGTCGATCCATGCATCGTCTGTTACGTATAAAAACTCAGCCTTTTTGCTCGACGGTCGATCCACGCATCGTCCGTCACTCTCACGGTTGACCGTGACATCTATTGTCACATCGTCCGTCAGCCTCTGTTGAGAGAATCGCTTCCCAGGGTCGATGCTCGGATCGACCGTCGTTCCTTTACTTTTCTTCATAAGTGCGCCACGGTCGACCGCCGCATCAACCGTCGCATCGACCGTCGCATCCTCCGTCAGGCTCTGTCAAGAAAAATGCTTCCCACGGTCGATGCACCGATCGACTGTCGCTTCTTCACTTTTCTTCATTAATGCGCCACGGTCGACCGCCGCATCGACCGTCGAATCGTCCGTCAGGCTCTGTGAAGAAAAACGCTTTCCACGGTTGATGCACCGATCGATCGTGAGCCAATAACGCATATTTCCAAGTATGATGCATTCAACACATGGATCGACCGTCACATTTCCACGGTCGATCCTTGCATCGACCGTCAGTACAAAAATGACTTAAATATTGAATTTAAGATTTCCAATTAAAGGAGTAATAAATATTAGACATATATTTTATCATTTAATGTATATTGGCATCATCAAAACAAGGTTAGGATCAACAATCTCCCCCTTTTTGATGATGACAATCCTTTTAAATGTGATGATAAAATATTTTGACTCCCCCTTAACCAATGCATCCTTTTCCTTCAAAAAATGTGTTCTAAAGTGAATTTTCAAGATGCATATAAGTCATATATCTTTAAAATGATATTAAAAGTTCCATTCAAGATATGTTGACATAATAGTTTGGATTTTAGCTTCTTCACTTCTTTTCAATAATAACATTTAAGCTTTTATGAAGTGATTTCATATTGATCATTGAGATTAAAACATTGTACCAGTACATCATACCAATATCCAAACACATCTGCATTTCATTCAAAAGATTCCAATATTTGCATACAATACTTCCATTCAAAATCATTCGGAAAAACTTGAATTTACAAGACTTTCATTTCAAAACAAAGTTTTCCAAAATACATAAAGATATGAAATGTAGAAATGTAGGGCTATTGTTCATATTCATTCATCACACTTTTTCTCCCCCTTTGGCATAATCAAAAAGAAGTAAGAAGGATGAGGAATTAGGATCAATCAACTGAAGGAGTGGTAGGTGGGAATTCAGTCTTGATGTAGGCGAAAATGTCTTCAAGTTGCTTAGACATCTTGGCTTGATCTCCGGTGATTGTTGCTTGGGAAGTCATGATGTCTCCTAGACTTACTTCCATTCTTCCCAACCTTGCTTCAAGCTCATCAAGTCTTTGTGCCGTGTTGCGACGAGATCGGCTACTGGAAGATTCTCCTTGATGTCATTCAAGTAAAGGCTCTCCCCCTAAATTTTCCTCCTCATGCTCTTCTTGATGCTCATCTTCTTCATCTCCACTGACATCAGGCCAACCGAGGCCTAAGGCTCGTTTGGCGGCCTTCATCCTTTTGTAGGTAGACTTGTTGAAGGGTTGAGAAAGGGGTTTTCGTTCATCAACTACTTAGTTTAGGGTGAGGGCTTGGAAAATTTTTGTTAGAAGCCCCCCAAAAGGAAGTGATTGCCTAGCATTAAGATTAAGCATCTCCTTGATAAGGAGATAACCTAGGTTAAGAGGCTTCTTCCTAACCATGCAAGAAAGAACATAGGCATGGATGGGTTTCAAGTGATCATGATGGCCAAGCTTAGGAAAAAGGTTTATTCCTAGGAAGTGGGCAAGCTCCCTAAATTGTTGGTGTAGGCTATTTAATTCTATAGGGTTTTTCTCAACTAGGAGAGCCTTAAGGATTGTCTTTCTCCCTTATTTATCCTTATCAATTTGGTTGAGGTCCTCATAGGAAGTAAAGTAAATGCACTCTCCTTGATTTAGTGCATCTAGTAACTCATTCAACCATTCTATGGTAATTTTGATTTCATTTCCATAGACATAGCTACTAAGAGCTACACAACCTTCATCATCTATATCCTCAGTCATATTGCAATAAAAATATCTAACTATTTCGGGATAAATGTACTGAGGCATCTCTAAGTATTTGTTCCAACCTATATCAGTGAAAAATTGTTCAACTACATGTTTCTTTCTTATAGGCAATTGTAGAGCTCTACCTGAGACAACAAATTTATCCTTAAATTTAGGCCAGGAGTTATACCTATCCTTATTTAGGAAGAGGTAGTCGTCGTAGGAAGGGGTAGGTTGAGGATTGGATGAAGAGCCGCCTTCCAAACCTTTGGCTTTCTTCGTCCCGGTTGGCTTCTTTGCTGCTACCGTCTTCCTTTTCCCAGCTTGACTTGGTTCCTCAGGTGGAGGAGGGCCGGCATTCTTGGTACGAGGCATGGTGCACCGACTGGTTAGGATTTTGAGAGGGGAAGAGGAGATCGTGGTTTGAGAGAGAGGAGGAGCACGGTCGTTTGAAGAAGTTAGGGCACGGTCGAACCAGGAGAAGAATGAAGGGTTAATCGGGAGTTATAAGGGGAGATTAGAGAGGAAATGACTTAAATAGCCCCTACTTAAGTTGTCACACGGTCCGTGGCGGTCGATCGTAAGAACTTGGCGGTCGACCGTCGCAAACATTTTGTGTAAAAAGGCAATCACACGGTCGACCGTGGCACACAATAGGTTTAATTGTCTAAAAATGAAAGCCCACGGTCGTTCCGAGGAAGTTGGCGGTCGACCGTCCAGTGCGAATGTACGCACGGTCGACCGTTAAGAAGTCTGGATCGGCCATCAGTTCTAGAAAGTGAGTTTTGAAATTCAATTTAAAATCATTTTTAAATCAAAACATCACAAAACTTTGCATGCACATGTAACTGAATATTATGAGACAAAAATCACTCATCAATCATGATATTAACTTAATTTACCAAAATTTAGCATTCAAGTTGGATATGGTATGAAAAACAGATAAAGAGCTGACCATACTTTTTTCTTTTAGCTCCTTTATTTTGGACATCCATTGGACATCCCAAGCTCCCTTAGTAGATATAGAAATCTGTTTTCACTCAAGGGTTTGTTTAGAATATCCGCAATTTGATGTTCGGTGCTAACAAATTCAAGTGCTATATCTCCTTCCTGTGTATGATCACGGAGGAAATGGTGTCTAATTTCTATGTGCTTTGTTCTAGAATGAAGGATGGGATTTTTAGATAAGTTTATGGCACTAGTGTTGTCACATCTGATGGGCATTTTTCCTACATGTATGTTGTAATCTTCCAATTGCATTTTCATCCAAAGTAATTTTGCACAACAACTACCCACCGCAATGTATTCCGCTTCGGCGATGGATAAAGCAACTGAATTTTGCTTCTTGGAGAACCAAGAAACAAGTGCATGACCAAGAAAGTGACATGCACCACTTGTGCTTTTTCTATCAAGCCTACATCCGGCAAAATCCGCATCGGAGTAGCCAATTAGATCAAAAGATGATCTTCTAGGATACCACAAACCATAATTTTGGGTTCCTATTAGATATCTAAAGATCCTCTTGACCGCAACCAAATGAGATTCCTTAGGACAAGATTGATATCTAGCACAAAGGGAAACACTAAACATGATGTCCGGTCTACTAGCGGTTAAATAGAGTAGAGAACCAATCATCCCTCTATAAAGTGTTTGTTCAACTGGTTTCCCATCTTCGTCCTTGTCTAATTTGAGTATTGTACACATGGGGCTTCTATAAATTTTGGATTCAACAAAATGATATTTCTTGAGTAGGTCTCTAGTGTATTTGGCTTGATTTAGAATGATTCCTTCACGAGTTTGCATGATTTGTAATCCAAGAAAATAATTCAACTCTCCCATCAAGCTCATCTCAAACTCACTTTGCATACATGTGGCAAATTCATCACAAAGTTTATCATTTGTAGACCCAAAAATAATATCATCAACATAAATTTGAACCAAGAGCAAATCTTTTCCTTTTGATTTGGTAAATAATGTAGTATCAATTTTTCCTCTACAAAAATCATTATCCATCAAGAATTTACTAAGCCTTTCATACCAAGCTCTAGGAGCTTGTTTTAATCCATACAAGGCTTTAGTGAGTTTGAATACATGATCTTTCAATTTGTAGTCTTCAAATCCGGGGGGTTGTTCAACATAGACTTCTTCTTTTAGTAAACCATTCAAAAAAGCACTCTTAACATCTATTTGATATAATTTGAAATCTTTGTAAGATGCAAAAGCTAGAAGTAGTCTTATTGCCTCAAGTCTAGCTACCGGTGCAAAAGTTTCATCAAAATCAATTCCTTCTTGTTGGTTGAAACCTTTTGCAACTAGTCAAGCTTTATTCCTTGTAATTGTTCCCGATTCATCCATTTTGTTTCTAAAAACTCATTTAGTACCAATAACGAGATGATCATAAGGTCTAGGTACCAAATTTCAAACTTCATTTCTTTCAAATTGATTCAACTCTTCTTGCATTGCTAAGATCCAATGATCATCCTCTAGTCCTTCCTCAATCGTTTTAGGCTCAATTTGAGATAGGAAGGCTAGATTTGCACATGCATTTAACGAAGATCTAGTTTGGATTCCTCTTGATGGCTCACCAATTATCATTTCCTTTGGGTGTGAAGATGCATATTTCCAATCTTTTGGCAAATCATGATGTTGATCACTAAGTATAATCTCAAGGGATTCCTCAAATCTATCATTAAATTCTTCAACATCATGTTGGGTTTCATCCAATAAGTCTTTTGATTTGTCATTTGGGATTTCCTCATCTTTACCATTATCAATTCTACTAGGAATTAAAATCATTTCATCAAATATAACATGCATTGATTCTTCAACCACCAAGGTCCTTTTATTGAAGATTCTATAACTTTTGTTTCTTCTCGAGTATCCAAGAAAAACTCCTTCATCGGATCTAGCATCAAATTTTCCAAGACTATCCTTGCCATTGTTCAAGATAAAGCATTTGCAACCAAAAGCTCTAAAGTACCCAATATTTGGAATTCTTCCTTTCCAAAGCTCATAAGGGGCTTTCTTCAAAATGAGTCTCAAAGTTACTCTATTTATCACATGGTAAGAAGTATTAATTGCTTCGGCCCAAAAATACTTAAGAAGATTATTTTCACATAATAAGGTTCTAGCCATGTCTTGTAGGGTTCTATTTTTCCTTTCAAGAACAATATTTTCTTGAGGGGTTTTAGGTGATGAGAAGTTATGGGAAATCCCGTTGTTATTGCAAACTTTTTCTAGATAGGAATTCTTGAATTCTCCTCTATGGTCACTTCTAATGCATCTAATGAGAATACCTTTCTCATTTTGGACTCTTCTACAAAAGTTGAATTCCTCAAAGACTTCATCTTTGTGTGCAAGGAAAATCACCCAAGTGTATCTAGTGTAGTCATCTACTAAAACAAATCCATATGAGCTACCACCTAAGCTAGTTGGTTTAGTAGGCCCAAAAAGGTCCATATGAATGAGTTCTAGTGCTCTTGTTGTGGAAACTATATCTTTAGACTTGAAAGAGGATTTTACTTGTTTTCCTCTTTGACATGCTTCACAAATCTTATCTTTCCCAAATTTGATCTTGGGAAGTTCAAGAACAGGGTCTTTTCGAGAGAGTTTGGAAATTAAATTCATGTGAGCATGTCCAAGTCTCCTATGCCATAACCAAGAATTATCATTTAAAGCACTAAGACATAAATTATCATGGCAAATAAGATCATTAAGATAAAATGTATACACATTACCATCACGATGACCAACTAGTATCATTTTATCATTAATAGCATTCTTAACATAGTATTTTGAATTTTCAAAAATGACTTTGTTACCTCTATCACATAATTGACTAATGCTAAGTAAATTATGTTTCAAATCTTCTACCAAAAGGACGTTTTCAATAATAGTGGAAGAGGTTTTACCAATATTGCCAATGCCAATTATTTTTCCTTTTGCATTGTCTCCAAAGGTCACAATTCCTCCATCTTTGGATTGGAAGGTTGAGAACATGCTCCTTTCTCCCGTCATGTGTCTTGAGCATCCACTATCAAGGTACCATCTTTTAGCCTTTGTGTTGGTCTTGATCTTGGATCTCATGCATTCCTACAAATAGGAGATCAAACCTTGATTTTTGGTACCCAAATTTTTTTGGGTCCATTTGCATTAGTACTATGCATAAGAGAAGAAGATGAATGTCTAGGTGCCCAAATTTTTTTAGCATTAGCATTCCTCATTAGATAGCAACTAGGTGCAATGTGACCTACTTTGCAACAATAATGACATATAGGTGCTTGTGTTACCTTAGGAGGATGAGAAGAAGCTTTAACAAAGTTAGTCTTCTTTTGGTTGTTCACCTTCCTAGGGTTGTAGCCAATTCCTTCCTTGTTTAAGGAGTTCCTTTGGCTATCAAGGATCTCATCTAACTTGTCTCTACTCTTCACGAATTTTGGTATAGTGATTTTTAAGTCATTTACCTCAAGAGTGAGATCTCTCTTGGATTTCCTCAAGAAGATAAGTTCCCTTTGCATATCATAGTTTGTGTTCTTCAATATGGTGAGCTCATATTGAGTGTCCTTGAGTTCATCCTCAAGTGTGTCATTTGTGTCACAAGACTTGTTATCTAACATACATTTGTTTTCTTTTTCTAAAGTTCCAATCCTTACAAGTAGCATAGTATTTTTTTTTAAGGTCTTTGAAATCATTAGCTAAAGCATGATAAGCATAAAAAAGTTCTTCAAATGCAAGCTCATCCTCTACCTCATTTTCCTCTTCTTCCTCATCTCCATGTGCCATTAAGCATATGTTGGCTACCCCTTATTCTTCTTCATCGGATGAAGTATCCACATCACTTTCTCCCCAAGTAGCCATCATTGCTTTCTTTTTCTTGAACTCCTTCTTGGAGGGCTTCTTGAGTTGAGGACAATCAAACTTGATGTGTCCGGGTTTCCCACACTCATAACATATGATTTCATTTGAGTTAGAAGAAGTAGGATTGTATTTTTCACCTTTGGGGAATTTCTTCTTGAAGAATTTCTTTCCTCCTTAGCGCTTGAAGATCTTTTGTATTCTTCTTGATATCATCACCAACTCCTCATCGTCATCTCTATCACTTGAATCGGATGAGTCTTTGTTAGATGACTTGAAGGCAACCGTCTTCTTCTTTTTATCTCCCTCTTCGTTGCTTCTCTTCAAATTCATCTCATAGGTCATGAGGGAACTCATGAGCTCATCTAGTGACAATTTTGATAGATCCTTGGCTTCTTCGATCGCTGTCACTTTTGGATCCCAAGACTTAGGTAGACACCTAAGAATCTTCCTCACAACCTCATCGTTAGCATAAATTCTTCCAAGAGATTCACGAATATTCAATATGTTGGTAAAATGTGTAAACATCTCATTAATAGTTTCATCATTCTTCATGCAAAAGAGTTCATACTCATGTACAAGCATACTGATTTTTGACTCTTTAACACGACTTCTTCCCTCGTAAGTAACCTCATGTTTGTCCCATATCCCTTTTGCGGATTTGCATGTAGAGACCCTATTGAATTCACTAGGGCTAAGGGCACAAAATAGAAAGCTTTTGGCCTTGGCATTAGTTTGAAGGTTCTTGAGGTCAATCGGGGTGTAGTCACTCTTTGCCTTTGGGACTTCTTTCCCATCAACAATTTTAGTAGGGATATAAGGTCCATCCTCTATTACTAACCAGGCCTCATAGTCCATTGACTGAACAAAAATTTCCATTTTTGTTTTCCAGTAATTATAGTTTGAACCATTGAAGTAGGGTGGCCTATTGGTAGCTTGTCCCTCTATGTTTTCCATCTCTAGATAGGATCCTCTAAGGGTTGTTACACCACTAAAATAGAGACATAGCTTTGATACCAATTGAAGGTCGAAGAGGGGGGTGAATTGGACTCTTTTTCGAAAATCTAGATCAATGGAAAAACCAGGTAGGAGAGAACTAATACCTTAAAAGCTTGTAGATGGAATGAAACTAAAGCAAAATAGCATGCAAGAATAATATTAAGAAGGTTAGAGAGATGGCACCGATTTTATAGTGGTTCGACCCAACTCTTGGTCTACGTCCACTTCTCCCAAGGCTCCCCTTGAGGTTCCACTACTTGCAAATTCTTTACAAGCTTTTCCTCTAAGCTTCTTGGTGCTTGATGACCTTACACTCACAACCACTTGCTGTTGAATATCTCTCAAGATACCTCTTCACGCTTGAAGAAGGTTTACAAAAGGTTGTAGCACAAAAGAGAATAAGTAGAAAGCTTCTCTAAAACTTACTCAGATGATCTCAATAATAATGATCAAAGTTGTGGCAAGTTTACATCAAGGAATTACTTATATTTGGGCTTCAACCAACTCAACAAGGAGCTCCAACGGCTCTCTGCAACTCTCCACCGGCTAGTTTTTTACTCTGCGCGTTGCTGGTGGTCGATCCATGCATCGTCCGTCACGTATAAAAACTCAGCCTTTTTGCTCGACGATCGATCCACGCATCGTCCATCACTCTCACGGTCGACCGTGACATCGACCGTCACATCGTCCGTCAGCCTCTGTTGAGAGAATCACTTCCCAGGGTCGATGCTCGGATCGACCTTCACTCCTTTACTTTTCTTCATAAGTGCGCCACGGTCGACCGCCGCATCGACCATCGCATCGTCCGTCAGGCTCTGTCAAGAAAAACGCTTCCCACGGTCGATGCACCGATCAACCGTCGCTTCTTCACTTTTCTTCATTAATGCGCCACGGTCGACTGCCGCATCGACCGTCGCATCGTCCGTCAGGCTCTGTGAAGAAAAACGGTTCCCACGGTCGATGCACCGATCGACCGTGAGCGAATAATGAATATTTCCAAGTATGACGCATTCAACACGGTAGATCCATGGATCGACCGTCACATTCCCACGGTCAATCCTTGCCTCGATTGTCAGTACAAAAATGACTTAAATATTGAATTTAAGATTTCCAATTAAAGGGGTAATAAGTATTAAACGTATATTTTATCATTTAATGGATATTGGCATCATCAAAACAAGGTTAGGATCAACAAAACAAGGTTTAAAATCTATCTGGAAGTCTACTGCTCTGGAAGGAGGAAGGACCGGTAGCTCGTCTGGGAAGTCGTCAGTAAACTCACAAACTACTGCCGGCAAACTGCTCTCTCGACTGCCCTCTGTAGTGAACAAGGAAAGACGCGCCAGTAAAGCTGACAGCTGGCCCTCACGCCTGGGAAAGCAACCACACATGAGGGAACCGGTCGACTGGCGATCCCCCAGCAAAACAAAACGAGCACCGTCAGGTGTCCAAGCAGTCACCCTGCGACTGCCACAGTCGATGACGGCTCGGTATGAAGTCAGCCAATCCATATCGAGGATCACGTCGAACCCGACCATGTCTAGCACCCGAAGGTCTAGAAAGACACGGAGGCCCCCAACCTCCAACTCGCAAGAACGGCAAATCTGACCGGTGTGTCTAGGTGTAGTGTGACTCTAAGGGGCTCAGTCTCTAGCCCTAGCGATGCCACACACTCGCTAGCTACAAAGGAATGAGACGCCCCAGAATCTATCAGAATATCTACAAATGAATTGAAAAGCTGAAAGGTACCTCTGAGGACTGGAGGGTCAACTGGGGCTGGTGGAAGAGCTAAAGTCTGCTGGGGTGGCGGGTACTGGTAGGGCTGGAAAGGTGGCTGAACCCGGTCTGGGTACTCGCGGTCTGGAAGTGCGTAGACTCCCCCTCTGGGCCTGCCTCGACCTCCGCCGCGACCTCTGCCTCTCCCGGCTCCTGGTGTCCGCCAACCTCAGCCTGCTCCGCCACGAACGGAATGTGCCTTCAACGTCGGACAGTCTCGGTGAAAGTGCCCTGGCTGCTGGCACTCGAAGCACACGGGAGGTCCAAGCGCTAGCTGCTGGCTCTGGCCTTCTCCCCCGGACGTCTGCCCCTGAGGCCCAACTGTAAGGAGTGGCTGGCCTCCCTGCCTGGGCTGCTGCTGGTACTGGGTTGGGTGACGCTGGTATGGCTGCTGGTGTCCTGAGAATCTTCGCTGCCTCCACGAACCTCCTCTGCCCTGAGCTGCTCTCTATGGCTGCCCTCTGCCACTGGCACTCGCAGACGACGTCGGCTAGACTGCCCTGGGCCCAGGCTCCTGCAACTGGGCCTCAACAGCTAAGGCACAGTCCAGCGCCTCTGCGTACGTGCTAGCGTGTTGAGCCGCGATCAAACACCTTAGCTCGGGCCTAAGCCCCCACTGGAACTGCTCTACTCTGGCAAGAGGGTCCGCCGACACCGCTCCGGCAAATCTGGCTAGTCTAGTGAACCTAGCTGCATACTGCACTACCGACTGAGTACCCTGAGAAAGGGTCTGGTACTCACGGACAAGGGCCGAGCGCGCACTGCGGGGAAAGAATGCGCCGAGAAAAGACGAACGAAACAGGGCCCACGATGGGTCACTCCCGTCCCTGGTGGCCTGAACAGAGCGCCACCAGTCCAAATTGTCCCCGTCGATCTGGAACGTGGCAAGTCTGACCCGAATCCGGTCATCCTGGATGAACAGAGTGTCAAGGACGCGACTGACTCCCTCCACCAAGAAAACCCATCCAGGACGGGGCGTGAGGGTTCCTATCACTATTCATCTCCAATTGGCGCGATACAAAGCGAAAAAGACAGATAAATTTAAACAATTTATATTCCAGAGGTAAAACAGAAATTCAATTCATATATATACATCAAGTTGTACTGATACAAAATTCTTTATGAAACTCCTTCAAGGGAAAGATTTTATACAATAATCTAAAATTCCTCGAAAGATGTTTATAATATACAAACTATCATAAAGGTACAACAGTCGTCCTCCAGCAACCTCAAGCGCCTCTGGAAGTACTCGCGCTGCCAAACGCAGATCCCGCTAGCTCTTTTGAAGAAGAACTGGCGCCTGCACCTGCAAACGCAACCCAGGTTGGAGTGAGCGATATGCTCAGTAGGGTTCTACTCTACGACACACAGAAAGGAGAAAAATAACAACAGTGTTGTCTCCCCGCTCAAGTCTAACGGATGCCATGGGTCCCATAACCCTATCGATGTCCCAAGGGCTCCTGCATGAAACCTCTCTCCTGAACATGTTACCAGGAGGCCAAGGAACAGTAACATGCAGGATCACCCTTACCCAAACAGGAATACCATGACTTGGGGAACCACGTCGGGAACGCATCGATAACCATCCTTAGTACTTAGCCTTGGGAAGACAACACGACCTCTAAACCTCAAAACATTGATCAGAGTCAACTATAACACATCGTCAACAACATAAGATTCAATTATAATCACGGCCTAATCCTCATTTCCCAACCACGGTCCTACGGCTAGATCCGAGCTACCCGAGAGCCTCGGATCGGCAATCAACCCATCGCCCGCCTAACCTCATATGCCTCAAATGCATACAATGCATGAACCTATACAAACATCTACCCTAGATACCTCTATATGCCAAATCATCAGTTATAGGTTCAACAGATATACAATAGCCCTCGGCACTCGCCTGCAAGAGATTAAGGTTCCACAATTCCTCATTAGCTAGCACTCATAGCTAGCTAATGGCTAGGCAACCAAAGAAACATTTAACTACTTATCAAACCAAGTATTAAATGCACTTAAAACCACAATTCGCCCAAAGGGGATAAGCACGCAATTCAATCCTCCATTTCAATAGAAATCCCTTGAAAACTCTATGAAAACAACGTGCATGCTTCCAAACATGCCTAAGGATCTATCACAAACAAAATCCATTTAAGAAAAGCCAAGAAACAGTGTTTAAGGGCTGACGGTCGATGCGACGATCGACCGTGAAGCCACGATCGATATCACGGTCGATCCGACGGTCGACTGTGAGACCAAAAAGAGGAAAAACACATGGGCGACGGTCGATCGGTGCGTCGACTCTGGAAAGCCAAAATGGAGACAGAGCCTGACGGTCGACCGTGAGGCAAAATGGAAAAAAGAGAAGATCCCGCGGTCGATTCGAGCATCGAGCCTGGGATACCAAAAACCAGACAGAGCCTGACGGTCGATGCAACGGTCGATCCGACGATCGACGGTCAGGCCCAGAAAAAGCGTATCAACGCTTGACGGTCGATCCACCGATCGACTATCGAGCCTAATGCACAGTTCATCAGAACAGTGCCGGAAATCCAATTTCTTGGATTTGAATGATCAAATCAAGTTGGAAGTTGATGAAACTTTGCAAGCATGCGTAATAGATGATGGAGAAGCTAATTATATGAATAAAGCACGATTTTGATGATTAAATCTCAAACCTAGGTCTCAATGGCCAAAAACTGACAAAACGGCGATAATACGAAAATCGTCCGATAAAATACGAAAACCAAGTTATAGAGCTACTCTACACAAGCCACACACATGCTACAAGTTACACAACATTCAAACATGTATTTCTACAGCGAAAGCACATAAAGCCTATCCTAGGAGAATCCGATCATAAGATCGAGGTAGAAACACCTACTTGGGCAAGTAGGGCAGCTCCTCCACCGATCCCTCAACTCCGATCCCCGAAATCCGCTCCTCGAAAGCCGCACTCCGAAGCCCTAGCATAGCCGTAGGAGAGAGAGAGAAAACGACATGAGAGAAGAGAAAGAAAGAGAGAGAAAGGGACATGCCTTATATAGAGATTAGGATTGATCTCAGCCGTCCGATTTGATCTTTCCTGATCGAGCTCCGATATTCCGATCGGACGCGCCCTTAATGTTCTAATCAAACACATAGATCAATCCAAGGCCGTGTGTGAAACGCGGGTTTGAAACTGACCACTAGGGATCATATTTACAAAAATGCCCTTGGGGTCGAAATTGCCATACGATCGGCCGATCGCACCCGACGCGGAAACAAACCAACAGAAAAATGGCCCTCGACCCACGCGGTCAAGCCAGATCAGAGGGACGGACCCTCACAACCAGTGTCAGCAATAGAACAATAAGCATTATGAATAATAGTAGGAAAGGCAGTAAAATTATCAGAATTGTCATGTTCATACTCATCCTCACTAGAATCAGAAGAATCAGTGTCATCCCATGTCACGTTCAAAGCTTTACTTTTCTTGTCTTTGTTTCTAGTGTCATTTTTACTAAGATAGCCCTTTGTAATGTGCCCCATTCCATGACACTCATAGCACCTCACTTTCTTTGCTTGAGATTTCCTGTCAGGTTTCCTAGCAGTATAGTCTTTCAAACTCTCGCTTTTGTCCTTGCCTTTATTTAGCAACAAGGTTTTTATATTTTTCTTTCTCATAATCTACTTAAGGCGTTTGGTTAACAAAGCCGTTTCCTCAGTACCACTAGAGTCACTCTCAGAATCTCTATTCATCTTTAAAGCAAGATTTTTCTATTTTCTAGGACGCTCAAAGGTAGTTTCATAAGTCTGCAGTGCAACAACAAGATCATCAACATCAGTGTTATCAATATCCCTACTTTTTTCAAGTGCAGTAACTTTAGGCCTAAATCGTTCAGGCAGAGACCTCAAAATCTTCCTAACAATTTTGGATTTTGACATAGGTTCTCCAAGATTATGACAAAAATTAACAATATCACTCAACTTAGCATAAAATTGATCAAAAGATTCATGCTCATCCATACACAAAAGTTCAAAAGAAGTAATAAGACACTGAAGCTTAGCAATTTTAACCGAAGAGGTACCCTCATGGGTAACATCAAGTATGCGCCAGACATCCCTAGCAACCGAACAGGTGAAAGCTCTCCTAAACTCTTCAACTGTCAAAGCACTATGAATAGAATTCATTGGTTTATTATTCTATCCACTTTCTTCTAATTCCTTGTTATCTCAGGAAGTAAAAGGTTTGGGTCCAGTCATATCATCTATAGTAATAGTAGGGTGAGCCCAGCCTGTCACAACAGACATCCAAACTTTATCATTAAGGGATTTTAGAAATATGGTCATACAGACTTTCCAATAGGTATAATTAGAACCATCAAATAAAGGTGGTCTACCAGAAGAACCTCCTTCTCGGGGTAAATTCATGGGTGCTATATGACACTAGGATCACTTTCTGTCTTCTAGCCTTAAAGTCTAGCAATTATAGATAGTACTGCTCTAATACCAATTGAAAATAAATCCACACCTCACGAATTATCTGAAAATACAAAACATACATAAGCAGGGAATTAAACACGCATGAAACAAGAGAGAAGACACAATTTTTAACGTGGAAAAACCCTAACGGGAAAAAAACCACGGGTCCAATGCAGGACCAAGCAAAACCAATCCACTAAAAAACAAGAGTACTGTTTATACAAGTTAATACGAACTCACTGCACCGACTCCTCACGTACACGCCGTCGTCCTCAAACTTGCTTGACTCCTCGAAACACGGTCCGCAACTCTTGTTTTCTTGATTGTTCGCCTTGGCACGTATTCGTATCACCACATCCCCACTATGCACATGAAATCACCTTTCCCTTCCTCTCTTCTGCTGCTTACTCTCTCTCCTCTTCGATCTCTCACTTTTTCCTCTCTAGCACTTTTTTTCATCATTAATGTCGTTCCCATTAATTCACTCTCTCGTTAATGCACGCTCATTAATGCCGCACTTCTCTCCTTTTCCTTTCTCTGTCCACCCAAGTAGCTGAGCGTCACCCCCTCTTCTCTAGCATATCAGCCAAGCATGCCCTCTCTTTCTTCCGCTCGCTACCACTCTCCTCTTTATCTCCCTTAATTCCTCATTTTAGCCGAGAGCCGTCCCCCTCCGTATGCAACCTACCTTTATATATATGTAGGTAGCAACTAGGTTATCTATCCAAGCTGTCTGATTCAGCTTCCCTCCAATCCAACGGCAGTGATTAAACTTTGTTATTAACTTGATCAAACTTGATGTGACATGAGCCAATTTGATCCCACTTGATACAATTTGCCTTCAATTAGTCTTGTATGAACCATATAACCAATCTAGCCAATTTAAAGATTAGATAAACAAAATTTGCCAACATATATGGAATCTAGACATGATTCCTTACAAGTTGGACCCGGGATCAAAAGATCCTGGCTTGGGCTTGTGTTTTACCCCAAGTCTAGCTTTCTGCACAAAAGGAAGAGAAGATCATTTGGTGCCAGAAAGACTTTGCATCGCCATCGATCATTCATAAGTCAATTCGTCCGTCTATAAAACGGACGCAACCCCTTCTCTTTTTATCCTTTTGAAATTCGCCGTTCTTTAGCTTAGATCTGGCAAAATTTTGGAGGAGATTGAGGACGATCTTAGGCTCAACAACGCAGATTGAAGCTGTTCTAGTCTAGTTAGGGATGCTACCTACATGTCTTTCTGATTTTGAGAGTTTTGAGCTTGTCTGTGTTTGTTTTGAGTAGATCTCCTTGCATGCTTGTTGGTTTTCAGTGCAAGTACTGGTTTTGAACTCGTGGTCCTTCGTACTACCAGATCCCAGGATTTTGTGGGATTTGGTAGAGTTTTATGGCGGTATTCTCCTTCTCCGGTTAGCCGGAGAACCTATGAGGATCGATCTTCCTTGAGGAAGGATCGATCATTCTTGGGCCGTCATGCCTGGCCCGTGCATAATCGATCTTCTGGTGGAAGAAGATTGATCATTTGCTTGGTGGCATGGACGGGGGTCGATCCTTTTTGGCTTGACATGGACAGAACCTTCCCATCACTAGGAAGATCGATCATTTCCCTTATGTGACAGGGAGGTATTTTCATTGGTTTTTGCCTGAGGGGCTTCATATGTACTAATTTTCTTTACCGCTTTATAACTTGTACATACCTTTGAGCATATCAGCTCCATAATGTGGGGTAGTGGTGAATCGGGAGAGTGACGACTCTCGGGATGTGTAGATAGCATGTTGTATTATTAGCCGTATTTGTCGGGGTTGCTTCCCGTAACATGCTATTCTTTTGTGGACTGGCTGTAGTTGGTGGGATTACCACTGCAGCAGTTCCTTGGCCTGTATTACATGTTCATCACCCCGGGCCGGCAGGGTGTCGAGCCTAAACCATGTTCTTTATCGTCACATATGTTGCATGCTTATCTACTTTCCTATGTATGTTCATAGCATGCATCTGGTTGTGCATTAGCTGCATAAAATTAGGACGTGGGCGATGTCGCGTCCCGACCCGCGACGGCCCAACCGGGTCAGGCGACGCGAACCGGAACCTAACTAAATGCGGAATAATTTTGACGAGGGTTCCCTCTAGCTTACTGGTTTCCCTAAACATTTCATAAGCACCCTTATTTAACAATAATTCCAAACCTCAACAATAAAACAAACATATATTCAAATCTTCAAAAGGGTTTACATTCATATACATTACACTCCTGTAGGAAACTAATTATAACAAAAAGGTAGACGACAATCACCGCTCCTCAAGCACCACCAAACACCTGCCCGGTAGGGGCCACTGAAGAAGAGTTGACGCCTGCACCTGGAAAACGTAACCCGGGTAGGAGTGAACACTCAGCTCAGTAGGGTTCTGATGAATAAATTTTATATCTCGCAAGTATACGAATCGGTGTGATCAGTATAGTAGCAAGACGAGTATCGTACCTGTTAATCCTAACCTTGTTTTGATGATGCCAATATACATTAAATGATAAAATATATGTTTAATACTTATTACCCCTTTAATTGGAAATCTTAAATTCAATATTTAAGTTATTTTTGTATTGACGGTCGATGCAAGGATCGACCGTGAGAATGTGACGGTCGATCCATGGATCGACCGTGTTGAATGCAAATAAGCGTCATTGGCTCACGGTCGATCGGTGCATCGACCCTGGGAAGCATTTTTCTTCACAGAGCCTCACGGACGATGCGACAGTCGATGCGGTGGTCAACCGTGGCGCATTAATGAAGAAAGTGAAGAAGCGACGGTCGATCGGTGCATCGACCGTGGGAAGCGTTTTTCTTCACAGAGCCTGACGATCGATGCGGCGGTCGACCGTGGCGCATATATGAAGAAAAATCAAGGAGCAACGGTGGATCCGAGTATCGACCATGGGAAGCGACTTTCTCAACAGAGGCTCACGGACAATGTGACGGTCGATGTCACGGTCGACCGTGAGAGTGACGGACGATGCGTGGATCGACCGTCGAGCAAAAAGGCTGAGTTTTTATACGTGACGGACGATGCATGGATCGACTGCTAGCAATGCGCAGAGTAAAAAACTAGCCGTTGGAGCTCCTTGTTGAGCTGGTTGAAGCCCATGTATAAGTAGTTCCTTCATGTAAACTTGCTAGAACTTTTATCATCATTATTGAGATCATCTGAGCAAGTGTTAGAGAAGTTTTCTACTTATTCTCTTTTGTGCTACAACCTTTGTAAACCTTCTTCAAGTGTGAAGAGGTATCTTGAGAGATAGTCAACAGCAAGTGGTTGTGAGTGTAAGGTCACCAAGCACCAGGAAACTTGGAGGAAAAGCTTCTAAGGGATTTGCATGTAGTGGAACCTCAAGGGGAGCCTTGAGAGAAGTGGACGTAGACCAAGAGTTGGGTTGAACCACAATGAAATCTGTGCCATCTCTCTAACCCTCTTTACTGTATTCTTGCATGCCTCTTTGCTTTAGTTTCATCTCATCTACAAGCATTCAAAGTATTGTTTCTCTCGTACCTGGTTTTTTCCATGAAACTAGATTTTCGAAAAGATTCCAATTCACCCCCCTCTTGGACCTTCAATTGATATCAGAGCTAGGTTTCTAATTTAGTGGTATAACAACCCTTAGAGGATCCTATCTAGAAATGGAAAACATAGAGGGACAAGCTACCAATAGGCCACCCTACTTCAATGGTTCAAACTATAATTACTGGAAAACAAAAATGGAAATTTTTGTTCAATCAATGGACTATGAGGCATGGTTAGTAATAGAGCATGGACCTTATGTCCCTATTAAAATTGTTGATGGGAAAGATGTCCCAAAGACAAAGAGTGACTACACCCCAATTGACCTCAAGGACCTTCAAACTAATACCAAGGCCAAAAGCTTTGTATTTTGTGTCCTTAGCCCTAGTGAATTCAATAGAGACTCTACATGCAAATCAGCAAAAGAGATATGGGACAAACTTGAGGTCACTTATGAGGGAACAAGTCGTGTTAAAGAGTCAAAAATCAGTATGCTTTGACATGAGTATTAACTCTTTTGCATGAAGAATGATGAAACTATTAGTGAGATGTTTACACGTTTTACTAACATATTAAATATGCTTGAATCTCTTGGAAGAATTTATGCTAACGATGAGGTTGTGACGAAGATTCTTAGGTGTTTACCTAAGTCGTGGGATCCTAAAGTGACAGCGATAGAAGAAGCCAAGGATCTATCCAAATTGCCACTAGATGAGCTTATGGGTTCCCTCATGACCTATGAGATGAAGGAGATAAAAAGAAGAAGACGGTTGCCTTCAAGTCGTCTAACAAAGACTCATCCGATTCAAGTGAAGGAGATGATGATGAGGAGTTGGCGATGATATCAAGAAGAATACAAAAGATCTTCAAGTGCCAAGGGGGAAAGAAATTCTTCAAGAAACAATTATTCGAAGGTGAAAAGTATAATTCTACTTCTTCTAACTCAAATGAAATCATATGTTATGAGTGTAGGAAGCCCGGACACATCAAGTTTGATTGTCCTCAACTCAAGAGGCCATCCAAGAAGGAGTTCAAGAAAAAGAAAGCAATGATGGCTACTTGGGGAGAAAGTGATGTGGAGACTTCATCCGATGAAGAAGAACAAGAGGTAGCCAATATATGCTTAATGGCACATGGAGATGAGGGAGAAGAAGAAAATGAGGTAGAGGATGAGCTTGCCTTTGAAGAACTCTTTGATGCTTATCATGCTTTAGCTAATGATTCAAATTCCTGAAAAAGAAATACTATGCTACTTGTAAGGACTTGAAGAAAGTAGAAGAAGAAAAAGTAGATGCCATGCATAGGATTGGAACTTTAGAAAAAGAAAACAAATGCATGCTAGAGAACAAGTCTTGTGACACAAATGACACACTTAAGGATGGACTCAAGGACACTCAATATGAGCTCACCATATTGAAGAATACAAACTATGATATGCAAAGAGAACTTATCTTCTTGAGGAAATCCAAGAGAGATCTCACTCTTGAGGTAAATGACTTAAAAATCACTATAGCAAAATTTGTGAAAAGTGGAGACAAGTTAGATGAAATTCTTGATAGCCAAAGGAACTCCTTAAATAAAGAAGGAATTGGCTACAACCCTAGGAAGGTGAACAACTAAAAGAAGACTAACTTTGTTAAAGCTTCTTCTCATCCTCCTAAGGTAACACAAGCACCTATATGTCATTATTGTTGCAAAGTAGGTCACATTGCACCAAGTTGATATTTAATGAGGAATGCTAATGCTAAGAAAATCTGGGCACCTAGACATTCATCTTCTTCTTGTATGCATAGTACTAATGCAAATGGACCCAAAAAGATTTGGGTACCAAAAATTAAGGTTTGATCTCCTATTTGTAGGAATGCATGAGATCCAAGATCAAGACCAACACAAAGGCTAAAATATGGTACCTTGATAGTGGATGTTCAAGACACATGACGGGAGAAAGGAGCATGTTCTCAACCTTCCAATCCAAAGATGGAGGAATGGTGACCTTTGGAGATAATGCAAAAGGAAAAATAATTGGCATTGACAATATTGGTAAAACCTCTTCCACTATTATTGAAAATGTTCTTTTGGTAGAAGGCTTGAAACATAATTTGCTTAGCATTAGTCAATTATGTGATAGAGGTAACAAAGTCATTTTTGAAAATTCAAAATGCTATGTTAAGAATGCTATTAATGATAAAATCATACTAGTTGGTCATCGTGATGGTAATGTGTATATATTTTATCTTAATGATCTTATTTGCCATGATGATTTATGTCTTAGTGCTTTAAATGATAATTCTTGGTTATGGCATAGGAGACTTGGACATGCTCACATGGATTTAATTTCCAAACTCTCTTGAAAAGACCTTGTTCTTCGACTTCCCAAGATCAAATTCGAGAAAGATAAGATTTGTGATGCATGTCAAAGAGGAAAAGAAGTAAAATCCTCTTTCAAGTCTAAAGATATAGTTTCCACCACAAGAGCACTAGAACTCATTCATATGGACCTTTTTGGGCCTAATAAATCAACTTGCTTAGGTGGTAGCTCATATGGATTTGTTTTAGTAGATCACTATATTAGATACACTTTGGTGATTTTCCTTGCACACAAAGATGAAATCTTTGAGGAATTCACCAACTTTTGTAGAAGAGTCCAAAATGAGAAAGGTATTCTCATTACATGCATTAGAAGTGATAATGAAGGAGAATTCAAGAATTCCCATCTAGAAAAGTTTTGCAATGACAACGGGATTTTCCATAACTTCTCTTCACTAGAACCTCTCAACAAAATAGTGTTGTTGAAAGGAAAAATAGAACCCTACAAGACATGGCTAGAACTTTATTATGTGAAAATAATCTTCCTAAGTATTTTTGGGTCGAAGCAATTAATACTTCTTGCCATGTGATAAATAGAGTAACCTTGAGACCCATTTTGAAGAAAACCCCTTATGAACTTTGGAAAGGAAAAATTCCAAATATTGGGTACTTTAGAGCTTTTGGTTGCAAATGTTTTATCTTGAACAATGGCAAGGATAGTCTTGGAAAATTTGATGCTAGATCCGATGAAGGAGTTTTTCTTGGATATTCGGGTAGAAGCAAAAGTTATAGAATCTTCAATAAAAGGACCTTAGTGGTTGAAGAATCAATGCATGTTACATTTGATGAAATGATTTTAATTCCTATTAGAATTGATAATGGTAAAGATGAGGAAATCCCAAATGAAAAATCAAAAGATTTATTGGATGAAACCCAAAATGATGTTGAAGAATTGAATAATAGATTTGAGGAATCCCTTGAGATTATACCTAGTGATCAACATCATGATTTGCCAAAAGATTGGAAGTATGCATCTTCACACCCAAAGGAATTGATAATTGGTGAACCATCAAGAGGAATCCAATCTAGATCTTCATTAAATGCATGTGGAAATCTAGCCTTCCTATCTCAAATTGAGCCTAAAACGTTTGAGGAAGCACTAGAGGATGATCTTGGATCTTAGCAATGCAAGAAGAGTTGAATCAATTTGAAAAAAATAAAGTTTGGAATTTGATACCTAGACCTTATGATCATCCCGTTATTGGTACTAAATGGGTTTTTAGAAACAAGATGGATGAATCGGGAACAATTACAAGGAATAAAGCTAGACTAGTTGCAAAAGGTTTCAACCAACAAGAAGGAATTGATTTTGATGAGACTTTTGCACCGGTAGCTAGACTTGAGGCAATAAGAATACTTCTAGCTTTTGCATCTTACAAAGATTTCAAATTATATCAAATGGATGTTAAGAGTGCTTTCTTGAATGGTTTACTAAAAGAAGAAGTCTATGTTGAACAACCCCCTGGTTTTAAAGTCTATAAATTGAGAGATCATGTATTCAAACTCACTAAAGCCTTGTATGGATTAAAACAAGCTCCTAGAGCTTGGTATGAAAGGCTTAGCAAATTCTTGATGGATAATGATTTTTGTAGATGAAAAATTAATACTACATTGTTTACCAAATCAAAAGGCAAAGGTTTGCTCTTGGTTCAAATTTATGTTGATGATATTATTTTTGGTTCTACAAATGATAAACTTTGTGAAGAATTTACCACATGCATGCAAAGTGAGTTTGAGATGAGTTTAATGGGTGAACTTAATTATTTTCTTGGTTTACAAATCATGCAAACTCGAGGAGGGATCTTATTAATCAAGCCAAATACACGAGAGACCTACTCAAGAAATATGATTTCGTAGAATCCAAAATTTATAGAACCCCCATGTGTACAACACTAAAATTAGACAAAGATGAAGATGGGAAACCCGTTGAACAAACACTTTATATAGGGATGATTGGTTCTTTACTCTATTTGACCGCTAGTAGACCGGACATCATGTTTAGTGCTTGCCTTTATGCTAGATATCAATCTTTTTCTAAGGAAGCTCATTTAGTTGCGGTCAAGAGGATCTTTAGATATCTAATAGGAACCCAAAATTATAGTTTGTGGTATCCTAGAAGATCATCTTTTGATCTAATTGGCTACTCCGATACGGATTTTGCCGGATGTAGACTTGATAGAAAAAGCACAAGTGGTACATGTCACTTTCTTGGTCATGCACTTGTTTCTTGGTTCTCCAAGAAGCAAAATTCAGTTGCTTTATCCACCGCCGAAGCGGAATACATTGCGGCGGGTAGTTGTTGTGCAAAATTACTTTGGATGAAAATGCAATTGGAAGATTACAACATACATGTAGGAAAAATGCCCATTAGATGTGACAACACTAGTGCCATAAACTTATCTAAAAATCCCATCCTTCATTCTAGAACAAAGCACATAGAAATTAGACACCATTTCCTCCGTGATCATACACAAAAAGGAGATATAGCACTTGAATTTGTTAGCACCGAACATCAAATTGCGGATATTCTAACCAAACCCTTGAGTGAAGACAGATTTCTATATCTACTAAGGGAGCTTGGGATGTCCAATGGATGTCCAAAATAAAGGAGCTAAAAGAAAAAAGTATGGTCACCTCTTTATCTGTTTTTCATACCATATCCAACTTGAATGCTAAATTTTGGTAAATTAAGTTAATATCATGATTGATGAGTGATTTTTGTCTCATAATATTCAGTTACATGTGCATGCAAAGTTTTGTGATGTTTTGATTTAAAAATGATTTTAAATTGAATTTCAAAACTCACTTTCTGGAACTGATGGCCGATCCAGACTTCTTAACGGTCGACCGCCAACTTCCTCGGATCGACCATGGATTTCATTTTTAAACCCATTGTGCTCCACGATCGACCGCTAACGCTTTGGATCGATCGTGGGCTTGTCTTTTTACACAAAATGTGTGCGACGGTCGACCGCCCCGGACTGTGTGACAACTTATGTAGGGGCTTTTTCGTCATTTCCTCTCCAATCTCCCCTTATAACTCCCGATCAACCCTTCATTCACCTCCTGGTTCGACCATGCCCTAAGCTCCTCAAACGTCCGCAGCCACTGCTCCTCCTCTCTCTCAAGCCACGATCTCCTATTCCCCTCTCAAAACCCTAACCAGCTGGTGCACCATGCCTCGTACCAAGAATGCCGGGCCTCCTCCACCTGAGGAACCAAGTCCAGTCGGGAAAAGGAAGCCGGCAGCAGCAAAGAAGCAACCCGGGTCAAAGAAAGCCAAAGGTGTGCAAGGCGGTTCTTCATCCAATCCTCCACCTACCCCTTCCTACGACGACTACTTCTTCCTAGATAAGGATAGGTATAAATCCTGGCCTGGATTTAAGGATAAATTCGTTGTCTCCGGTAGAGCTTTACAATTGCCCATAAACAAGAAACATGTAGTTGAACATTTCTTCACTGATATGGGTTGGAACAAATACTTAGAGATGCCTCAGTACATCTATTCCGAAATGGCTAGATATTTTTATTGCAATATGACTGAGGATATAGATAATGAAGGTTATGTAGCTATTAGTAGCTATGTCTATCGTAATAAATTCAAAATTACCATAGAATGGTTGAATGAGTTACTAGATGCACCAAATCAAAGAGAGTGCATATACTTTACTTCTTATGAAGATTTCAATAGAGTTGATAAGGATAAACAAGGGAGAAAGGCAATCCTCAAGGCTCTACTAGTTGAGAAAAACCCTATAGAGCTAAATAGCCTACACCAACAATTTAGGGAGCTTGCCCACTTCCCAGGAACAAACCTATTTCCTAAGCTTGGCCATCCTGATCACTTGAAACCCATCCATGCCTATGTTCTTTCTTGCATGGTTAGGAAGAAGCCTCTTAACCTAGGTTATCTCCTTATCAAGGAGATGCTTAATCTAAATGCTAGGCAATCACTTCCTTTTGGGGGGCTTCTAACAAAAATTTTCCAAGCCCACACCCTAAACTTAGCCGATGATGAACGGAAACCCCTTTCTCAACCCTTCAACAAGTCTACCTACAAGAGGATGAAGGCCGCCAAACGAGCTTTAGTCCTCGGTTGGCCTGATGTCAGTGGAGATGAAGATGATGAGCATCAAGAAGAGCATGAAGAAGAAAATTTAGGGGGAGAGCCTTTACCTGAAGGACATCAAGGAGAATCCTCTAGTAGCTGAGTTCGTCGCAACACGGCACAAAGGCTTGATGAGCTTGAAGCTAGATTGAGAAGAATGAAACTAAGTCTAGGACACATCAAGTCTTCCCAAGCAACAATCACCGGAGATCAAGCCAAGATGTCTAAGCATCTTGAAGAGATTTTCGCCTACATCAAGAATGAATCCCCACCTGACACTCCTTCAGTTGATTGATCATAATTCCCCATCCTTCTTACTTCTTTTTGATAATGCCAAAGGGGGAGAAAAAGTGTGATGAATGTGAACAATAGCCCTACATTTCTACATTTCAGATCTTTACCTTGTTTTGAAATGAAAGTCTTGTAATTTCAAGTTTTTCCGAATGATTTTGAATGGAAGTATTGTATGCAAATGTTGGAATCTTTTGAATGAAATGCAAATGTGTTTGGATATTGCTATGATGTATTAATACAATGTTATAAATCAATATAAAATCACTTCATGAAAGCATAAATGTTATTATTGAAAAGAAGTGAACATGGTAAAATCCAAACTATTTTGTCAACATATCTTGAATGGAACTTTTAATATCATTTTAAAGATATATGACTTATGTGCATCTTGAAAATTAACTTTAGAACACATTTTTTGAAAGAAAAGGATGCATTGGTTAAGGGCGAGTCAAAATATTTTATCATCACATTTAAAAGGATTGTCATCATCAAAAAGGGGGAGATTGTTGATCCTAACCTTGTTTTGATGATGCCAATGTACATTAAATGATAAAATATATGTTAATATTTATTACCCCTTTAATTGGAAATCTTAAATTCAATATTTAAGTTATTTTTGTACTGACAGTCGATGCAAGGATCGACCGTGGGAATGTGACGGTTGATCCATGGATCGACCGTGTTGAATGCAAATATGCGTCATTGGCTCACGGTCGATTGGTGCGTCGACCGTGGAAAGCGTTTTTCTTCACAGAGCCTCACGGACCATACGACGGTCGATGCGGCGGTCGACCGTGGCGCATTAATGAAGAAAGTGAAGAAGCGACGGTTGATCGGTGCATCGACCGTGGAAAGCGGTTTTCTTCACAGAGCCTGACGGACGATGCGACGGTCGATGCGGCGGTCGACCGTGGCGCATATATGAAGAAAAATTAAGGAGCGACGGTCGATTCGAGTATCGACCATGGGAAGCGACTTTCTCAACAGAGGCTCACGGACGATATGACGGTCGATGTCACGGTCGACCGTGAGAGTGACGGACGATGCGTGGATCGACCGTCGAGCAAAAAGGCTGAGTTTTTATACGTGACGGACGATGCATGGATCGACCGCCAGCAATGCGCAGAGTAAAAAACTAGCCGTTGGAGAGTTGCAGAGAGCCGTTGGAGCTCCTTGTTGAGCTGGTTGAAGCCCATGTATAAGTAGTTCCTTCATGTAAACTTGCTAAAACTTTTATCATCATTATTGAGATCATCTGAGCAAGTGTTAGAGAAATTTTCTACTTATTCTCTTTTGTGCTACAACCTTTGTAAGCCTTCTTCAAGTGTGAAGAGGTATCTTGAGAGATAGTCAACAGCAAGTGGCTGTGAGTGTAAGGTCACCAAGCACCAGGAAGCTTGGAGGAAAAGCTTGTAAGGGATTTGCAAGTAGTGAAACTTCAAGGGGAGCCTTGATAGAAGTAGATGTAGACCAAGAGTTGGGTCGAACCATTATAAAATCAGTGCCATCTCTCTAACTCTCTTTACTGTATTCTTGCATGCCTCTTTGCTTTAGTTTCATCTCATCTACAAGCATTCAAAGTGTTGTTTCTCTCCTACCTGGTTTTTTCCATTAAACTAGATCGATCTCCCTTGCTCAGAACGGCGACCACTAGGCACAGAGAGATCGATCTTCATTGCCATGGAGATCGATCTCCCTTGCCCAAAACGACAACCTTGGGCTGAGCCACAAGCCCAAGCACAGGACTACCGAACCAGGGTCCACCTAACCTTTCTAACAACACAAGAACCAAACAAGGTCTGTGTGTGCACACCCAGTGTGAAACGGCCGCCAAGGCGCAATTTCCCAAATTGCCCTTGGGGCAAACAGCAAGCCACAGGGATGGAGGGGCAGGTCCTCACATCACTTAATAGTTGCTTCGGCGTAGCTTGATCAAGCTCCGGTTTTTTTTTTCTGCATGCAATACTCAACATACTATCTAAAGTTGAAATTATGGTCCAGATTACAATAGCATGCTCATTCCTTTGGTGAATATGATTGCCACCGCACATAACGTGTTCGTGTGTGAATCACATGATGTTCTACCTTCAGGTTATCACACATGCAATCAATGTATAGGTCAATCAATGTGAAAACAACATGTATAATAAGCATAAACATTTCAGCTCATGTACAACTTACCACTATTAAACCCACAAGGTAGTATGAATATGGTCATGAATGTCTACCCCCCCCCCCCCCCCCCCACCTGAAATCAACATTGTCCTCAATGTGTGCATCCTAAGCAATAACATATGTAGGAGGTGGCTATCCAAAAATTCCATGCAAAGGAAATATAGATAATTTAAATAAGAAGGAGGGCACCTGAAAGAGTAAGCGGACATCTCCTCAAGAATCCTCAGGGTGGTTAAAAACCTAAAAAAAAACAAAAGAGAAAACATAAAACTGAAAACTAAAACTTAAAAACAAGTTACCTTGGTGGATTGCCTCCCACCTAACGCTTTATTTAACGTCTATGCAAGACGTAGTGCAAAACCTTAGGGTTCAACAAAATCTACCGCATCCACATGTCCAAACGATTGTCCTTCCAAATACACCTACAAACGATGACTATTGACTTTGAACTTGTTTCTTATCTTCTCATTCTCAATTTCCACAGCGCCATGAGGAGATACTTGTATCACCTTGAATGGGCCCGTCCATCTTGACCATAATTTACCTTAAAAGAATTTTAGTCTTGAGTTATGAAGTAAAACTTTCATACCAGGTGTAAACTCCTTCCGTTGTATTGCTTTATCATGATAAAGCTTGGTCCTTTCCTTGTAAATTTTCGCGTTCTCATAGGCTTCATTTCACAGTTCATCTAATTCATTCAATTGCATCTTTCTCATATCCCCAGCTTCTCTCATGTCAAAATTCAGCTGCTTGATTGCCCAATATGCCCTATACTCCAACTCCACAGGTAAGTGACATGCTTTTCCAAACACAATTCGATAAGGGCTCATACCAATAGGGGTCTTATAAGCGGTGCGATACGGCCAAAGAACATCATTCAATTTCGCCGCCCAGTCCTTCCTTGTAGTGCCAACAACTCGTTCCAAGATCATCTTTATTTGCCTATTGCTCACCTCCACTTGCCCCGATGTTTGAGGGTGGTACGGAGTTGCGACCCGATGAGTGATGTTGTACTTCTTCAACAATGCATCAAACGCTCTATTGCAAAAGTGTGAACCCCCATCACTTATAATCGCCCGAGGGGTGCCAAACCTTGTAAAAATCATATATTTCAAAAAACCCAGCACGGTCTTACTGTCATTGTTCCTAGCTGCAATTGCTTCAATCCACTTAGATACATAATTTACAGCAATAAGAATATAAGTGTACCCGTATGATGGACGAAATGGTCTCATGAAGTCTATGCCCCAAACATTGAACAATTCCACCACTAGATTATTTGTAAGAGGCATCTCATTCCTTTTGCTTATGTTCCCTGACCTTTGACATCTTTCACACTTAGCAACAAAATTGAATGCATCTTTGAATAATGTAGGCCAAAAGAAACCAGATTGAAGAACTTTAAAAGCAGTTTTCTTACCTCCAAAGTGTCATCCACAAGTTAATTCATGACTAAATTATCTGCTTTTTATACAATATCCTACTTGAATACTAAATTTTGGTAAATTGAGTAATTTTCATGATTTAAGAGTTGTTTTTAGCTCATAATATTTAGTTACACGTGTATGCAAAGTTTTGTGATGTTTTGATTTAAAAATGTTTTTAAATTGAATTTCAAAACTCACTTTCGGGAACTGACAGTCGATCCAGACTTCCTGACGGTCGACCGTGCGTAAATTTGCACTGGACGGTCGACCGCCAACTCTTTGGATCTGTCGTGGGCTTTCATTTTTAGACCTATTGTGTGCCACGGTCGACCGCCAACGTCCTCGGATCGACCGTGCGACTTAAATACTACACATATTGCTCGCGACGGTTGACCGCCAACTTCTTACGGTCGGCCGCCACGGATTGTGTGACAATAAGTGAGGGCATTTCAGTCATTTTAACTCAATCTCCCCTTATAACCCCCGATCAAAGCCTCCTCATTTCCCCTGGTTCGACCGTGCCCTAGCTCCTTCAACGACCGCAGCCCGCTGCTCTTCCTCTCTCAAAACCACGATCTACTCCTCCCCTCTCAAAACCCTAACCAGCCCATGCACCATGCCTCGCACCAAGAATGTCGGCCCTCCTCCACCTGAGGAACCAAGTCAAGTTAGGAAAAGGAAGACTGCAGTAGCAAGGCAAAAGACCGGGACGAAGAAAACCAAAGGTTCGCTTGGCGAGTCTTCATCTAATCCTCCACCTACTCCTTCCTACGACGACTACTTCTTCCCAGATAAGGATAGGTATAACTCCTGGCCTAAATTTAAGGATAAGTTTGTAGTCTCGGGTAGAGCTCTTCAATTGCCCATAGGAAAGGAATACGTAGTTGAAATATTTTTCGTTCATATGGGTTGGAAGAAATTCTTAGAGACGCCTCAGTACATTTATCCTGAAATGGTTCGATATTTTTATTGCAATCTTACTGAAAGTATTGATGAAGAAGGATGTGTGGCCCTTAGTAGCTATATCCATGGAAATGAATTCAAGATTACCGTAGAACGGTTGAATGAGTTACTAGATGCACCAAATCAATGAGAGTGCATATACTTTACTTCTTATGAGGATCTCAACAGAATTGATAAGGATAAACAAGGGAGAAAGGCAATCCTTAAGGCTGTCCTAGTTGAGAAAAATCCTATAGAATTAAATAGCCTACAAGAACAATTTAGGGAGCTTGCCCACTTTCTAGGAACAAATCTTTTTCCTAAGCTTGGCCACCATGATCACTTGAAGCCCATCCATGCCTATGTTCTTTCTTGCATGGTTAGGAGGAAGCCTCTAAACCTAGGTTATCTCATTATCAAGGAGATGCTTAACCTTAATGCTAGGCAATCACTACCTTTTGGGGGGCTTCTAACAAGAATTTTCCAAGCCCTTACCCTCAACCTAGCTGTTGATGAAAGAAAACCCATTTTTCAACCTTTCAACAAATCTACCTATAAAAGGATGAAGGCCGCCAAACGTGCTTTAGGCCTCGGTTTTCCTGATATCAGTGGTGAAGAGGAAGGCGAGCATCAAGAAGAGCATGATGAGGAAAATTTAGGGGGAAAAGAAGATGGGCCTAGATTTCAAGGTGACCCCTCCAGTAGCCGAGCTCGTCGCAACACGACACAAAGACTTGATGAGCTTAAAGAAAGATTGGGAAGAATGGAAGTAAATCTAGGTGACATCAAGACTTCCCAAACAACACTCACCCAAGATCACGCCAAGATATCCAACCAAATTGAAGACATTTTTTCCTACATCAAAACTGAATTCCCACCTTCCACACCTTCAGTTGATTGATCCTAAATCCACATGCTTCTTACTTCTTTTTTATGATGCCGAAGGGGGAGAAAAAAATGTGATGAATGAATGTTGAACAATAGCCCTACATTTCATATTTTTACTCTTGTATTTTGGAAAATCTTGTTTTGAAATGAAAGTCTTGTAAATCCAAAGTTTTCCGAATGATTTTGAAAGGAAGTATTGTATGTAAGTGTTGGAATCTTTTGAATGAAACACAAATGTGTTTGGATATTGTTATGTACAATGTTTTAATCTCAATGTTGAATATGAAATCACTTCATAAAACCTTAAATGTTGTTATTGTAAAGAAGTGAACATGCTAAAATCCAAACTATTCTGTCAACATATCTTAAATGGAACTTCTCATATCATTTTAGAGATATATGACTTATGTGTATATTGATAATTCACTTTAGAACACATTTCTTGAAAAAAAATGGATGCATTGATTAAGGGGAGTCAAAATATTTTATCATCACATTTAAAAGGATTGTCATCATCAAAAAGGGGGAGATTGTTGATCCTAACATTGTTTTGATGATGCCAATATACATTAAATGATAAAATATATGTTTAATATTTATTACCCATTTAATTGGAAATCTTAAATTCAATATTTAAGTCACTTTTGTACTGACGGTCGATGCATGGATCGACCGTGTGGTTGCACGTTGGATGCACCATACTTGGCAAAATGTATTGTTGGCTCACGGTCGATCGGTGCATCGACCGTGGGAAGCTATTTTCTTGACAAAGCCTGACAGACGATGCGGCGGTCGGCCGTGGAGCATTTATGAAGAAAAGTGAAGAAGTGACGGTTGATTGGAGCATCAACCGTGGGAAGCTTTTTTCTTGACAGAGGCTGACGGACGATGTGACAGTCGATGTCACAGTCGATCGTGAGACGTGACGGACGATGCATGGATCGACCGTCGTTCAAAAACGCTGAGTTTTTGTACATGACGGACGATGCATGGATCGACCGCCAGCAAAGCACAGAGTAAAAAACTAGCCGTTGGAGAGTTGCCGAGAGCTGTTGGAGGTCATCTTTGAGCTTGTTGAAGGCTAGATAAGTAGTTCTATGTTGTAAACTTGCCATAACTTCTATCATTATTATTGAGATCATCTGAGCAAGTATTAGCAAGAGTTACTACTTATTCTCTTTAGAGCTACAACCTTTGTAAATCTTCTTCGAGTGTGAAGAAGTACTTTGAGAGTTATCCAACAACAAGTGGCTGTGATTGTAAGGTCACCAAGCACCGGGAAGCTTGGAGGAAAGGCTTGTAAACGATTTGCAAGTAGTGGAACCTCAAGGGAAGCCTTGAGAGAAGTGGACATAGACCAAGAGTTGGGTCAAACCACTATAAAATCGGTGCCATCTCTCTAACCTTTCCTTGATATAACTCTTGCATGATAGTTCTCTTCTACCTGATTTTTCCATTAATCTAGTTTTTCGAAAAGAGTCAAATTCACCCCTCTCTTGGACCTTCAAATTGACTCAGCCAGATCTGAACCAGCTCAAGCCAGATCCGATCCAGCTACCCAGATTCAGCCAATTGGACTCAATCAAGTTTGATTAGGTCAATTCTGATCGATTGGAGAAGTAGAGACCCGATACAAGAGGATTACGAGTAGACCGCTCGTATCAGCCTCAGCCCAAAATTCTTTTTCCAAGCCAGCATTAGACAACATACACCGTACTTTCTCTAGTAACGTACTGTTCATACATTCTGCAATCCCATTTTGTTGTGGTGTCTCCATAACAGTGAAGTGTCTAACAATGCATTCATCCTCACATACCTCCAAGAAGGGATCTGATTTGAACTCACCACCATAATCCGATCAAAGACATTTAATTCTTATGCCAGTTTGAGTTTCTATCATCTTCTTCCACTTCAAGAAAATATCTAACACTTCACCCTTATGTTTCATAGGATAGACCCAAACTCTTTTAGAATAATCATCAAAAAAAGAAACAAACCAATGCATACCTCCTAAAGATGTTGTCTTGGTAGGACCCCAAACATCTATGTGTATACAATCCAAAATACCTTGAGATTAATGATTTGTAGTGCCAAACTTTACTCTCGTTTGCTTACTCAAAACACAATGCTCACAGAAGCTTGCATGTCCTTGCTCCTTTTAAGAGACATTGCTTCATCAATCCATTCAAGGCTTTTTCTCCTGCATGTCCCAAACACATATGACATAGTTTGGTAGTTTCTATCTCAAAATTTTACGAAAAACAACTGTCCCTTCACTTACTATAGTCCTACCTTGTAGGAAATACAAATTTTTCCTTCTAATTCCCTTCATCAAAACAAGAGCACCTGAAACAATTTTAAGAACTCCACCTTTCATTGTAACTGTGAAGCCTTTAGTTTCCAAAACACCTAATGAGATGAGATTCGTCTTCAAATCCGGGGCATACCGTACTTCTGTTAACTCTTTGACTGTTCCATCATGCATCTCCAGTCGGATTTTACCTATCTCTTTCGTCATACAGGCGTTATCATTGCCTATATAGATTAATCCACCATCCAGCTCCTCAAAGCTGGAAAACCAATTCCTATTCGGACACATATGATAGGTGCAACCCGAATCCAAAATTCACTCCTCAGTATCACAAACCAATGCTGAACCAGTCAAAGCTATATCTGAATCTTCATCATCTGAGTGTGCTATATTTGCTTTCGAATTTTTCTTGTCCTTGCTCTTCATCAAAAGCGGACAATCTTTCTTCCAATGCCCTTCATTATGATAGTAGAAACACTCATCCTACGCAGGAATTTTTCTTTCAGCCAATGCACCTCTTGACTTCGATCGGGACTTGCCATGCTTACCAAATTTCTTCTTCTCTGATCTACCTCTCACTGGCAAAGCTTCTAATCCTGAATCTTGATGAACTTGCTTGTCCAACTTCCGATACTCATTGTTTATCAAAGCATTAGCAACATCTTCATACTTGATCTCACTTTTCCTATACAGTAAACTAGTAGTCAAGTGCTCATAGAAATCAGGTAATGAATTCAACAATAGAAGAGATTTGTCTTCATCTAATATTTCAACTTCGAAATTTTATAGATCAACAAGTATCTTATTATAATCATTCAGATGCTCAGACATGGAAGTACATGTTTTGTATTGGAAACGGAAGAGCTTCTTCTTCAGATAAAGCCGATTATTGATGATTGCACGAAAGTGCAATCTAAACATGACTAAGAGCAGCTTATTTACTTAGTTTTCATGATTAATATAGATGATTTCGTCCATATATGTTGCTTCACAAAGTTATTTGTATTATGCAGGAAATTGAAGCAAAGATGGGTCTTTAACGCCAACACTGTACCTTCTCGGCACAAACCAGATGAAGCATACATGGTTGGAAAGCTCTTGAAGTCTAGTTTCTGGAGAATTTTACGGTTCGTGATTCCGAGTTTTCTAAATGAAGTTATGGCAATATTAGTACCGATGGCGCAGTCTGGATGGCAAAACAATAAATACTCAGGAAAGATGGATCGATCCTGTTCCCTAGAAGGATCGATCCTTTTATGCAGATAGACCTGACTAAACACACACTTTTCAGATAATCACAGAAGGATCGATCCTCTTTTCACTCGAGAATTTTGAGGAGAAGGATCGATCCTACTCGGGTGACCCAGGTTATGGAGAATATTGAGGAGAATGATCGATCCTCCTTCTATAGAAGGATCGATCCTACTCAGGCGGATCTAAATATGAGCCATCAGATTTAATCCAAAGGCTGAAATAAAAGCTAGGGTTTCATATTGATCGCTAACAAACGTCGTCGTTAAAACGGATGTAAAACGCAATTTAGAAATTTATAAACCTTTCTTTCAACACTAAATTAATCAGATAGAATAATGGTGAAATACGGGGTCGATCCTCAGGGAAAACTTGTTTAACAAAAGAAGAAATCGAATTAACTCTCTAAACACTCTAATCCAAAAGCGAAAAAGAATTGATTCGGGTTTTTGAAATTAATTAATTAAAACTAATTAAGAAAGCGATTAATGAAATGGAAATAGATCAATGAGAGAAAACCTAGGGATTACTCAATCCACTTTAGTTTCACTTCCCGTATTCTCTAGTTATCATCTTGTTTCTTATCTTGACATTATGGATTCACAGCTTCTTAAGCTTACATGAATCCCTAAAATAATGCTATTGCTTCCCTAAGGCATAACCTATCCAAACTTAGCATATTGTCTTCGAACTTAATCTGAGTACAACCTATCTTCATCTAGCATAGAGTATCTCAAAGGCATCCACAAAAGTAACATGAAAACCATCCTACGAATCTCTACGATCAAGCACAGCAATCAAGTAGGTCTGAATATACGTCGAGAAACTCTGTTCCCTCAACTCTTTATAAAATAAAGGGGTTTTTACATATCTATCCTTCAAAAGTTTCTAAATATCACAATTACCCCTATATTTTTCCGGCTTACTAAATTACCCTTGAAATTTTGAAAAATCCGTAAACCTACCCCTCCGTCTACCTCCGTCTGTACATCTAACTTAACCATGGTTATAATCTAACTGGGGCATGTAAATTACTTAATTACCCAATTTTGACCGGTTTTTTTATGTATTTTGACTGCTTTCCTTTATTTGCTGACGTAGGAGGGGGAGAGAGAGAATCAATTTTGACCAGCTTTTGCTATTTTGACTGCTTCCTCCCTTGATTTGCTGAACTATTCCGACGTCCGGCCGGTCCTTCTTCCTCAGCTCCGAGCACTTCAACGCAAGCTTAGCATACCCATGAGTCTCCTCCACCGGCCAATCCGGCATCGTCTGGTCGAGCATCTCGGCTTTTCCATGACGGCTGAGACTAGGCATCGCCGCTATGTCCCACGTCCCAACCTCAACAAAGACTTTGGAGGTCAGTCAGTCAACTGCCAATCCTATGCCTATGTATAGCCAGGCCAATGCAAGCCCAGCTACACACCCCATCAAGCACCAACACCAGAGACGATGAGGCCGTCGGCTGTGTTCCTGCTGTATCCTCTGGCGCTATGGCTCTCCTCCTCCATCCTCACGGCGGAGGTAGCGGCGTCACCTGCAACGCCACCGCCAAATGCCAGTCCCTCGTCAGCTACACGCCGTTTAACTCCACCTACGCCTCCACCTACGCCGCCGTCCAGTCCCTGTTCCAGGTCCCGTCTCTCAGCTCCCTCCTCGGCGCCAACAACCTCTCCCTCTCCACCGCCTCGACCTACCTCATCCAGCCCAAAGCCTACATCCGCTTGCCCATCACCTGCGCCTGCGCAAGCGGAACCGGGGCCTCATCGGGCGGGCCGACGTACACCGTCAAGTCCGGCGACGGACTGGACGCGATTGCGAGGTACACCTTCGGCGGGCTGGTGACCTACCAAGATAATAGAGCTGGAAGTTGAGGCCGGGTTGGAGCTCGCCAGAGATGCAGTGGCTGGCCGGCAAAGGGTGGCTGGCGGTGGGTGTGTGAAGTCACCGTCTCTCTCTCTCTTCTTTTCTCTCTCTCACTCCCGGCTCTCTCTATCTCTCTCATCTTCTACTCTGGTTCTCTCTCTCTTTTCTCAGCCACATGTAAATCACCCATTGGTCAAAAAAGTCTAAAGTAGATAAAAGGAAGTCAAAATTGTCTAAAGTAGGTAAAAGGAAGATATCTCTTTTATCACCGTTGAGGGCAATAAGGTCTTTTTACATTCCGCCGTTAACGGCGTTAGGAATATTCCATGAAGATTCACCGGCAAGTAACCCGAGGGGCAGGTTTACTGATTGTTCAAAATTTGAAGGGTAATTTAGTAAGCCGGAAAAATATAGGGGTAATTGTGATATTTAGAAACTTTTGAAAAATAGATATGTAAAAACCCCTAAAATAAAACCATATTCATAGGATCATGTCCTTGAAAAGATAACAAGAATCAAACTAGAAAATACAAAGAAGGTACACTAAAGCTTCCTGAGATCCCTAAGTAGAGAGTTTAGCCACTCATCTTTTGGATGAGATCCATGTATTCGATGAAGAAGGCTAGGGATCCACACCGCATCTCCGTCTTCTTCTCCACTCTGAATTCCTCTGTTTCTCTCTATGGAGGCCTCCTGTTTTCCAGCCACAAAACCCTTTTTATATCTTAATTCCCGGATTAGGGTTTTAGGGTTAAGTTAGACTTCAAGTGCAACTCGGAATTCCTGGTCAACCCTGACAGCTTCTTCCAATCGTGACTGGGCTCAACAGGTTTGGAATTTGAGAATGAGTCCAACACAAAAGATGTAGATTTGGAAGTCTTATGTCCTCTCCCGAAGAGTTTACAATATTTGGACTTAACCAGAATATTTGGAGAATATTCTCCCAGGCGTCGACGGACCAGTCTTCTAGCAGCTAAATATCTTCATCTTATTCAAAACTGCTATCAATTCATCAGGAATTTCTGAAAGTGTCCAACATGAAAGTTGTACGTCTTGATGTCTCATCACTGTCATTCAAATTTCAGAATATTTCGAGAAAAGCATAATTTCTGGTGAATATTGTGCTAACAGTCGACAGAGCAGTGTATTTCAGCATATTAACCGAATTTCTTGCATTTCTCCTCAAAGCATGATCAAACCTGAAATCAACTAATAAACTATTAAATACAAACACTCTAGGCCTAACAAAGGTAAATTAAGGGGTCTAATTATGAATATTTAGTGACTCATCACATATCCTGATATAAAGGGAGTTCTTGGACGTTTTGGGGGGCTTTTTTCTGGACGTTTTCTAAAGGAAAAAGATGAAGGCATCTCCATCCATGACCGAGTAATCCGCAGGCATGGCGGACGGATGATCTAGTGAGGACTAGGGCTTCTTCTCCAACAATGGTTCATAGTTTTAATCTTTATTGTTAAACTCTTTTCTATGTATTGGATCTTCAAAGATTATTTTCAGATTATAGATTTCTATGTGGATGATTAATATTATGAATCCAGTCATGCTTCTTTCATGATCTTATAATCCCATAGTTTTATCTATTGTTCACCTACTTTATCTCGTGAAATCTTTGCTAGGCATTGTCGATTGTGAGAGTTGGTATTGTGTATTCTTAGAGATCCGGTTTGATAGAGTTAGGGCTTTGTCCCGATGAACTTTTGCTGCGCGTTGCCTGTAGTGATAGCCGGTATCGATCGTGTATTCTTAGGTTTTCGTTGGACGAAGTTAGAACTATAAAACGGAGAAACCAATCGTAAGAAGAGACATTTATATATTTTATTAGGTTTGTAGTTCCATATCTTCCGGTTAAGGTGATTGGGATGTGAATCCCTTAACTGAGTATTATCTGAACCATTGAGAAGAGAAGAACCTAAGTCAGAGTGAAGTGATTCCCGATGCCTGGCCTTAACCAAATCCTAATTTTCTTTCTTACCTTTATTTTAACGTTACATCTTCGATCTATTTTCTTAACTTTTACGCTCTTGATTGTTTTCGATACATTGTTATCTGTGTTTCTGGATCTTTTCTGCTTGTCTCTATGTGGGTTCGACCTCTCTTATGTTGTACTGCACCACGACCGCTGTGCGTGATACATTTGAGCGACATCAATTCTCGATCTTTTTGTCATAAACTTGTCCTCCAATTTCCACCATAAGCCTTTTGTTGAAGTCTCCCTCATTACAAAATATTTATGATCCCTTGCCAAACAAAGCCTGATAGTACCACAAGCCAGATGATTTATTTTCTTCCAATCTTCATCTGATATCTCCCCGGGCTTCTCCTCCAATGTTATGTCTAGTTCTTGCTGAAACAAGACATCCAAGACCTCACATTACCACATATCAAAGTTGTTAGTTCCATCAAATTTCTCTACCTCGAACATTGTATTCGAAACAGTAGATCTGGTTGCCGGTGTAGATTTCGATGACCCTAACGGTGTCGACTTTGAAGATGAATCCTTAGACATCTCCTCGATGTGGATGGTCAATCAATTCTAATGCTCAGACTTGTAAATGAGCTCTGATACCACTTGTTGCGCCGGAAGGCACCCCCAATGTTAAAATCCACCAACATTAATCGAGAAGAAAACAAACACACCAACAAACCCAAACAGTAATCAAAGAATACCTGTCGCACCCCGACCCACGAAAGCCCAACCGGGGCGGGCAACGTGAACCGAAACCTAACAAACCGCGGAAGATTTTGACGAGGGTTCCCTCTAACCTATTGGTCTCCCTAACAATTCATCATAAACACCCTCAAATTAAAAGACATAATTAAAGAAGCCTCGAACCACAGATTACAAAACCCAAGTGAATTTAATATACATATCCTCGGAGTGGGGAAGATTCAAATACAACATTAACACTCCCGTAAGGGACTAACTAACATAGGTTTAAAGTTGTACAAGATCGCCACCTCTCAAACTCCGCCTGGCACCACCGACCAACTGCCCGGTAGGGGCCACCGAAGAGGAGCTAACGCCTGCACCTGCAAAACGTAGCCCAGGTAGGAGTGAGCATAAAGCTCAGTAGGGTTCTACACTACGACACACAGAAGGAAGAGGGAAACGCAACAGTGTTGCCCTCAAGTAAGACCTGGGTGTATACAGGGGTCCCATAACCTCACTGCGTGTCCCTGAGGCCCACGATCATGGTCTCCCAGCCGAGCTGGTCACATGTCAGGTCACACTCAATAGCAGGAACAACACTACTGGCTCACAAGCAGGGAAAGGCACTGAAGACAGGAAATGGCACCGCTGAGTAGGCAACTCCTCTACTCAAGAGTCAACACAGTGGAACACCTGCTACACCTTAGCATCCGACTCGAGGCTGACACGACCTCTACAATCACCAAGCAACATATGTACCAGTCATCTAGGCCTATCATCAAGTTTGACTGGATAGCATAATTCGAACCGGGTCCAAACTACCCAACCCCGGTCCTAGGGCTAAATCCGAGCTTCCAGCCTCGGGACGGCGACTCACAGATCGCCCATGCCCTAACCATGCAACTAATCCACAACAGAGAATGCATGCAATGAACATACACAAATAAGAGGTAAGCATGCAAAAGTATGATAAAGATATCATACAAGTCCAATAGGATCGCTGCAGCGGTACTCCCAACCGCTGCCAGCCAATCCGCAGCGGGTCCCGGCATTACGATGGTATCGCGACCGTCAACCGTGGACTCCTGCAACGGGAAGCAACCCCAAAAACTCCGATGAACAGTAAAATATAATATTATATGTTTTGAACATATAATATTATTAAAATATAATATTATATGTTTCCTCTACTTAGAATCTAATTGACCCCGTCGATCCGACGTCCAAACGACATCGGATTCGAGATCCAACTTAGACATAAGTAGATCAACATGCCGGAATCAACAAATCCAAAATCAGGAAACATCCAACGGTTCAATTACCGAGAAAACACTAATCAAAACTGCTAATCAAACTAACTTACCATTACTTGCTGCAACGCAGCCCACCCGTAGGAACATCATAACAAATCTTAGGAAAATCAGAAAATTATGAAATCAGATGGGTCTGAGAGTAGATTCAAAGAGTTACAGGTCTTATGTTCATCATAACCCAAGAACATGCACGTATCGATCGAAAAACTCGCCGTAAACCGGCTATTCTTCAAGAACAGTAGAAACCGGAAAATCCGAGATTAAATATGCTTAAATCCTACTAAAATCTCAACCAAAGCTTATGAAAGTTACAACAGAAATTACACTATGCAAGAGGAATCCAACAACACAAAGAACAGCAAGATCTAAGGGCTAGATCAAGAGAAAACCCCTAACCTAACTCAGGTAGGTAGAAACCTACCGGAAATGCTAAACCTCGGTTGATTCCCCACTAACCAGTCACCAACAAAGCTCCAAACCACACCAAGGATCTTCCTCACGCCGCCATGGATCCAATGAGCTTTCAAACGCCCAAAACGGTGGTCGGAGGAGGGAGAACGGAGAAGAAGAAGGCTGCCAAAAAATAGGGGAAGCAGAGCCGCGGGAAGAAGAAAGAAGAAGGAAGAAGAAGGAGAAGGAGAAGAGGAAGAAGAGGAAGGAGAAAAGTCGGGGAAGGAGGAGAAGAAGAGGAAAAAGGAGAGGAGAGGAGAGAAAGTCCTCTCTGCCTCTGATAGTGGAGAGTGACGGCCAACAGCGACCGTCCTCTCAAAAATCACCGCCAAGACTTTCTGGCACAGAAAGATCAATCTCCTTAGCAAGAAAGATCGATCTCCTTTGCCCAGAAACTCAAACTTGGGCTAAAACACAAGCCCAATCTTGGATCTTCCGATCCCGGGTCCACCTAATCATTCTAATCAAACACTAACACAAACAAGGTATGTGTGTGCACACGCGGGTGTGAAACAAACCAACAAGACGCAATTTACCAAATTGCCCTTGCGGTCTACAACGAGCCACAGGGGTAGAGGGGTAGGTCCTCACAATAGAGGGAAAGAAAATAGAAAGCACAACTCAAAAGTGGATTTAACGTGGTTCCGCAATAGCCTACATCCACAGGCGGCACGGGCCATCAATCCACTATCAAGATGAAACAAGATTACAAATACAAAACTTAATTCTGAAATCCCTAATCTATCATATCCCAAATATTAGAGTTACAAACTTCCTCTCTCTAGAGCTCCAATGGAAGAAGAACAATCCCTAAAAAAAATCTTCAAAACCCCTATTTATAGACCCCAACTTATTTAGAATCGGAATTAATCCAATCCTTCCAATTTTCCCGTCTACAGTGTTTTGGATCGATCCATTGTGGGTTTGAATCGATCCACAGTGAAAAACATGAAAACAGACATATGGAAATAGAGTTGGATCGATCCACTGTAGGTTTGAATCGATCCAATGTGCAAAGCTGTAAATACATCTCTGAAACGACCTTTCGGATCGATCCAAACCTACAGTGGATCGATCCAACTCTATTTCCATATGTGCAAAGCTGTAAATGCGTCTCTGGAATGACCTTACGGATTGATCCAGATCTATCTAGATTCAAGTTGGATCGATCCCAAGATGGAAAAGAGCCAAAAAGTCAACAGACAGAATCATTGGGTGTGCATACATGATGTTATATTTATAGTGTTGTATCTATCGAGATCCTACGCAAACTCGGACATACAGCAAGCCTTAGCCGCTAACGAACGGTCGGTAACGAACACTAGTAGGACTTCCAATTCTACTTGGAGTCAGAATCTTTATTCATTATGTACAGCTTTAAAAAATAAAAAAGACTGCCTTATATCAAACTTCTGATTAAATCAGCTGATCCATATATATTATTTAACAGATTTTGGTTTGAATAATCCATGACCCACATGTCTAATATATAACCCAGATTGAAGCCCAAACTGCATTGCATAGGTTTCCCAGAACTTTTTTTTTTTTAGACTATTGGTGGAAACACCAGTTTAGTAAAAGTTATTAAAGCTTTATTATAAAAGCTTTATTTAATAAAAAAAATAAAATTGCCCTTCTCTTTCTCTTGACGAGTGCGATGACCAGCATGGCCGCCGGCGTTCCTGGCCTCGTCCCGATCCCGGGGGCGAGACCACCGCAGCTACCACCACCATCTCCAACCCAGGTGACCCATCCTCCATTAATTCCGGCGAACCCCCCTTTCCTCCTTTCCCAACGAAGTCGCCGCGGCTTCTCCTCTCCGCCCCAACTCCATTCCGACCTCCCCGAGGTCCACCTTCTCCGAAGCCGTCCTTCTGGCCACTGCCGACCACATCCAAGCCCGACCATCGCCGAGATCCGCCGACACCTTCGCATCCAGCACCTGCCTGCTCCCTCACCCCCCCCCCCCCCCCCCCCGCCCCACCCCGCGGGACACCCATCCTCCCCGATGACGCCTACCAACGGCATCAACACCGCTCGGCTTCCTCACATCGCCGAGACCATCCCCGAGCCCCAGCCTTCACCGGAGTCCGGCGCCCCCCTTCTCGACTCGGCCGTCTCCAAGCTTTCGGGTCACCAAAGTCTAGCGTCGGCCCTCTCGACTCCACCGTCTCCGAGCTTCCGGGTCCCATCCGACCTCGGATCCGAGTAGTCGAGACCTCGCCCATCCTTCTCCGACTCCCTTCTGGCGAGATCCGGCAGCCAGCGTCGTCCCGCCCTCTCGACTCCGCCGTCTCCGAGCTTCCGGGTCACCAGAGTCCAGTGCCGCCTCTCTCGACTCCACCGTCTCCGAGCTTCCGGGTCCCATCCAACCTCGGATCCGAGTAGTCGAGACCTCGCCGGTCCTTCTCCGACTTCCTTCCGGCGAGATCCGGCAGCCAGCGTCATCCCCCTAGCTCATGGTCACCATCCTCGAGAAGCTCCTCTGCCTGGGCTGGTTCAGCCAGACCAACCTGTCTGGTCCGATCAGATCAAACCTGATTGAGCCAGGTTGATCCACACCCCCACCTTGCACCTGATTCGATTCAGATCCGATTGAACAGTACAGATTGATCCATGCTGGGCCTCAGCCATTTCATTAAGGTGCATGCATAACAATTAATACCCATTACGCCTCCAGCCCAATAGCCTACAACTCCTCTTTGAGCCGGTCCACTGCAGCTAGGCAAGGAGGGTGCACCCTCGCCGTCAGTCCCGGACCACGACCTGGTAGTGGTACATTTAAAAGCGATCCACCTTAGCGAGCCGACCCAATCAGATGAAATACATTTTAAAAAGACGAAAATGTATTTAAAAAGATGAAAATACATTTTAAAAAGATGAAAATGAATTTAAAATGACCATAATGCCCCTTCTTCCTACTTGTTACCCCTCCTCTCTCTCTCTCACTCTCTCGTTCCCCCCCCTCTTCTCACTTCCTGATCCCGAACAAGCACCGGTCGGCGTCCCGCCCTTGCCTGGAGCTCCATCGCCGGATCATTTTCATCTTTGTCAGTTGATGTCTGATCATTTTCATCTTTCTCAGCTCATTTTCATCTTTGTCAGTTGATGTCAAATCATTTTCATCTTTCTCAGTTGATGTCTGACCATTTTCATCTTTGTCAGCTCATCTTTGTTAGCTCATTTTCATCTTTGTCATATCATTTTCATCCTTTTCAGCTCATTTTCATCCTTTTCAGCTCATTTTCATCTTTGTCAGATCATTTTCATCTTTGTCGGCTCATTTTCATCTTTATCAGTTGATGTCTGATCATTTTCATCTTTCTCAGCTCATTTTCATCTTTCTCATTTGATGTCAGATCATTTTCATCTTTGTCAGATCATTTTCATCTTTGTCAGCTCATTTTCATCTTTGTCAGATCATTTTCATCTTTGTCAGTCATTTTCATCTTTGTCAGATCATTTTCATCTTTGTCAGTTGATGTCTGATCATTTTCATCTTTGTCAGTTGATGTCAGCTCATTTTCATCTTTCTCAGCTCATTTTCATCTTTCTCAGTTGATGTCAGATCATTTTCAATTTTGTCAGCTCATTTTCATCTTTGTCAGATCATTTTCATCTTTGTCAGTCATTTTCATCTTTCTCAGTTAATGTCTGATCATTTTCATAGAGATGAAAGTAGATCATAGACATGAAAGTAGAGATAGAAATAGACCAGAGAGATGAAAGTAGGCCAGAGAGATGAAAATAGACCAGAGAGATGAAAGTAGAGATGGAAATAGACCAGAAAGATGAAAGTAGACGAGAGAGATGAAAGTAGAGATTGAAATAGACCAGAGAGATGAAAGTAGAGATGAAAATAGACCAGAGAGATGAAAGTGAACCAGAAAGACGAAAATAAATTCAGAAAGATGAAAATAAATTTTGAAAGATGAAAATAAATTCAGAAAGATGAAAATGAATTGTCAAAGATAAAAATGAGTTTAGAAAGATGAAAATGAATTAAGAAAGATGAAAATGAATTCTGAAAGATGAAAATGAATTGTCAAAGATGAAAATGAATTTAGAAAGATGAAAAAGATTTTAGAAAGATGAAAATGTATTTAAAAAGATGAAAATGAATTTATAAAGATGAAAATGAATTTAAAAATATGAAAATATAGGAAAGATGAAAATGAATTTAAAAAGATGAAAATGAGTTTAGAAAGATGAAAATACATTATAAAGATGAAAATAAATTTAAAAAGATGAAAATGGTGTTAAAAAGATAAAAATAAAGTTTAAAAGACAAAAATGAAGTTGAAAAATGAATATGCTGGAAAGATAAAAACGCATTCAAAAAGATGAAAATGAGTTTTAAAAAGATGAAAATACATTGAAAAGATTAAAACAATAAATTTAGAAAGATGAAAATAAATTTAGAAAGATGAAAATGAATTTAAAATGATGAGAATGCAGGAAAGATGAAAATGAATTTACAAAGATGAAAATAAATTTAAAAAGATAAAACCATCCCAATCTGACTGTAATCTAGTCAAGTTTGGATTGCTGGATTTGAGCATGATCAGATTGAGCTGGGATTGAGCCTGATGGGCTGGATCTGATGGGATCTGGATCAGATCAAACTAAGGTCGCTTGGTCGGGCTGAACTGGATCAAGCCAGTTGGCCCGGTTGAACCAGTCCAGGCTGAAGGAGCAAGCTCATCGGGGAAGGAGGCAGCGAGCAGGGGAGGGGAAAGCCGGCGCGACGACGGCCGGATCTAGCCGGGAAACGGTGGCGGAAGGGTCGCGAGGCGATGGGGATTCCGGATCGGCGGTTGGATGGCGATTTGGAGGTCGGAGACGGTGGCGTTGGGAGCTTACGGCACCGGATCTGTTCGTATATCAGGCTACGCGCGCCTACATCCTATATGTGTTGGGTTGTTTAGTAGTACCTGACGCGAGTGGTTCCAGTGTAAGTATAATTGCGTATTCATGTTTCATTTATCGATTTATTAGATTAACTAACATAGTCTTTCAATTGTAGGTACATATGAAGTACCTTCCTTTGTTGCATGATTTGGATATATGTGGACAGTATGCTTGGGGGGCGGCCTGCCTTGCAAATCTCTTTCGGGAGTTATGTAAAGCTTCAAAAGGAGGAAAGCATGAGATCTCTGGATGCCTTTACCTGCTACAGGTGATTTGTCATTTATATATTATATATAGTTATTTTAAGTATTTTATATTATACCTAATATGAAGTTGTTATCACAGATATGGTCATGGGAGCACCTCCATATTGGACGGCCTGAACTAATGCCGCGACGACCGCTAGCTACCCAACAGCAGACCGAGGAGCGTGATATGCGTATCATTGAAGGCCCTTTGGCAATCCAGTACGAATTTTTGATTGTTTACAAATATTTTTTGAAGTTTAGTTAGCATTAACATCCAACTCTTGATATACAATGCAGGTGGACAGCACCACACAGCGGTAGAGGAAACCCACATGGCCGTTACTTAGCCTACTACCGAGAGCAGCTGGACAGACAGTTGTCATCTCAGGTATTATCGCTCACGATCCAAGATTTTATTAACTACTTTAATGTTCATGTGATCTAACCGACTTTGTATTTTAAACTTGTAGGTTATGTGGTGTCCATATACACCGCAGCGTCTAGCACAATTACCGGCTCTCTGTACTGCGGGTTTCGCTATTTGGAGGAGTCATGTGCCGCTCATCTGTTTCGATATAGTGGAGATGCATGAGGCACCACGGGTGATGCGGCAGTTTGGGCTACGACAGGAGATACCATCCCCGGTGACCGAGAGGCTATCACGTGCAAGCCGTCGGGGCAATGCTACTGCAAACTGGGTCACTACACATCACCAGTATACCACCCAATGGGAGGAGCGGCACCAGAGGGTCATTGACGGTGCAGTGGACGATGGTGAGGATCCTGAGTCATACTTGCAGTGGTACTGGGGGATCACCAGGCGGTATGTCAGTAGGCCTAGATTGGAGGACAGAATGGTCCATCAGCCGAACATACACCTTTTACGAAAGATGGTAAATATATTTTTTTTGTTCATAATTAAATATTATATTGTGTTAATCTAATCAAATTGTCTTAACTTGCAGTATGACACCGCCGAGGACAGTTACATTGTCTGCCAAGGTCGTTCTGGGGAGGAGCTCGCCGATCGTTTTGCACCGGTATTCTACTCGATGATGGAAGATTTACGGATTTGCGGCGGAGCTCCTGTTAGTTCACAGCAGTCGCAGCCGACTACCGAGCATACTACTTTCTATGACATGCCGGTATCTCAAGATTTACCATCATCATATCCAGTCATGGGCACTATAGAGGAGGATCCAATCGGACATGTTGAGCATAATATCGATATCGGTGCTACCATGGGGGCAGAGGAGGCTGGACCGTCGTTGAGGAGAAAGAAGTTGGCAACGCAGAAGAAACAAAGAACTTGGAGATTTTGACGTTTGATTATTAACGATGTTTGACGTTTGATTTTGATTTATACAAGCACTGCGTTTAGATGTGAATGGGGTGGGTGTAATCATGTATTGGGTACAGAAATTGGGGTGGATGATTGGTCTGTGATGTTTGGTTTGTGATGTTTTATTTTCAAATTTTGTGTTTGGTTGAATGTTTGTACACAGAGCGTCAAATATAACCAAGTGTTGGGCTAGTGTGTTCTATAGTAAGCCGTAACTTCAAGTTACGGCTTACTAAGGCACGTCTTACTAAGGCTCCGCATTTGGTCGCGGCGCACTTGATGGTCAACAGTCAAAGACGTAACTTCGAGTTACGTTTTAATACAAACCCCACTAATAACACCAACACTGCTTTTTCAGCCGTAGTCTTCAAATAAATACGTAACTTGGAGTTACGTCTCTTATAGAGACGTAATTTGGAACTACGTCTTAGTAGGCGTGTCTCGGCTCTGCACTTGGTCGCGGCGCACTTGGTGGTCAACGGTCAACGACGTAACTCGAAGTTACGTCTTTAATTGAAGACGTAACTTGAAGTTACGTCTTTGACCGCGGGAGTAAAAAATGAAAGGCTACGCCAGCGTGGCGCTGACGTGGCCAAACGAGGCATAGATGGGTAAATATTTTTTGGAGAGGGTTATTTTAATAATATTTTATTAAAATAAGATTATTTTAAAAAAATTTCCATATATATATATACACAACTGTGAATCAAGAAACCAAACAATGAGAATTTTTTTAAAGAAGTAACACATATATAGTGATGACATTCAATCACTTAATTACAAACTGTTAGAGAGGAAATCTAACCGTTGACCGGTCAAATAGTCAAAGTCAAAATCCTATTCCATACTTAAATATCAGATGATTGTAGTTGAGTTCTGCTCTTTCGAATTAATGAACCAGAGATGTCAAGTAATATGGAAATCTAGATTAAACCTAATTAAATAATCTAATTATCAAGATTAACCTAAGAAAAGCTTAAAATTGTCTAAGATTACGGAATTAAATAAAGCATAAAGATCAACCTAAATTACTAAATCCAGAAAATGCAATTAAACCTATTTAATTAACTTAATCTAAGAAAGCAGTAACTTATTCTAATGAAAAACAGTAAAGAAATCTTAAAGAACAGAAAGCGTAAAAGAAGACTGATAAAACCTAAATTAATCTTACAATACTCCTATGATCATAATGAAAAGAAACAATAAACAGTAAACTAATTTAACTTAATTAAACAATGAAAATGAAATGGACAGAAAGCGAAAACGAAAAGAAACCCATTAATCTAGAACTATAAAACAGAAACAAAAATAGGAGAAGACGATTAAAACGACTACATTATCGAGATTATGCTAAGAAAGCAGTAAAAGACGCCATTAATCAAACTAAAAGCTTTATTAATCAACTTACAGGTACATAAGAAACGAAAGCCATGCTTAAGAGCAGGTTACAAGTTATCGGGGGGGATTACAGTGGAGAAGATAAGCTATTTATACTAAGGAACTGAATAACTGCTCCCGCCTTGAGGGTTGATGGCGTGGAAGGAGGAGATCGTGTGCGAACTGCTCCGTAACAGCTTCTCCCACGTTCGTGTCTGGTTTGGAGAGTACACGTGGTCGATGCTCGTTCGTTGCATACGTCACGATTACGCTGGCTTACTTATCGTTTCTTGTCCACGTCATACCTGCATATGTTTTTTAACCATATTTGGCACACGTGTTAATTGCTTTTGGACGATAATATTGGATAACATGTCCAATTGTGACTTTTGGGCGATTATCGTCCTTAGTCTTTAAATGATGATGCCATATGGACGATATCGTCCAGTTGGTTAACATTCTATCGTCCATTTGGTCGATAGATTCCATCGTTCATTTGGTCGATATTTTATCGTCCATTTAGTCGATAGATTCTATCGTTCATTTGGTCGATAAGATTATACAGTTATCGTCCATTTAGTCATTGTTTTTTGCTTACGTGTCCGTCATTTAATGATTTAGCCATTATTTTGGCTAACATTTTGCCGCCCATACGGTAATCAAGGAGACACTTTAATGACGAGGTGACCGCATCATCCGGGATTTGACCGTTTTGCCTAGGTTTTCAAATTTAATCATGGCGGATGTTTAGGAAAATGAACCGCTGCGCCGTTTCTTTTCTCTATCCAAATCTTTTGGGATCCGGCATTTAAACCTTCTGGCAAGTAACGACAAAAAACCCTTTATTTAAATCCCTTCCTTCAGCCTGGAAAGAACTTTTTTCGCCTGTCTTCTTCTTCAAGTCTCCTAGGGTTTTACTGCTCTTTACCTACCTCCGCGGCGGTTCTTTGTTCTTTTCCTCTTATCTCCGCCGTTTACACCCATTCGTCATCATGGTTCGTGAGATCAAAGCTGATAATGATGTGCAGAAAGAAGTGACGTCCGCCGTGGGAGATTTCAATGAAAACATGAAGTCTGTTGATATAAGGAGCGGTTATCTGGTCCGGGAAGGTGACCTTAACTCTCAGTTATTTACTTTGGGTCCTTGCTTCATTCCTGAGAGTATTCCTTCTCTTGGTTCCGAGGAGGCTTTTCTTGTGCATTCTTTTCCTACTTCTGGCCATTTGCCCTTTTCTGGAACCCTAAATCTCTCTTCCCTTTCTTCAAAAAACCCCATCATCTCATGGCCATTAGTTGATGACAAGTTTGTCAAATGGTATAATAGGATGATTGGCCATTTTGAGACTAGGTCAATTTTTTCTGATGCGGGTATCTTAGATTTTTTGGACTTGAGCACCAGGGTTCCTCTTCAAGATTCTAACTTGCTTATTTCGTCACTCCTTTTTTGGTCGACAGAATATAACAATTTTGTCTTTCCCTTTGGTTCGCTCACTATTACTGTATTGGACATATCGCTCTTAACCAGTTTGACCCCACTGAGTACTTCTGTATCGGCCAATATGGATGTACCCGGAAAGAAATCAATTTTGAAGCCGATAAGAACTACAGCCTTTTCATTAATTACTATGCCAAGTTGTCTGAGAGCGATGGCCCTCCAAACTCTCTTGAACGATTAGCGTTCATTTACTATTGGCTTTGTAAATATGTCCTTTGCCTTCCTGCCAAAAAACCTGTCAAGGGGTATATCCCACTCGCTCGGGATCTTTCTTCAGGTAAACAAGTTTTTTCTCTTGCTCCTTTTGTTTTATCGGCCATTTATCGAGAAATGTATCTCGTCCTTGAACAGTTGAGGGAAGGTGGTAGTTTGACAGGATTTGGTCCTTTGTGGCTCGTCCAATTATGACTTAGAGCTTATTTTCCTGATCTTCATATGCTGCTTTCATCGTCATCGGCCAGAACTCAAGGCCATTTGTATCTTTCTTCATCTTCTATTCCCAAGTCCTTTCGACAGGCGTTCAATTATTTCTATACTCTGTCCAATTTTTCTTCCTATCGTCCATTCAACCCTGAATCTCACCCATCGTCCATTAAGTCTCTACTTGATCTTTCGTCAGACTTAGAGTCTGACGAGAAGATATTGGCCTGGGCTCGTTTTCTTATCGGCCGTGATCTTCATTTTAATACGGCCTGGGGCAAGGCGAACAATAAATGTGGAGTAGAAGTTTATGCTCCCAATTTTGCTGCTCACCAATTTGGCCTTAAACAATCTTGGCCAGTACCACCATACTTCAGCTTCAATATCGTCGCTAGAGGGCGAAGTATCTTCCCAGACATTGAGCGAGTAATTTATGTAGATAAAAGAGAATTGCTCCTCATTAAGAGGTTTAGGCTTAGACCTTTTGAGCCTACTAGCGAGATTGAAGCTAGTATCACTGACAGCTGGAAAGAGATGGTCGATGAACGTCTTTTCTTTGCTGACAAAGACTTAGTTTTTGAGAAATTTATTCCTCCGAAGGAGAAGAAAAGACAAAAGCAAGTGGATGCTAGTCATCGGCCAAGCAAACGAAAGACAGAAGGTATATTTTCATCGCTCTCCTTGATTGTTTGATATCCTTTCTTCATTTAATACAATATGATCGATAGGTTCAGATGATGAGGGCGATGAGCCGCCCAAAAAGAAACGTGGCAAAGGAAAAACTATCGTCCAACCTCAACCATCTTCTTCTCCAAAAAATAAATCATCTCCTCGATCGATGACTTCTGACGATGAGGATGATGAACCGCTTACAAAGAGACGTGGTAAAGGAAAAACCACTGTCCAACCTCAACCATCTTCCTCTACAAAAGATCAATCATCTTCTCGGCCAGTTGTAGAGGAAAAGGTTGATTCTCCCAACAGTAGTCATCGAAGCAGTCAATCTGCTCATGCCACGTGAGTATCATAACATTTTCTTTCTTGTTATGTTTGTCTTTTTTTTTCTTTTCTTTTTTTTAATATTTCAACCTTTACGTTTTCAGGATTGCGGTAGAGGTGGGCTCTAGTACTCCGAGCTCTCTATATTCTTTGTCTCATTCTCGACCTACAACCAAAGTTCCTGAGGTTTTGGTTGATACATCTCCATCACAAATGGTCGAGGAACATCCTCCAACTTCTCCTGGTCAAGTTGATAAAAGTGTGCCTCCAACTTCCTCGGCCAAATCTTCTTCAAAGGCAAAGGCGCATGTACGTTCTGGTGGTAGAATCAAACGACTCGCCCAAAAGAATTTAAAAGTATAGATAATTTTATTTTATTGATGATCAATTCAATCGACCATTCTCTGACTTTTAACTCTTTTAGGAGTCGAGGAAGCCAAAATCTGGTGGTCAAGACTCTGGTCGAGAAGAGGAGGATGAAGACGATAACAACATCTTTGACGTCTTAAATACAACTCCATCTAAACCAGGTTTGTCATTAACTGGTAGAAAACTCGTTCATGGTCCATATAGTTTTCTACGAGACCTTGGTAATGCGAGTTTATCTTCTGTATCAGTTTCTCCTAACATCCCAGCTGCTCCAACTCTGGTTGAAGATCCATCGGCCAAAACTGTTAAGCCGGGCGTCGCTGCTTCTCCAGTTGTCTCATCAACAGAGGCAATAACTGCATCTCCAACGCTCCGCCGCGATGTCCTTGAACAAGTAATGGTCGATATTTTATCGCCAACTTCTCATGTTTTGACATCAACTACTGATGTTCAAACAAGGGCGACTACTAAAGGCCCTGCAGTTGCTCCTTCTGTAATGAGGACTTCAACTCCATCATTTGTTACACCCACTGCTCATCCATCCAGTTCTACCTCTTCACAGGTATCCATCGTTCAATTTGATTCTGTCGACCATTTAGTGTTAATTCTTACTGAATGCTTGTTCTTTTCAGGGCGATCTCGCCCATTTAATGAATATTGTCCAGGCCTTCTCGGATTCTTGGCATTCTATAGTGACTGCCAAGAAAACGGCTGTTGACCCTGAAGTTGCACAAGGGAGTCAACATGAAGAATTCAGGCGTGCCTTATCTCAATGTCTTGTAGTTTTGGGCAAACTGCCTGAAGAAGACTTCACCATATCAGATAGTGAAGCACTGGACAAAGCTATAACACCTTTTCTCTCTGTGGATCCTACAGTCTTAGGGTTTTCGTCCAGTGATATGGACGATATTCACAGCATTAAGATCAAAGTTGAGAGTCTGACTGCTGAGAGAAATAACTTGATGAATGAGATAGTTCTTATAGGGGAACGTCAAGAGCGGCGTACCCATATCAAAGATGTCATAAGCAATCGTGTCAAACAACTTCAGAAAAACACTGATGATATTGGCGAAAAGGAGTCAGAGATTCTTGGTTACCAAAACCAAATAAAAGAATTAGAGGAAAAAATCGCCCAGTGTATCACTCAAAAGAACTATCTCATTCGCGAGACTACTCAACTGGATGAGGAGGGCAACCAAATGATGCAAGAGTACGTCACTTTGGAGGCGAATTCCTCAAAAGATCGTCAAGTCGAGTTGAAGGGTGAGCTTGTGAAGAACAAGCAACGCTTTACGGCAGTCCGTGAAAAAATTGCTCTCTTATCTCAAAATCTCTCTTTGAAGAGATAATTTTTCTTGTCTGTCATGGGCAATAAAGTCTTGTAATGTAAAGCTTTTGGCCGACAATTTTGTAATGAACAATATTTGTCAATTGTTCTCGTCCAAATATCAAGGACATATTTTGTTAATTGCTATCGTCCATATTTTAAGGACATTTTTCTTCTATGCCTTTTATTCCATTGATGGGTAATACTTCTTAATGTATCGACCATTTATCATTGATCGCTGCAACCCACCGTCAATATTCCTCAGTTGATATGATCCATTTGGAAATACTTGATCGACCAAGTATGGTCCTTCCCAATTGGGTGACCACTTTCCATATTTGGGATCATTACGATCTATAGGTAGGATCGTTTTCCAAACTAGATCTCCTTCTTGAAACTCATTTGATACCACCCTTTTATTGTAGATATCGGCCACTTTTAACTTTTGTGCCTCTATATTTTCTAAGGCAATAGCTCGTTGCTCATCTAGCTCTAAAAGATTATACATTAATGCGTCTTCATATTCCTCACTAGTTGAGCGATCTTGTTCCATAACTCTGGGCAATAGAACATTTATCTCAGCCGGTAGCACCGCTTCTTGACCATAAACCAATTGGTAAGGCGTAACCTTAGTACTATACTTAGGTGTAGTTCTATGTGCCCATAACGCTCTTAGTAAACCTTCATGCCATTGCCTTGGGTTATCGTCCATCATCTTTCTTATGATTGATTTGATGGTTTTATTGGACGCTTCAGCTTGTCCATTAGACTAGGCATAATAGGGTGTAGAATTGGCCATATTAATTTTATACTCAGCTAAAAATTTCTTTACCCTAGAACTTACAAACATTGTCCCTTGATCGGACACAATTGTTTGTGGAATGCAAAATCTACATATGATGTTTGCCCAAATGAAATTTATCACTTGATCATCAGAAACATTTTTTAATGGAATCGCTTCCACCCATTTAGTAAATTAATCTGTCGCCACAATTACAAACTTGTGCAACATGGACGATGGAGGATAAATTTTCCCTATAATGTCTATCGCCCAACATCTGAATGGCCAAGGTTTGACAATGATCGATAATTCACTTGCTGGAGCTCGTTGTAATGGACCATGTCTTTGGCATGCTTCACATCCTTTGGCATATATAGCACACTCCTCCCCCATGCGTGGTCAATAAAAGCCACTGCGCATTATTAGCCAGCGCATTTTGATGCCAGACTGATGTACTCCACAAACGCCATTATGTATCTCGGCCAAAGTCAATTTAGCCTCATCAGGGTGCAAACAGCGCAATAAGACGCTATCTGGTCGACGTTTATATAAAACGTCGTTTTGTAGAAAATAATGTATCGCTTTAAGACGGATTTTTCTATCGACCTTAAGCGATGGGTCCTTCAAGAAATCGACGATTGGGGTCCGCCAATCTGGTTGGCTATCAATTAGACTTACCTCGTTTGGTCGATTATATCGCTCTAGTGCAGAGTGTATCATACCAGAACTATAATCGTTCATGCCCCCCAAGTGCTTTAACACTTTATAGCCGGATGCTATTTGGGCGAGGGTATTAGCCTCATCATTCTGCAATCTTGGAACGAAGAGTAATTCAAAATCGTTAAAACGATTTAACAGTATTAGAGCGATTTGATGAAATGGAATTAAGATATCGCTCTAGCACTTATAATGTCCAAGTATGTGATTTATTACTAATTGTGAATCACCTTTGATTTGTACATTGGACACTCCTAAGTCTAACAAAATTTCTAGGCCGATGATTAGAGCTTCATACTCAGCCTGATTGTTAGTACATAATTGCGATAAAGTATACGCAAATTTATATTTGCGTCCAGTGGGCGATAAGATTGTGATCCCAAGGCCAGCTCCATTGACAGTCTTAGAACCGTCAAAGTACATCGTCCATGGGGTGAGCGATACGTTATTGATTTCTCGCTCTAATTCCTTTAGTATATCTACGCAAGGATAGTCAGCTAAAAAATCGGCCAATGCCTGGCCCTTCACAGCCTTTTGAGATACAAATTGAATATCAAATTCAGCCAAAGTTAAAACCCAATAACCAATACGTTGGTGCAAAATTGGCCGAGAAAACAAGAATGTCAATACATTGAACTTAGATATCAAATAGACAGTTACAGGTTTTAAATAAGCTCTAAGCTTGGTACACATAAAATATAAGGCCAGGCACAACTTTTCTATGGCCGAGTATTTCTGTTCATAAGGTAACAACTGTCTACTTATATAGTACACTGCTCTCTCAGCTCCATCTTTTCCATCTTGCGCCAAGAGACCGCCTATTGATCGGTCTGCTGCAGCGATGTAAAGCTTCATGGGTTGTTCCAACCTTGGTGGCGCCATAACTGGTGGCGTTGATAAACATTGCTTCAAGCGTTCAAAGGCTTGTTGATGTCGCTCTTCCCAGACGAAGTCGTCTTCATTCTTTAATCTTAAGAGCGATGAAAACTCTTGAGTTTTACCTGCACAGTTAGCAATAAACCTTCTTAAAAAATTTACTTGACCAAGGAACTTTTGCAGTTCTTTCTTAGTCTTTGGAGGACTGGCCTCAATTATAGACTTTGCTTTGTTTTGGTCAAGTTCTATTTCTCGCTGATGGACGAGAAAACCAAGAAAATTTCCTGCTTGTACCCCCAAAGGCATATTTCAAGGGATTTAACTTTAAATTATATTCTCTCATTCGCTCAAAAGTTTTGATCAATTGTGAAAAGTGATCGGCCATAATTGCTGACTTCACTACTATGTCATCAACGTAAACTTCAACAAAGTGGCCAATCATATCATGAAAAATCAAATTCATCGCTCGCTGATAGGTAGCACCAGCATTTTTTAGACCAAAGGGCATAACAACCCATTCATAACTTCCAAGTGATCCTGGACATCTAAATGCCGTTTTATGAACATCATTATCGGCGATATAAATTTGGTTGTATACAGAATACCCATCCATAAATGAGTATATTTCGTGCCCAGCGGTGGAATCAACTAAATTATCGACCGATGGCATAGGGTACTCATCTTTGGGTGTAGCCAAGTTTAAATTTCTAAAGTCTATACAAACTCTAAGTTTGCCATTTTTCTTCTTAACTGGCACTATATTAGAAAGCCACTCTACATACCTGGCCGTTCTAATAAAGTTAGCATTCAACAATCGTTCAATTTCTTTCTTTACTTCTGTAATTATGTTTGGAGCAAAGCGTCTAGGCGCTTGCTTATATGGTTTAAAATTTGGTCGAGTAGGGAGTTCATGCTCTACAATATTTCTATCTAAACCAGGCATTTCTTTGTAATCCCATCCAAAGCAATCTTTATATGAACGTAAAATGACAATGAGTTCATACCTTACATCTTGATCGATAAGCTTACTGATGAATGTTGGACGATGCTCCTCGCCATCACCAAGGTTGATTTCTTCCAAGGGCTCTTGAGCTTGCATATTTCCACGTTTGCCGTAGAGGACTTCTTCCTCGTCTTCTTGGGGGATCTCTTTTAGACAATCTAGGTCGTTCTCTTCTTGTGCAGCGAATGCTTCCACTTGATAAGCTATTAGTTTGGCTTTTAAGGCTGTTACAGCGGCCTGATTTCTCTCAGAGTTTGAACTCATCACTTTTGATTTGTGGCCGATGATCGGCCAGATGTAGGTGCAAAGACCACTGAAGTTGGTCTTGCTGGATCAAACAGTTCCGTTACGCGCTCCTTTAGCATAACTCCGTTCTCAGAAACTACCTTGAGCGTATCCTCAAACTGAAGGAACTGTAAGGAGCCATAATTGCAGTCATAGAAGGAGGCCTCCAAGGCATGAGTATCCATACTATACGGCATATTATCGGCCATAACTGATTCCACTTTCCCTTTGTCGTTCCATAAGAACAAACATTGGTGGAGAGACGAAGGAACACACTGGCTGGCATGGATCCAGTCACGACCAAGCAGCACATTATAACTGGTCGATGAGTCCATGACAAAGAACGCTGTCATTCTTGTGACACTCCCAACTTTGATGTCCAATGGAAGGATTCCCTTTGCTGGGGCTGGAACTCCGCTAAACCCCGTTAGCGTGATATCTGTGGGGATAAGGTCGCTGTCGGTTTTGTGCAATTTTTTCATCATCTTCGCGGGGATGACATTTACTGCTGCTCCGGTGTCAATTAGGACTCTGCTTACCGGGACACCATTGATCTCGGCTTTGATATGAAGAGGCCGTAAATGGCGCATCATTGCTGCTGGAGGTTGTTCGAACACTGCTTTGTTCTGATCTTGAGGAGCTTCTTTGTGTGAAATGGTCGATGACTGAAGTTGATGGGCAACTACTTTCCCTTTTGCCTTAGCTGCGACCTGAACGACTTCTGGATTCTCTTGACCATCCCATGCTGGCCACTGTTGATCCTTCTGGGGTTGTTCCTGTTGTGACTCTGCTTCTTCCATATCCCAACCAGTTGGGATGATTGGCTCCTCATTGGCTAGCGGACTGTACTTTGCCACTTCACTTTTGGGAACCCACTTCTTCACAATGGGATCGCCATAGCAAACCAGATAATTAAATTTACCGCTTGGCTGGCCCTGAGTGCTGATAGCTGGATTACCTGCCTTGTAGAGATCCATCAAGAACTTCTTTTGGGAGATGTTTCTTCTCGCTGCCTCCTCATTGACTTTAATGGATACTTCTATTTCCACCCATTCCACATCCTCGACCATGGGTTCTTGTTCTTCATCTCCCCAACCAGTCGGAACAATTGTTGTTGATGTTGATGGTATGATTTGAGCGACAACTTTCGTCTTTTTTACAAGACGCTTCACTTTGACGTCTCCATAAACCCGGAGATAATCATATCGGCCATTTGGCTGGCCACCAGGTCCAACTGCTGGATTCCCTTCTTCATACAACTGTCTCAACAGCTGTTCTGTAGATATGTTCCTCCTCCAAGCTTCTTCAGTAATGTCGATTTTTTCCTCGATCTCGACGTACTCATCTTCTTGGTCTGATATCATGTTTACTGAGGGTGAATTTTCCATTTCATCGACCACGTCGCCGTCCTCCACGGCCTCCGCGAGGTCACCTCCACTGCCATCCAGATTCGTCCAGATTCGACTGCATCCCGGCCAGATCCGGCTGCTTCCTCACCGCTACGACTCAGATCCGGGCAGATCCGGCCAGATCTGGTTGTTTTCGGCCAGATTCGACTGTTACCCAGCCAGATCCGGCTGTTTCCGGCCAGATCTGGCTGTTTCCCGTCCTGATCCGGCCAGATCCGGCAAGATCTGGCTAGATTCGGCCAGATCCGGCTGTTTCCGGCCAGATCCGGCCAGATCTGGCCAGATCCAGCTGTATCCCGGCCAGTTTGTAATTAGTTGTAATTTTATTGTAATTTGATATGATTGCTTATATGGTTGTAACTTGTAACTATTGAGGATGTATTTTGATCAGATTGTAATTAGTTGTAATTTGATATGTTTAATTGTTGTTAAACGGGTCGATCTGACCTGACCCGACCCGACCCATTTAATAAACGGGTTAGGCGGGTCGGGTCGGGTTGACCCGTTTATAAACGGGTTGGGTTCGGGTTGATAAACCTGACCCGTTTATTAAACGGGTCGGGTTCGGGTTGGGTGTTTTGTTAAACGGGTCAGTGTATAACTCGACCCGAACCCGACCCGTGAACGCTAATTGCCACCCCTAGTCGTGCCTCAATTAAGAGAATTTTTAGAGAGAAAAACTTAGGTCTAAATGCACGTTGTTTTTTATACTTTTCAGTGATTAAATTACTCATAAATTAATTATGATACTCTTAAAGATTATTACTATGCTCCCTAAAGTTGACGATATGCTTAGAAGTAATTGTACTACTCTTGAGGATGATTATGCTACTCCTACAGTTAAAAAAAAAACACAATAAAGTAGGAAATTAGACACTTACTACTATTGAAACAACAACTGAGAAATTACACTTCCGATGAAAGTTCCTAAGAGTACAAGCTAACGCTGGATTACATTAGCTAAGATAGTTAAAATAGCAATAGAAAAAGTCTAATCTGAGTCGGGAGGAGGAGCTTTCTTCTGACTTGAAGGCTTTTATATTCCCAATTGTCGCCTCCACGTGGCTAGTTGCTAACCATCACCCACGACCCATGACCCTTCATATTCCTTATTGTGGGTCGGATCTTGCTGAAATCTTGACACGTAACCCACTCATGATAACTGTTCAGCTAATCTATAGCTCTGCTCCCCACGCTTTCGCTTTTGGAGTTGATTAGGTTGATAATGGGAATGTGGTTCTGGGTACGTGTCACGTTTGGTTCGATGTTGTGATCACGGGCGGACCCAAGAGTAGGCTGCACCGGGCTGTATGCAGCCCACAAGAAAACCTCTTACAAATTTATGTTTAGCCCAGTTAAATAAAAAACAAATACCTCTAGCCCAAGGCCCAAGCCCACATAACTACTTAAAGGTTACTTGAGCAGTTGAGCAAGCCCACTACCCACCACTGTCCACCAGAACCGAGGTGAATGCTTGGCTGCTCAACTAAAATCTGCATATGGGATGTATACTAACATGTGCTTTTAAAATCCCCGACTTATGGGTTCAATGTCATCTATTTCCATCCTTTTTTTTCTCTTAAGGTGTCATTGCTTTTTTAATCAACAAAATTTTAGTTAAGCCTGAAAATTGCTCTGTGTGAGTTTTTATTAGTTTTATTAGTTGCTTTATACTATACGTAAACTTTACATTTTATTGTGATTATTTTGAGTTATTAGATAGTTGAACGTGCATATAAATCATACAGGATTTTGGGTTTTTCATTATGATGGCAAATCAAGAAAGAAAGAGAAGAAACACATTGGTTGAGTTGTTCATAGTATTTATGACAAGTTCCTAATATTTATGTCATCAAATTGGTTGAGTTAGTAATTTTGCTCATCTTTAGACTATTTGTCATACCTGTATTTGTTATTGCATTTGTTCACAATTTATTGTACCAAAATGATGAGATTTTTTTTTGTCAATGTTAGACTATTTGAAACCTCAATGAAATTTATGTTTTGTCAAAACAATAGCTTTTATTGCTATTAAATTTTGTGGAATCAATTAAGGCAGCCCGGGCGGACTTCAAATCCTGGGTCCGCCCCTGGTTGTGATGATTCAACTTTATAAGGTTTCTTGACCTTGAGATCACATAGCTCCGAAAATAAGGTATTTTGATCTCGAGGTTGTTTGGCTCCGAGATCGATAACTTCGTGTAGTGCCTCGACCTCGAGGTTGCTTAGCCTCGAGATCAGTGGCATCGGACTTTAACAGTTGCTTCTTTTTGTGCAAGTGGATGGGTGATAAAGGATAGCTTGATGCCTCGAGTATCACACTGTTGGATCGAATCGCATTAAATGCGTAGGCGGCGTGATGATGGGGTTTGATTTTCGGCATCGAGTACCATTTAATGGGTGTTGCTCTCATTGGTCGACACTTCTTTTCTTATGTGGTCTTGTACGTGATGTATCCACCAGTCTCGTAGCCGGTTCGTCCACCTGTCGCGTCCGTATGACGTTGCAAGTACTATGTTTGTGGCTTGCTGGATGGGTGTCACGTTTTTGAATCGACGATCGTTGATTGTTTGAGATGAAGGATGTATGTTAGCCGGCATTTGAGTATTTTCCTCGGTAACAAGACTATGTACGTACCCTTCAGTGTTTATATCACTTTAGGTGGATTTTTATTCTTTTGAAAGAAAAGTGGGGCAGGGTTGGGGGAAAGGCCGGAAGACAAGGATGTAGTTTTTCCAGCGAGGAGGTAGTTTTGTTTTTGGACCCAGCGAGAAGTATGTTTTTGGTTAAGGGACATGGTGCCTTTCCGACCATTTTTAGTTATCCAGCCTGGCTTGCTCCTTTACCCAGTTCTCTACCTACGAAGAAGGGACCCGCCGCCCACTCCCCTTCCCATAGCCAAACCAACAGTAGCTTATTGATTCGACTATGGCCTTCTCTTATGACTTACTGACTAAAAAGAGTATCTTACCCCCCCCCCGGAATGAATCTAGGAACTTTAAAGGTTTCTAATCTTTCTTATATGTCTATTGATGATCACTTGCTTCATAGTATATATATATATAACCCAGCTGATCAATTGATCCTTGCCAAGAACCACAACTCCTCTTTGAAGTTGAGCATGATTTTGTCAAGCGTTCCTTGATTTACTTTTTGTTCTTTCAAAATATTATACACAATGACTATTTTGCCCCTAATAAATGGTCATAAACTGTCATATTATAAAGGACGTTCGAACAGAGGTGTCAAGTTGAATGGAAATCTAGATAAGACCTAATTTAATAATCTAATTAACAATTAATTATCTAGATTAACTTAAAATAGTCTAAATTAACCTAAGGAAAGCGTAAGTTATCTAATATTATGAAATTAATTAAAAAAAGCCTTAAAAATCATCCTAAGTTACTAAATCCAGAGAAAGCATATTTAAATCTATTGATTAATTTAATCTAATCCTAGAAGATAAAAGCTTCTAATATTAAATTAATCTAAAGAAAAGCAGTAAAGAAATCTCTAAGAAATGAAGAAGAAAACATAACTATTTAAACCTAGATTAGCCATCTAAAATCAGTAATCTAAACTACTTTAAGTAGAAAAGATTAACTAAGTACTGAAGAAAAGAAGCCATTATATTAAAGAAATCAACTTACAGAAAACATCTTAAAAGAACAGTAGTAAAATCCAGGCGCTGGCTCTGTGTTTGGTTTGCGAGAGAGATTACACAGTGAAAGAAAAAGGTATTTATACTAGAGCAGTTCAACTGCTTCGTCCAACACGTTCTCTATCATCTTCCATCTTTCACTCTGGATGAGCCGCGTGTCCCATGTGATGAGTGCATGAAAGTGCACTCTGAACAACCTTATAACCATCTAAATTGCTATATCTTCACCCTTAATCAACTTCTTTAGCACTATTTTTATAATATATGTTACTTCACATAGTTGCTTGAAAATGCAGGAAATTAGAGCTGAAAGAAGCTGAAAAGATTATATGGGTCAACTTCAAAGATTAAACTGTATCTTTTCAAGAAGAACCAGATGATGTGCCATATACCATTGGAAATAACTTGAACTCTAGTTTCTGGAGAATTTTACAGTTCATGATTCCTAGTTTTCCACGGGAAGTTACAACATTTTTCGTACCAGTGCGCAGTGCTGAGTGAATAGTGACGGTCAACCGTCAGATCTCACGGTCGACCGTCGCGCTCAAAAATCCTCACGGTCAACCGTCAAATCCTCACGGTCGATCGTCGCGCTCAAAAATCCTCATGGTCACCGTAAGATGCTCACGGTCGACCGTCGCATCGACCGTCAGCCTCTGTCATGGAAAACACTTCTTAGGGTCGATGTGATGATCAACCGTCGCTTTTTCAAATATTATGCACAGTTCACGGTCGACCGTGGCATCATCCACGGGCGTATAACGGGTTTAAACTTAACCCGAGTTTGCTAATTTTTGGACCCTATAAATAGGAAACTTAGGGTTAGTCAAAGGGGAGTTCTTGGACGTTTTTCGAGGCTCTTTTTTAGACGTTTTCCAAAGGAAGAAGATGAAAGAATCTCCATCCATGGCCGAGTAATCCGCGGGCATGGTGGACGGATGATCTAGCGAGCACTAGGGCTTCTTCTCCAACAATGGTTCATAGTTTTAATCTTTACTGTTAAACTCTTTTCTATGTATTGGATCTTCTAAGATTATTTTCAGATTATAGATTTCTATGTGGATGATTAATATTATGAATCCAGTCATGCTTCTTTCATGATCTTATAATCCCATAGTTTTATTTATTGTTTACCTACTTTATCTCGTGAAATCTTTGCTATGCATTGCCGATTGTGAGAGTTGGTATTGTGTATTCTTAGAGATCTGGTTAGATAGAGTTGGGGCTTTGTCCCGATGAACTTTTGCTATATGTTGCCTGTAGTGACAACCGGTATCATATATTCTTAGGTTTGGGTTGGATGAAGTTGGACCTATAATAAGGAAGAATGAATCGTAGGAAGAGACATTTATATATTTTGTTAGGTTTATAGTTCCATATCTTCCGGTTAAGGTGATTGGGATGTAAATCTCTTGACTGAGTATCATATGAACCGTTGAGAATAGTAGAACCTAAATCCGAGTGAAGTGATTCCTGAAGCCTAGCCTTATCAAAATCCTGATTTCTTTCGTTTACTCTATCTCATTATTACATCTTCGATCTATTTTCTTAACTTTTACGCTCTTGATTATTTTCAATACATTGTTATCTGTATTAATGAATTTTTCCTGCTTGTCTCTCTGTGGGTTCGACCTCTCTTATGCTGTACTGCATCGCGACCGCTGTGCGTGACACATTTGAGCGATATCACCATGTTCTCCGATATTTCCTCGTTTCTGCATTCTTTGCTCTGGGCGATCAACTTCTGGGCGATGATGGATGCGTCGGGTCGGTGAGCTTGTGCATGTTGTAATGTTGTCCTTCTTGATTGTTGTCTTTTTCTAGTCTGTTTCTTCATCGTCCAAAGTTGTTTACTTGCTGTCTTTCAATGAACTAAGTTTTTGGTCGATGACTTGTCGTTGCTTTTGGCCAATAAACTTCTTGTGTAAGGAAGATCATCGTTCTTATTTAACAATATCATCGTAGTTAGATCGTTATCGCCCTTGACTGATGGTTTCTTTATGTGGAAACAATCATCATTCTTGATTGATGATTTGTCTCTTTGGGCGATGATTTTAATCGATGATTTCATTCTTTGAGCGTCGATCTTATCTTTGAGCGATATCGCCCAATTGGGTTTGAGAGTCTGTCGGCCATATTTAATATGCTGTCATGTTAATCATTGATTGGTTAGCCATTATATTGGCTAACATGTATATAGATAAATAAATTCTATGCTTAGGAGGTGAAGAGCAGACCAGAAATATATCAGAAAAAGAGAGAGAGAGAGAGAGAGAGAGAGAGAGAGAGAGAGAGACAAGGTTTTATCATCATAACCACGATGAAAAGCATCAACTGCTATTCTAGGCTGGAGGAGCTCGGAGGAACCATTACTGAAGATAACAGTGGAGGAGCTTATCAACGAGGAAGATGCTTGGAACCGGGAGAGACTGGAGGAGCCCTTCCATCCTGAGGTGGTGGAGTATGTTCTGAGCATCCCGCTCGCGCGGCAAGAAGCAACGGAGAAGCCAAGGTGGACATGGAACTCATCCGGGAGAGTCACTACAACCTCATGCTATCAGATGCTTGAGTATTATGGTGGAATTCATAGTGATGAGGAGCAAACCAAATTGTGGAGGAGTGATTGGCGTGCGCCGACGGAGCCGTGAGTGCGTATGTTCCTTTGGAAGGTGCTTCATCGGAAGTGTCCAACGAGGATGTCTCTCTGGAACTTGTGCTTGTCTTCGGAACGAGTTTGCCCTCGGTGTCAGTTGGAAGATGAGACGCTGGAACATATCTTGTTCCATTGTGGATATGCAAGGAGGGTTTGAAAAGGGGCCGTCGAAGGGGTTAACCAGTACCAGTGGGGGAGGTTAGATGAAATGGAGGATGCATTCCAACTACTTATGAAGCCTGCGAAGACAGAGGAGGATACCCTGGTAAAATCTCTAACTGCTTATACTATGTGGTCCCTGTGGAAGGATCGGTGTAGAGTGGTGGCAAATGAGGACAGCTATGCAGTTAGGGATATGATTAGATCTATAAGGTGGCAAGCTAGAGAATTCCTTGTAGTTGACAAAGAAAAGAAAGGGGTAGCTAAAGTAATGGAGTGGGATGGCATTGTAATCCAAACAGACGCGGCGGTGAATTTAAGAAGAAGCAAGGCGGGCATTGGGGCGGTGTGTATGGATGAGGCAGATGTTATTATGTGGATGGAAGGCGGGTTGAGGGAGGTATCGCCGGTAATTGCTGGGGAGCTCCACGCTATTGAGCTTGCGTTGAGGGAGGCTACGAAGCGTGGATACCGTCGGGTTATAGTTGAGACGGATTCCCTTTTTGCTGCAAACATGCTAGAGGGTTTGATTCCGGTTGTTGGAGACTGTGTGCACACTGTGCAAGAGATATGGTGGGCAAGACGCAGTTTTGTGGAAGTACCGGTTAGATACATTCCCCGGGAAGAGAATGCTCGGGCGGACTGGGTCGCCAAAGAAGCCTTGGAGATAGACTCAATGCTCATGGTTGAGGAGGCTGCCAGGGGGTATGTCCCTGGTAGCCTCACTGTTCGGTGATGTGAACCTAGCCTAACGGCTCAATTTGTCAAAAAAAAAAATGCTATTCTAGGCTTCTAGCAATATGAGGATGGCTAAAGTCATCCATCTCGATAAACGAGATAGGCCTAAACTGACCCAAAGGCAGACTTTTTCACTTCTTCCATGCAAGACACAACATATTCATACTTCAACTTCCTTTCCTTAACCATGAGCATTGAGTCAAATAAAAACTGAATAATTAAAATAAAAACCATACAGAAGAATATGAACAAATCAAATCAGAGCAAAGGAAGCAGAGATATAGAGATCATTGCCAAGATGCAGTAGCTTAACTTGTTAGAGAAGAAATCTGACCGTTGACCGGTCAAATAGTCAAAGTCAAATTCTATTCCACACTTAAATATCAGATGATTGCAGTTAAGTTCTACTCCTTTGAACGTTGTTAAAATCAGAGATGTCAAGTTAAATGAAAACCTAGATTGAACCTAATTTAATAATATAATTAAAACTACATATCAGAATTAACTAAAAATCATCTAAATCAACCTAATAAAAGCCTTAAATTATCTAGGATTACGAAATCACTAAATAAAATATTAAAGATCAACCTAAATTACTAAATCCAGAAAAAACGCATCTAAACCTATTCATTAAATTAATCTAACTTAGGAATTAGAACTTCTAATATTAAATTATTCTAAGGAAATGCAGTAAAGAAAACTTTAAATAAAGAATAAGAAACGGAACCATCTAAACCTAGATTATCCATCTAAAACAGTAATCTAATCTACTTAAAGCAGCAAAGACTAACTAAGAATTGAAGAAAAGATGCCATTATATTAAAGAAATTAACTTACAGGAACAGAAAACATCTTAAAAGACATGAAAGAAAACCAGGCGCGCAGGCTCTATAGAATGTTTGCGAGAGAGAATACATGGTGAAGGAAGAAAACTATTTATACTAGAGCAGTTCAACTGCTTAGTCCAGCATGTTCTCTGTCGTTTTCCGTCCTTTACTCTGGATGAGCCGCATGTCCCATGTTTTCCGATGTTTCCTCGTTTCTTCATTCTTTGCTTTGGCCAATGACGTTTGCGTCTGGGCGATAAGCTTCTAGCCGATGAAGGTTGCGTCGGGTTGGGGGGTTTGTGTACATAATGTCATTTTCCTTGATTGGTGCTTTCTCTTATTTCACTTCTTTATCGTCCAAAACTGATATCTTGTTATCTATAAATGAACCAAGTCTTTGGTCGATAACTTATGATTGATGTTGGTCGATAAACTTCTTGTGTAAAGAAGATTATCGTTCTTAGTCAACAATATTATCCATCTTAAATTATCATCGTTCTTGATTGATGGTTTCTTTATGTAAAAACAGTCAGCATTTTTTATTGATGATTCTTCTCTTTTATCGATGAATTTCTCTGAGCGATATCGATAAGCTTCTCTGAGCGATATCGATAGGCTTCTCTGAGCGATATCTATAGATTTCTCTGAGCGATATCGATAGATTTCTCTGAGCGAAATCGATAAACTTCTCTGGACGATATCGATAAACTTTTCTGGACGATATCGATAAACTTCTCTGGACGATATCGATAAACTTTTATGGACGATATCGATAAACTCCTCTGGACGATATCGATAAACTGCTCTGAACGATATCGATAAACTTCTCTGGACGATATCGATAAACTTGTCTGAACGATATCGATCTTAGGGTGATGAACTTGTTTTTGAGCGATGTCGTTCGATTTGGATTTGACATTCTATTGACTATATTTATTATGCTGACATGTTAATCATTGATTGGTTAGCCATTATTTTGGCTAACATTTTGCCCCCCATGCAGTAATCGAGGAGTTTGAATTTATGATGAGATGACGGCATCTGATGCGATTTGACAGCTTGCTGGTTAACCACTAAAGGCTAATGATGACCATTCTCTGGGAAACAGAATCGTCTTTCTGTTTTCCTTCTCCATCCATATCTTTTGATATTCCGCATTTAATGCGCCGTCCCTTTCTGACATGCATACCCTTTTGGCCATACGTCTTTGGCGCGAAAGAACGTTATTGGTTCTTCTTCGTTCTATTAGGGTTTTAGTTTTCTTTCTTCTCTTTCCTCTGCGGCACTTGGGTTTTTTCCTTCTTGTGAGTTCTTGAATCGTCAGAGTTCTTCTTCTTCCTTGTCTCCGTGAACTTTTCTATTTGTCGCCATGGTTCGTGAACATAAAACTGAAGAGGAGCTGCACAAGGATGTCTGCAAAGCCTATGGGGAATTTAGTGGAATCTTGAGATCAGATGACGCGAGAGGGAATTATCTGGTCAAGGCAGGACGTTCTTCTTCCAGGTTCTTTTCCTTGGGTCCTTGCTTCATTTCTGATCTTTTGCCCTCTCTTTCTTCTGATCTCCAAGTTGTTGTTCAGAGTTTTCCAACTTTCGGCGATTTGCCTTTTTCCCAAGAGCTTAATCTTTCTACTCTTTCTGTCAAGAATCCCATCATAACATGGCCTTTGATCGATGACAAGTTTACTAAATGGCATAGTAGAATGGTTAGTCATTTAGATTCCAACAAAATCTTTTCTGATGCTGGCATTTTGGATTTCTTGGATTTGAGCACTAGGGTTCCTAGGGGTGAGCAAAACCGAACGGAATTTTTAGAACCGAACCGAACCGAACAGAACAATTCGGTTCGGTTTTTCGGTATATTCGGTTCCGTTCGGTTTTTTTTTTGTCAAAAATTCGGTATTCGGTTCGGTTTCGGTTTTTATTTTTAAAATTTGGTAAATACCGAAATACCGAAATTTTTAAAATTATATAACTTATTTCGGTTCGGTTTTATATTGTAAGTAAAAAAATTACGAATTATTTCGGTTTTTTCGGTTCGGTTCGGTTTTTTCATGAATTCGGTTCGGTTCGGTTTTTAAATTAGTGTACCGAATTAATTCGGTTCGGTTCGGTTCGGTTTTATGCCCTAATTCGGTTCGGTTTGGTTTTTTAAATCATGGAATTTCGGTATTTCGGTATTTTGGTATTCTGTATTTCGGTTCGGTATTTACCTAATTCTCACCCCTAAGGGTTCCTGCTCAAGGGACTAATTTACTTTTGTCATCGTTTCTTTTTTGGTCGACGGAGTACAAAAATTTTGTTTTCCCTTATGGTACTCTTTCCATCACCCTCTTAGACATTTCTCTTTTGACTGGTCTTTCTCCTATTGGTGATCTGGTATCAGCTAATATGGAGCTTCCTTCTAAAGAGACAGTTTTTTATTATGATAAAAACTATGGTGTTTTTATCAATGCTTATGCCAACCTTGAAGAAACTGATGAGCCACCAAACGCTAGCGTTCATCTATTATTGGCTTTGTAAATTTGTTCTCTGTCTCCCTTCCAAAAAACCTATCAAAGGTTATATCGGTCTCGCCCAAGCTATGGTTTCTGGAAAACAAATGTTTTCCTTTTCCACTTTTATCTTATCGGCCATATATCGAGGCATCTATCTTACTCTCGAGCAATTGAGAGAAAGTAGTAGTCTCACTGGTTTTGGCCCACTTTGGATCGTCCAATTATGGCTTAGAGCCTATTTTCCTGGGCTCCATATTCCTCGTTCTTCTTCATCGGCCAGGACGCAAGGTCACTTGTATCTTTCTTCTTCTTTTATTCCCAAATCTCTCCAGCATACTTTCAATTACTTTTATACTTTATCCAGTTTTGCTTCCTATCGCCCTTTCAACCATAATTCTCACCCAGCTTGCATTCGTACACTCCTCGATTTATCAGCCGATTTGGATGATGAGGAAAAAAGATTGGCATGGGCTCGTTTTTTGGTTAGTCGAGATCTTCATTTTGATATGGTGTGGGGCCGATCCAACAATAAATGCGGAGTAGAGGTCTACGCTCCAAATTTTGTCGCTCGCCAATTTGGTTTAAAGCAAGTTTGGCCAGTTCCCCCTTATTTCAGTTATAATATAATAGCTAAAGGGCAATGTGTTTTCCACAACCTCGATAGGGTAGTCTCCGTAGAGAAAAAGATATAGCGCTTTGCAATCGCTTTAAACTTTCGAGTTTTGAGCCAGTGGCCGATATCGATGCTACCATCGTTGACACTTGGGATTCGGCCATCAAAGAGCGTCATTTTTCTAAAGACAAAAATGATGTCTTTAATAATTTTGTTCCTCCCAAGAAGAAGTTGGGACGTAAGAAGGATGTTTTGGAACAGATTGAGGCGGAAAATAGACCTCAGAAGAAAAAGAAAGAAGTGGTTGCTTCTGCTGGAAAAGGTGAGAAATCGCCCAAAAAGAGAAAGGGGAAGTCTATTGAAGAGGCTTCTTCTCATAAGAAGAAAAAGGGACTAACCGGTGAATCTAGGATATCTCCATTGGCCAAGAGACCTTTAGTCGAGGAGATGACCGATGAAGCAGCAACTGAGAATGTAGTGGTCGAGGGAGTAGTAACTGGGGAAACTGAACATCAAGCTCGTTCATCTTCAGCAGTTGGAGATGATGCAGGCTCGCCAGAAAGTAGGCAGAGTGTGTATTCCGCCTCTGCTTCTAAGTGAGTATTTTGTTCGCTATCTTGCATTTCTTTACTTTTATATCTCGAACTTACTCGTCTTTGTCTTATGGAGAGAGATCGGACGCCTCTACTCCTTCCCACCTTTTTTCTCTTTCTAATTCTCCCTCTGATGTGGCTGAGAAAATTGTTGGTGAAGGAACTGATAAAGACCTTGTTGCTGCCACTAGTCAGGTTGGAATCTTGACTGAACAATTATGTGTTCATTTTGAATGAAACATTGTATTGAACTTTTTTCATTTTATATTAACAGCCTTCTAGTCGAGAAAAACATTGTCATCTCATCATCTGAAGAGGAAAGACGAGATGATGTTGACGTCGAAAATATTTACGACGTTTTGAACACTCCAACCCAACCAGGTTTGTCACCTATCGGTCAGATGCTTGTTCATGGTCCTTATAATATTTTAAGGGACCTTGGTGATATTCAACTATCATCTGAAACAGCTTCTACCGGTGTATCGACCCTACAACCCTTGGTCGAGACATCTCCTATCCCAGAGTTATCGGCCATTGACATTCAACATCTTGTCGATGTGCCCCCCAGTACTTCATCAACTCCAATTCCTACCATGCCACAAACGACGATGGCCGAAGATACTTTTGCAATCGTACCCATAATCGCGCCATCGATATCGTTCAACACTCCTCAAACAAGTTCATCCACTTTTGTTTCAGATAAGGTATGAATTCAAACTTAACTGATCAAACTTATTTTTATGATCTATAATGATCATAAGTTTTATGGTTCTCAACTTTGTAGGCTGACATGGCTGATTTAGTCAATTCCCTCCATTCTCTGAATGAGTCCTGGCAAGCTTGTCTTTCTGGAAAACAAACGACCTCGGATCCTGCTGCTGTCCAGCAAGGTCGATATCATGTCCTTAGAAAAGCATTGGTCGATTGCATGCTTATTTTGGACAAGTTACCCAAGGAAGACTTCTCAGCTCCAGATCAGAATATTCTTGAGAGATCGACTGCTGTATTCTTGACTATTGACCCTGAAGCATTAGGGTTTTCATCTGAAGAAATAGATGACATCCAAAGTATTAAGTCGATTATCGAGAGCTTTGATGCGGAAAAGAAGAATTTAATCCACGAGCTTGTTCTTGTTGGAGAACGTCGAGAGCGGCGAGCATTCTTAAAAGACAAGATCAGCGAGAGTATAAAAAAGATATCGACGAATGTGGATGCTGTTGGCGATAGGGAATCAGTCATTTCTAAAGTTGACGCTCAAATCAAAGAATTGGAAGCACAAATTCTTCAACTGAAGACACAGAGGGGTTATCTTATAAAAGAAGGCATGCATCTCAACCAAGAGAGCAAAAAAGATATGGAAGAATACAATGCTCTTGAAGCTGACTCTTCCAAAGATCGCCAAATTAAAATCAATGCTGAATTGGTCAAGAGCAAGAATCGGTTGAAAGCGTTCAGAGACAAAATAGCTCGTATTTCTCAACAGCTCTCTTTAAGAAGATAATTTATGATGTTGAATTGTTGGTCGATAATTTTGTAATGAAGAAGTTTTTGACTAATTGCTATCGTCCTATTTTTAAGGACGTTTTTCTCTACCGTTCTATCTTACCTTGATGGGTAATATTTCTTCAAATATCGACCATTTATCATTGATCGATGTAATCCACCGTCGATAGTCCTTAATTGATATGACCCATTTGGCAATACTTGATCGACCAAGTATGGTCCTTCCCAGTTGGGCGACCACTTTCCATATTTAGGGTCATTCCGATCTATAGGTAGTATTGTTTTCCAAACCAAGTCTCCTTCTTGAAATTCTTTCGATATTACCCTTTTATTATAGATATCGGCCACTTTCAACTTCTGTGTCTCTATATTTTCTAAGGCAATAGCTTGTTGTTCATCGAGCTCTAAAAGATTATACATTAATGCTTCCTCATACTCTTCACTAGTTGAGCGATCTTTTTCTAGAACTCTGGGCGATAGAACATTTATCTCAGCCGATAAAACCGCTTCTTGTCCATAAATCAACTGGTAAGGCGTAACCTTTGTACTAGACTTAGGTGTAGTTCTATGTGCCCATAACGCTCTGAGTAAACCTTCATACCATTGCCTTGGATTATCGTCCATCATTTTCCTTAGTATTGACTTGATGGTTTTATTGGACGCTTTAGCTTGTCCATTAGACTGGGCATAGTAAGATGTAGAATTGGCCATATTAATTCTATACTCAGCCAAAAAATTCTTTACCTTAGAACTTACAAATATTGTCCCTTGATCGGACACAATTGTTTGTGGAATGCCAAATCTACATATGATATTTTCCCAGATAAAGTTTATAACTTGATCATCAGAGATTGTTTTTAATGGGATAGCTTCTACCCATTTAGTAAAATAGTCTGTCGCTACAATTACAAATTTGTGCAACATAGACGATGGGGGATATATCTTTCCTATAATGTCTATCGCCCAACATCTGAATGGCCAAGGCTTCACAATGATCGATAACTCACTTGCTGGTGCTCGCTGTAGTGGTCCATGCTTTTGGCATGATTCGCATCCTTTGGGATATATGGCACATTCCTCCCCCATGCGCGGCCAATAGAAGCCACTGCGCATTATTAGCCAGCGCATTTTAATGCCAGGCTGATGTGCTCCACAAACACCATTGTGTATCTCAGCCATTGTCAATTTAGCTTCATCAGGACTTAAACATCGCAATAAAACTCCATCTGGCCGACATTTATATAAAATGTCGTTTTGTAGGAAATAATGTATTGCCTTGAGACGGAGTTTCCTATCGACCTTAAGCGATGGGTTTTTCAAAAAATCGACGATTGGGGTACGCCAATCTGGCTGGCCGTCGAGCTAATTTACCTCAATTGGCCGATGGCATCGCTCTAAAACCGATTGTATCATTCCATAAGTAAAATCGGCCATGCCCCCCAAATGTTTTAACACTTTATAGCCTGATGCTATCTGGGCGAGGGTATTAGCTTCATCGTTCTGTAGTCTTGGAACGAAAAGTAATTCAAAATCATTAAAGCGATTTAATAACTGTAAAGTGATTTGGTGAAATGGAATTAGTATATCACTCTGGCATTTGTAATGTCCAAGGAGATGATTTATCACTAATTGTGAATCACCTTTAATTTGCACATTGGACACTTTTAAATCTAACAAAATTTCTAGGCCAATGATTAATGCTTCATATTCAGCCTAATTATTGGTGCATAACTGCGATAGGGTATATGCGATTTTATACTTGCGTCCAATGGGCGATAGGATTATAATCCCAAGGCCTGCTCCATTGACAGTCTTAGAACCGTCAAAATACATCGTCCATGGAGTGAGCGATATAATGTTGATCTCTCGCTCTAGTTCCTTCGGTACATCGATACAAGGGTAGTCAGCTAAAAAATCGGCCAATACTTGGTCTTTAACAGCCTTTTGAGAGACAAATTTAATGTCAAACTCAGCTAAAGTTAAAACCCAATAACCAATACGTTGATGCAAAATTGGCCGAGAAAACAGAAATTTCATTATATTGTACTTAGAAATCAAGTAGACAGTTACAGGCTTTAAATAAACTCTCAACTTTGTACACATAAAATACAAGGCCAAACATAACTTTTCTATGGCCGAGTACTTTTGCTCATAAGATAAAAACTGTCTACTTAGATAATATACTGCTCTCTCGACTCCGTCTTTTCCATCTTGCGCCAAGAGACCTCCTATTGATCGGTCTGCTGTAGCGATATAAAGATTCATAGGATCCGTCAATCGTGGCGGCGCCATAACTGGTAGCGTTGCTAAACACTTCTTCAAACATTCAAATGCTTGTTGATATCGCTCTTCCCAGACAAAGTCGTCTCCATTCTTCAATCGTAAGAGCGATGAGAACTCTTGAGTTTTGCCTGCACAGTCAGCAATAAATCTTCTTAAAAAATTTACTTGACCAAGAAATCTTTGCATCTCTTTCTTAGTCCTTGGAGGATTAGTCTCGATAATAGACTTTGCTTTATTTTAGTCAAGTTCGATTCCTCGCTGATGGACGAGAAAACCAAAAAAGTTTCCTGTTTATACCCCAAATGCACATTTTAAGGGACTTAACTTCAAGTTATACTCTCTCATTCGCTCAAAAGCTTTGATCAATTGTGAAAAGTGATCAGCCATAACTGGTGATTTTACTACAATGTCATCGACGTAAACCTCGATAAAATGGTCGATCATATCATGAAAAATCAAATTCATCGCTCGCTGATAGGTAGCACCAGCATTCTTCAAACCAAAGGGCATAACCATCCATTCATAACTACCAAGTGATCCTGGACATCTAAATGCCATTTTATGAACATCGTCCTTGGCGATATAAATTTGATTATATCCAGAATACCCGTCCATAAATGAGTATATTTCGTGGCCGGCGGTTGAATCGACCAAATTATCGACTGATGGCATAGGATACTCATCCTTGGGTGTTGCCAAATTTATGTTTCTAAAGTTTATACAAACTCTAAGTTTGTCATTTTTCTTCTTAACTAGCACTATATTAGAAAGCCATTCTACATATCTGGCCGTTCTAATAAAATTGGCATTTAATAATCGTTCAATTTCTTTCTTTACCTCTGGGATTATATTAGGAGCAAAGCGTCTTGGCACTTGTTTGTATGGCTGAAAGTTTGGTCGAGTAGGGAGTTCATGCTCGACGATGGTTCTATCTAGACCAGGCATTTCTTTATAATCCCAAGCAAAACAATCTTTATATGAACGTAAAATGGCGATAAGTTTGTACCTTATATCTTGGTCGATAAGTTTGCTGATGAAGGTTGAACGATGCTCCTCACCATCACCAAGGTCGATTTCTTCTAGTGGATCCTGAGTCTGCATGTTTCAACGTTTGCCATAAGGGACTTCTTCATTGTCCTCTTGGGGAATCTCGTTTAGACAATCCAAGTCATTTGTGTCCTGTGTTGCGAACGCTTCCACTTGGTAAGCCATTAGTTTGGCTTTTAAGGCCGTTACAGCGGCCCAATTTCTTTCAGGGTGTGAACCCATCACTGTATTTTTTAGGCCGATGATCGGCCATCTCTAGGTGCAAAGACCACTGAGGTTGGTCTTGCAGGATCAAATAGTTCCGCCACGCGCTCCTTTAACATAATACCATTCTCAGAAACTACCTTCAATGTATCATCGATCTGAAGGAACTGCAACGGACCATAATTGCAATCATAAAAGGACGCCTCTACAGCATGAGTGTCGATAGTGTAAGGCATATTATCAGCCATAACAAACTCAACATTTCCTCTGTCGTTCCAAAGAAAAAGACATTGATGAAGAGAAGACGGAACACACTGGCTGGCGTGAATCCAATCTCGACCAAGCAAAACATTGTAGCTGGTCGTTGAGTCCATGACAAAAAATGCTGTCGTTCTTGTAACACTCCCCACCTTGATATCCAAAGGAAGAATTCCTTTTGCCGGGGCTGGAACTCCACTAAAACCTGTTAGCGTAATATCAGTGGGGATAAGATCATTATAGGTCTTACCCAACTTCTTCATCATCTTTGCGGGGATGAAGTTAACTGCGGCTCAGGTGTCGATCAAAACTCTGTTCACTGGGACACCATTGATCTCGGCCTTAATATGTAAAGGCCGTAAATGGTGTGTCATTGCTTCTGGTGGTCGATCAAACACAGCCCTATCTTTATCTTGGTGATCTTCCTTAGGCGACTTGATCGATGACTGAGGTTGATCTTGAACTACTTTTCCCTTGGCTTTAGCTGCAACATGAACAACCTCTGGGTTCTCTTGTCCATCCCATGACTGCCATTGATGGTCTATATGCTAATTGTCTTGCTGTGTCTCTGTGGCTTCTACGTCCCAACCAGTTGGAGTGATTGGTACGTTGTTGGCTTGTGGAATGTACTTGGCTACATCGGTCTTAGGAACCCACTTTTTTACGAGAGGATCACCATAACAAACGAGGTAGTCAAACTTACCGCTTGGTTCACCTAGAGTACCCACAGCTGGGTTGCCCGCTTTGTAAAGCTCCATCATCAACTTGTTTGGAGAGATTTTCCTTCTTGCCGCTTCTTCATGAACCTTAATAGGGACTTCCACTTCTACCCACTCAGCATCAACGACCATGGGCTCTTCGTCTTTATCACCCCAGCCAGTTGGGATGATTGTTATAGACGACTATGGCATAATTTGGGCGACAACCTCCGTCTTCTTAACGAGACGTTTCACCTTCACATCCCCATAGACCCTTAGGTAATCATATCGGCCATTTGGCTGGCCACCTGGTCCAACTGCGGGATTGCCTTCCTCATACAATTGCCGTAGGAAGAGTTCTGTAGACATACCTCTTCTCCTAGCTTCTTCTGTAACATCGATTTTTTCTTCAACCTCGACGTATTCACTCTCATCGTCGAGTATAAGGTTCATTGGTGCTGAACCTTCAACTTCATCGACTAAGGTAGTCGATGTCTCTCTATCTTCATCGATCAAAGTAGCTGGCTGCTCGTCGTCGGCCATGTCGGATATCTCTGAGTCGCTTTCAACTGGACATTGTTGTCCAAGGTGGTTTGGCAGGATGTAATTGTTGACAATCACTGACAGGAGTGTTCCAAATCGGATTACCTGATTTCCTCCAGTCTCATCGTCATCGTCCTTGCTTGGACGATGAAACTTGCTCTTGGACGATTCTGTTGCTTTGGAAACATCAACATCATCCTCAATTTCTTCAGCCTCTTCATTTTGACTTGGGTCATGTTCTTGGGCTTGCTTGGCCCTCATCATCTGGCCATACTTCTTCTGATATCTCAGGTATTGGGTCCTAGTCATCTCCTCCACAGGAATCGATCGACGAGTGTAACAGTTATAGTTGTACCATCGTTCTGGCTTGTAAGGCTGAGGTACAAAGTTCCTGGGGCAAGTGTGAGGCTGACCTCGATTCCACTGCCAAGGTTGTGGTCGATGAAACTTGGTCCCGGTGAACGGTGTCATCGATCTACTAAGGTCCCAGTGATATCTTGGGCAGACATGTGGAAGAACAGGCTCCTTCCCTTTGTCGTGGCTGAGTCGGGCAAACACATCTGGACGATTATCGTCCTGAGTCTCATCGATAACAATCTTAAACTTGGGCAACTTGAAGTTTGCCACATCAGTCAGAACCATCCCCACTGGTACAGCTTTGGGGAATGGATTTGCATCGACTCCCATGTGTTTGGTTGGAAAACCAATCCTACAGGAGTCAATAGCATCCTGCAAAACATTACGGAAAGCCAAACATTGGTTAGTGTGATGTGACCAAGTATTATGCCATTTACAATATCTTTTGTCCTTGATTTCATCAAGGCTTGGCATAGCATGCCCATCTTTCAATTTAACTTGTTTATCTTTCAGTAATTGATCAAAGATTTGATCGGCCTTTGAAATGTCAAAAGAAAATTTTCTTACCTGACGTTTACCGTCTCTGACTACTTCTTTACCCTTAAGTTCTCGCTCAAGTTTGGCGAGTGCTTTACATATATAAAGTTTTCCCTTTAGAAACTCAGCTAAACAAACATCGTCCATATTATAATTTTCTACATCGACGTCACTAACTTGATTTATTTCATAGTTGGTGTCTCTATAATATGTCCCTTTGGACGATGATTTCATCTGATCTTCCTCCCTTAACAGTTGTTCATAGCGTATAGCGCTTTGTCTGTAATTGAAATAGATCGATAAAATCTCTATCTTGGAACTTCTTTTTAAGTTCAAAGGCTAATCCACTTTGAGCGATTTTTACAAATTCCCTTTCTGATAAGGGAATGAAACATCTACTTCTTGCTCTTTTAAATCTTTGTAAGAACGACTCAGCATTCTCTTCTGGGCGCTGCCTTAGTTGAGCTAAATCGGCTATAGTTATCTCTGGTTCAGACTTATAAAATTGAGAATGAAAAGCATGTTCCATTTGCTGCCAACTCTGAATAGAGTTGGGCGATAATTTAATGAACCCAAGAGTAAGCTACTCCAGATAAGGAGTTAGGGAATAACCTAAGCTTGACAAAATCGTTTACTTTTCCACATTGCATGGAGAATTTCCCTATATGCTCAATGGTCGATATTTCATCTACACCAGAGAACATGGTAAACTCTGGAACTTTATAGTTCCTAGGAAGTGGGTACATTTGATCAACCCAATCCGGATAAGGTTTTCTATAAGTTGGACGGGTGGCTGGTCGTCCTAAACCTATTTGCTCTTGTAAAATTTCAGCAACTTGTTCCCGTAGAACATCGGCCTGATTATAAAGAGGATTATTATATATTTGATCGTATTGCTCGTTTGGTTGTCGAGCATAACCTAGTGATACCTCGAGTGGTCGATAATTGTTCTGATAAGGAACATCACCCATTCGCTGACCATCGGCCATTCTTGAGTTATAAAAATTATATCTGTTAGAACAGAAATTTGACCGTTGTCCAGGACTGTAATCAAGGTCAAAATCTATTTCCACATTCGAATATCTGGAAATTGTGATTTTTAGTTCTACTCCTTCAAATGATCGAATCAGAGGTGTTGAAGTGTACAAAGAAGTAATTTGGTTGATGATGGAGTTGATGGAAATGGAAAATGGAAAATGGAGAATGGAAAATGGAAAATGAAATAGTTCTATGGTAAATCTACTCCTAGGAAATTATAGATCTACTCCTAGGAAATTAATTATGGTAGCACTACTCCTAGGAAAATATGATAATTCTACTCCTATGGAAGAGATTAGTGTAGCGCTACTCCTAGAAATGAAGGACTGGTTGCAGGAATTTAAAGAAAAGATAAGCTTCATTGCTGAATTTAGAAGGCTACATTGATAATAAATGTAAAAGACTACATGAAGATAAAAAGCTGATTTGCTTTGATGGTCGAGGCAGACGTTTTCCTTCTTTCTCTTGGCTATTTATAGAGTTTCTGGAAACCACTTTTCAACTGTCAAAAACTGCCTTGAAACTGTCAGAACTGCATAACTGGGCGATATCTTCAGTTATTTACGAAACTGCCATCAGGTAGAGCTTCTTGTCTTCTACTGCGATTTGGCCGATGATGACCTTGGAATTTGATGAAACTCTGAACATAAAAGTTGTAGTTCTTCGAATTATCTTTCTATCGGTCTAAAAATCAAGTCATTTAGACATCGTATGAGAAAGTTATGACCAAAACAGTCAATCTGCATTAATAACCATTATTATAATATGATCGATAAGAATTTGATCGATAGAGTTTGGCCGATAGAGAATAGAAAATCTGGTCGAGAGATTTTTGGACATTTGGTCTTATTTACTAGTTTGCCACTAAACCCTTTGACCATTAATCTGATACATCAAAGGACCGAATTTGGAGATGACGTCAACAACAAAGTTGTAGATCTTTTCGTCCTCTTTCCAATGGTTCAAGAATCGGTCAGTTTGGACACTTGGTATAAACGTTATGGCCAAAATACTCTAACTGTGTCAATGTTGAAGTATCTTTTGGCCGATTTGCAATATTTACGAAATTGACATTGATCTTGTTAATCGCCCAAATAGCTATATTTATATCTAACATAATTATATCTCAATAAGCAAAGGAGCAGAAAATGCACAACATAGAGTGTAATAAAGATTCAACAGATTGGTTAATTTCACATCATTGAAAGGTATGAACTTCATGTAGAAAACTAGCCAGTAGCTACCAATACAATGAGATATCTAAAAACGTCCATCGAAGTACAATCAATGGAAGATAGCTAAAGAAATGCATCCCTTCTATATGGGATACAAAAAAGAGTTACTTGAATAAAAATTCCCAGAATTATGGGGAAATTATATTCAATCCCCACTACAAAATGATCTTTGAAAAGACCATAAAAGTTTACCAATGACGTCAGATGGTTACGTTTGGTACGGGGATAACTTTATTTCAAGTTAAAAAAGTTTATTTCACATTTCAAAAATGAGATTATAATAATTATATGAAATAAAGGAAAAGTAGAATAGAAAAAGACTAAAAAATGAGAATAATTTTTTAATAATTATTTGAAATAAAAAAAAAATATTTAAGAATAAAATATAAAATAAATAGTGGATTCAAAAATATTTCATCCCTTAACCCGGTTAAGGAAGGACCGAGTTAAGGTTATTTCATTAATTTATTTCCGTAGCTAACCTAAGGCATTTCCACGGATTATCAAACAGAGAAACAATACACCGGGGGTACCACACGGTCATCGTAGTTCGACTGAAGAGGGGCTAGTACACAGCCTCAAGGGTCGCCAGGTGATCGCGGAACACTTGAAAATCAGCATCGAAGGCAGCTCGGGCTTGACCTCAGATCATTTCGAGATTCTGCCTCTCCGCCCACCGCCTCAGGTAGCTCCGCCTGCAACTGAGCTAGCATCCCCTGCAACTCCTCAATGCGCTTATTGAGCTCTGCAGAGAGAGAGAGCATCCATCTCAGCGAGGGAAGTGTAACGATCGATCAACCCAGGAGAGCTACTTAACAGAGACTCGTACAGTTGGGAGATCCTAGCCTTGGAGTGCGCCAGCGCGTCCAACTGATTCACCCGCCTTACCCAGGACATGCTGATAATGCAGTAAAAGGACACGGAACTGGTCATGCGGTGTGTTGAAGGTCTTCGGCGCGCTCGATACGGCCTCGACAAATTGTGGAAGAAAGCCTCCTCGCACTATCTTCTGGATCGAATAGTCTCTGAAGGGGTCGATGGCCTGTTGAAAGGCGGCACCAACACCATCAGGAACCCTGCCGGCGAAATGGTCGATATATCATAGGCGTCCGGGCATTCTCTGAGGCTCCTCGTATTCGATGATTCCAGAGTAGCCATCGACGTAGTCAAGGGTTCAACATCGGGATGAACCGGAGCTGATTCCGGAGATACCTCGAATTCGAAGTCGGCCCAACCAATGGTTGCTCCCTTGCCGATGAAGTCTCCGGCAATACCTTTGCCTCTGCCAGTCGAATCCCCAGGTGCAATCTTCTCTTCACCCGCAACAACTCCCTCACCATCAGCAGCTCCCATTTCGCCAAATAAACAGATTCAGGAAGAAGAGAATTGCAAGAGAATGGATGACCGTATCCGAACGAGAATGGCAATTAGGGTTACCTGTCCATATTGCAGCCGTTGGATCATATTCAAATTTGGGGGTTCACATACACGTGGCATATCTAAACGGGTAAAACCCGTGCTCATTGATTTCTATAATTCTTTGCCGTCGATTTGTTTCTTCTCAGATGCCACTCCCAGCTTCTTCCTCCGCACTCATGAATTCTCCTCTCGCCCAAACCCCACAAAAGCCTCCTAGGATTAGGGTTCTTGGTGGCGCTAGGGCTTATCATCGCTACCACCTCGCGATTCCCATCCCGTCCCGTCTATTCTCAAACGCTCCACGAAGCCTCCGGCTGGCGCGGCTAGCCATGGAGTCAAGCTCGTCCTCGTCCTCCGGCGGCGCCATTAATGGCACTCCCGGAGCTGCAACCGATGGATGTGAGCCCTCTAGAGGATGCTTCTCTTCTTTTGTTGCTCTTTCGTTTCAGATCATGGCTCGACCTTGTTGAGTTTTTTTGAACCCTGTGTTGGTTGGTTTGTGGAAGTATAGATTTGAGTGCTCTATGGATCATTAACTTTTTTATTTTGGTTTCTTAACTATTGATATCGATCTTATGCTGATAGCTGTAATTCTGCTTTGAAGTTTTTATCTTTGCAATCGAACTGTTGCGAGATATGGTTTAGTTTCCGTGCAATGAGATTCAATCTTCGCTTTGTGGTTGAGCTTATCGTTTCTGTCACTTGAGTCCTTAATTTGAGGTCTATTAGTTGATGATCTTTGGTTGCCAACTTATTGCAGCCAGTTTGTGACATTGATTTCATTGACGATATGATGTTTGGCATTGTAGTTCATCGGATTGGGGAGGTTAGGAGAGTCACCAAGGAAACCAATGTTCATGTCAAGATAAACTTGGACGGTTCAGGTGTTGCCAACTGCAACACTGGGATTCCTTTCCTCGATCATATGTTGGACGTAAGTATGCTCTTTAGTGTTCTTTGGTAAACTTTAGGAATCAAAGTTATTCTTTAGTTGGATGTTTATTTGATCCTTAAATCTCTTTCCTTTTTCCATGAACAATGTCATGTTTTGATACTTCTGCTATTAAGGCCTTGGAGGCTAGTATACTTCTGCGAAGATGTCTTGTTATGCATGATTATGTTAAACCTTTATTCTTTCTCATAATAAGTCCAAAGGGCATGACCAAGTTCCCAAAATGACAGCAGGAAAGAAATGTGCACCACAAGCATTAGGAATGTACAAATTTTTTGAAATAAGAATAGGCTTTATATCCTTTCCAAAGAAGCTATTGAGGTCTCCAACAACGTATTGAAGAACCAATTGGTTAGTGTTTTGATGGAGGCTCTTCTTTATTGTAACAGATGCTTGCTTTTATCTATAAATATTGTTTTTCTTTGAAATGCTTAGTTTCCTTGTGGGAAGTTTGGTTACTATCATCTTTTGCAAAGTTGGGATTATAGCTAATTTACAGGGCTGTATTCAAAGTTAGGGTTTAGTCCAATCACAATATGAAATATTTGGGTAGGTTCGAATTTGGTTTAGATCCGGTTTAAGGGAAATATGATAAATATAAACTTTGCTAAATATCCTGTGGTTTGGCAATGACAGCCACTGTTATGGAGTGGGCAGTGGGAGCAGGCTACTGTCGGCAACAGCGTTGGCAGTGGCAGCAGCCGCTACTTCTGCTTACGATGCCAACATAATTAGTAATTAATTCTTTCGGTGGCGGTAGCTGTCACCGGGTTACGCAGCGGATAATTTTTCAAAGTTTAGAGTTACCCGATGCCGGCGCCAAGAACCCTCCGCTCCTTGCTCCACGCCTTGGGCGCTCCTTGCCCACGTCACAACCCGCGCCTTGACGATGGTTGGTGCAGCAAAGTCCATCCTTGACCAGCCTTCTCCGCGTCTTCTTCTCCTTTCTGCTCAAAAGCACACCAAGGATGAAGGACCTACGATATATGGCAAGGGGATGGCCCTCTTCCTCTATTGATCAAACAATCTTTACAAGAGAATCCCTCACAACTCTCTCTTCCTCCAAGGTACAAAGATCTCTCAATAAGGAACCTCTCAAACCCTAGCCAAAGCCTAGATGCCCAACACCTTGGCCGGCCTACTCCTTATATAGAGGAATAGTCCTTGGCTTGCTCCAACAAGCCATCCCTAAGAAGTCCTACTCAAAGTCCTGACTTACCTCCTTATCTAGGCTAAGGATGAGCACAACACTACGTTTTCAAACATAGCTGGACTCTACCTTGAGCTTGACTTACTTAAGGATCACCATGACCACCACTTGACTCAAAATAGGACTCCTTTCTATTCGTCCGTGCCAACAGCAAGTTTCCTTGTGCCAAACTCCGTATTCCCCGTGTCATCACCTATTCCAAGTCGAATGCACGCGAGACATTTGAATTTGCTCGGCTGGATCGTCCTCCAAGGCCTATCCGCTCCGCCTGGCGCGTCGTCTTCTAGTCCGACTCGGAGTCGCGCGTCATCTTCAAATTCTTCCGTGCCAAACGCGTTTTTGACCGCGTCATCCATCTTGGAGCTTCCATCCCAAGTGGAATTAGGTGATTTCCCCGCGTGGCTTGCTCTCTACCACTTATCGCATCAGACTAGGGAAGCCGAGTCCTAGTCCGACTAGGACTCGGCATCCTGAGCGCGTCGCGCACGCGCTGCGCGCGCTCGACCCGCGTGCCCCTCTTGGCTACCTTGGTGCGCGCCCCGCTCGCCTGACTCACTCCAGCGCACGTCTTGCTCAGCTGGGCTCGCGCCGCACCGCGTCCTGCCGCGCTGTCTTCCTCCTTGGCCTGGTCCACCGTGCCATACTCGGAATCCATCATGCCATCTTTGGGGAAATGTCATCTAGCCTCCATTAAGGACTTTTGCTCGTGTGATCATGGTGTTTCCATGCTTCCCATGGCTTGGTGTGCTGCACCGCACCATGGCCTAGGCCGTGGCCCGTCTCAACTCTGGCTGACGCGCGCCATGGCCCATGTCAGGACTCAAGGCCCTGACAGTAGCAGCAGCAGGCTGCCAATTGCTCGCTGCTGAAAATGGAAAAAAAGAAGGGGGGAGATGAGATGGTTTAGGAAATGCTTGTTAAAGAACCTAGATATGTATGGGATTGTCGCCTATTTGTTGCCATTCGATTGGCGATTGAGCAATCATTCACTCTAAGTGAGGCAGGAAATGTGGAGAAGCGTTCTTTGGGTTTTTGTTTGTGGGAATTGAGAAGCGTTCTTTGGGTTCTCAAAAGATTAACAGTTGGATCCAAGTTCTTATCTGCTACAACTTGAGCAGTCCGAATGTAATTTTTTAAACCTTTCATTTATCAGATTTATCAGACCAATTGTTTCAACTCATTTTTGAAATCCACTGACATACTCAATAATGGGCCAAAACTAAGTCTGATGTTAGTTTCAGGCCAGGTTTCAAATTGTTTCCACCAGAATAGTGGAGTTCCATTTGATATGCTCCATTTTGGCTGAAATTAAAAGCGATGTTTGGGACATGATTGATGGGCTTTTCAATGATTTCATGGATGTTGTAAGCCTGTAAGATATAGTTGACACATTCGTAAGGCAATAACATATTCTAGAAGGACGCTAAATAGAAATCCTATGCTCTTGCCTTATAAATATTGGGGTTTTCCACCTTTCTGTAACTATCTTATAGTTCATGCATTACATATGATCCTTGCATCCTACTGATTTTTCGTTTCTTGCTTCTTTCATCTCTGCTTTGGCTCTTTTCTGTGTTGCCATCAGTATTTGTTTACCAAAGCAAAGAGTTATGACTACCCTCTTAAATCTTTAGTATGTAATGAGTATGTGATTCTATTGTGACAAGCAAATCTTTTGACTAATTTCAAGCATGACTTTTGCAGCAACTAGCATCCCATGGGCTGTTTGACTTGTATGTTAAAGCCAGTGGTGACATACATATTGATGACCATCATACGAATGAAGATGTTGCCCTTGCAATTGGCACGGTACTTGATCTTTTCACACCACTCCTTATTGTTTTTATTTCATCTTGGTGAGTTGCCTTTCATCATGCTTATTTTTCCTCATAATAGGCGCTTCTTGAAGCACTTGGAGATAGGAAAGGGATTCAACGTTTTGGGCATTTTGCAGCTCCACTTGATGAAGCTGTTGTCGAAGTCATACTGGTGTGGACTCTCTAGCATCTTTATTTCTTTTTGGTAGTTTTTCGTCTTCGAATGAGACTGTTGTTGTCATTCTTTGTTCAGGATCTATCAGGGCGTCCTCACTTGAGTTGTGGTCTGTGCATCCCTACTCAAAGAGTTGGAACATATGACACGCAGGTATTTCTATATGTTTTCTTAGTACTTTAGTTTTTCTCAAAACTCAAGAATTTGCTTTTGTTTCTCATGAGTGAAGTTTCTTTACTTTGCCTTTTTATGTTTAAGAAATGATTCTCGAGATTGAGCCCTCGTTTTAATGGTTCAGCTCTCCTGTTAATATCTTTTATTAGGACGACTATATATGTTTAGTAAGTGATAGATATATGAATGTATACATGTTGCACATTCATTTAGTTGTAGAATTGATGAATTAGATGAGTTCTTTCTCATTGTGACCTAAAGTCATTGTGTTATTGGATGCCTATATTCTAAGATTTTAACACCTTTTTTTTCATGGTTTTTACGCCTAATTTGCCTCCATTTCACCTGAACCATTTATGTTAGTGCAAAAAATTACATATAATAGAAGCCTGGAATTGCGTCATAGCCTTTAGGACTACATTGAACACTGCATAAAGCTGCAATTTTTCCGACTTCGAAGAATGATAGAATGATACATTGTTCTTGTTGATTTTAATGGTTGGAAGATTCAGTATTCTTGGTAATTGCAACACAGTTAGTTTGATCCTTGTGAAATTTCACATTTATCCTCTGATTTGTTTTATATGCTGACTACCATATTGTCTTTGTCTTCAGTTGGTGGAACATTTCTTTCAGTCCCTAGTGAACACATCTGGGATGACACTTCACATTAAGCAGGTATGTTGTACTCCAAATTTGGCATGCCCATGATGGGGTGGTTGTCCACTTTTATGTTCTATATGAAGATCCATCGAAATCGAAAATTCATTTTGAAAGCAGAACTTGGGGATATGTTAATATATTGGTGGTTTTGTGTTGACTAAATTATGGTTTTAATGCACAATGTCTCTGGATAATTGTTTTTCTTCATGCTTTGAGCATTCGGGCTTATCCTTCCATTTCGTTTACACTGCTTTCCGCTGGAGTAACTTAGTCTTGGATTACATTTTATTCACATTTGGTCTTCTCTCCTGTTGTTTGTGCATTTGTTTCATTTCTATATTAGCAGCGTGATGGGAAAAATTCACATCATATAATTGAGGCGACATTTAAAGCTTTTGCACGAGCTCTACGACAGGCGACAGAATATGATCTACGTCGGCGTGGGACTGTACCCAGGTACAAAATGGTGGACATTTACCATAACCTTCTCTTTAGAACTCTTGCATATCGTGGTAGCATTGATTAAAAGCATTTGTTGTTGACACTTGTTATGATGATACAACATTCGTTAACATTGTTGAAGCAAAATTAATACAGACTTGATTGGCAAAAATGATGAGTATGTTTAATTTCGGCTTATGCTTCTTTAAGAATGTTAATCACTTAATATGTTTTTCCTTTTTCTAAAAGAAAAAAAGAGGAAGACTGCTTTTAAGAACTTTGTGACATTTTTTATCCCTGATAACTGTAGAGTATTAGGACTTTTGGTTGATTGAGAGAGGTTATTTCTCATCAGTGATCAAGAATCTCACTTAGTTGATTGTCCCATTGGCCCTTTTCTGAAAATTTTTAGGGCTCATGTTGTTAAGTATACCAATGAAATTGATTTAAGCACTATTGGGATCCCTCTGTGACTGCACTATTGAACTATTGAGACTGATTGGCAGGTGATGAAATGCTGTTGTATGCTTGTATCAGTCTTCAAATCTTTGTTCTTTTAGATGTTGAAAGAAAAGCAAAACGTGAATAAAGAACAATTCATTCTGAGCTTTCTATGGAGTTTCAGGACCACAGTTTCCTAGTATTATAAGATATCAAAAGCTATCTGTGTATACCAACTGTGGATTCTTAAATACCATTTTTGTTGTTTAATCTGTTTAGAAAAGCAAACTCCACTATTTTCTGTTTATGATAGTTGGTTCTCTTATTATGATTATATTTTGATGCTTTTTCAACTCGCAATCTTAGTTGTGAAGACTGATATATTGTACAAAAAAAAGTCTAATCATCTATTCTGTGATTCATATTTTTGTTTTTGGAATCTGCAGCTCTAAAGGGGTTCTGTCTCGAACATAAAGTTGGGATGGCATCACAGGAGCAAGGCGGCGAATGAACAGATCTAATTCCTTGGTTACGAGTACAAGAGAAACGAAGATCGTCTATGTTCTTCTGGTAGAGGATGGCCACAACATCTGTTTGCTGTTGCTATTGGCAGATCAGACCATCTTTAGAACAAGGAGTTGCAATAGAGCTTATAGCTGATGTGATTTTATAGCTTTGCGGCTAAAAGTTTTAGTCGTCACCAGTAAATATTTTTCTCATTTAATGCTGCTCATGATACAATCTTAGAGTAGCTTATGCTGCACAGCAGTGTACTGCATGAGATTATCCAGCTTTGAACTTTAGTCTTTTTTTTCCTTTTTCGGAATTTAGGGATTTTTGTGAATACTTTCTATATTGCGAGAAACCGACTTTGTTAATGGTATTCTATTTTGTGCCCTCTCTTATTAGTTTTTGTCGTAGGATAGAACTCTTAGGAATATTCATGCTTATTTGCAAGAATTCTTGTATGATTCCACGAGTTGAGTACTTATTGCCCGACTAAAATACTGTATCTAAGATTAGAACCACATTACTCGATCAAACTTTTAGTTCATGCATGGACTAAACAAAATTTAAGATTACCATGGCGTACATATTTATAGTGATACTCTTATCGAATTGTGTGCATCCATTAGCAACATACGTGCATCAATTTTCTTCAACACGATCTCTAATTTGGCGGAACCTACAAAGAACTCGAGTAAAAAATACAATGAGTAATAAGCTACGAATAAAGTTTTGTGCATATGCTAACCACATGCCACGATCGGCAGTGAATATACCGATTCTTTCATCTATGCTATTGGTAGCCCACTATCGATAGGATAGATGAAAGAATCGGTAGTAAACTACCGATTGAATGTATCGGTATCTCACTACTGATATCTTCATCTATCCAACCGGTAGTGGGCTACTGATAGGATAGATAAAAGAATCGGTAGCGGGCTACCGATTGAATGTATCGATAACCCATTACCGAGAACTTCATCTATCCCATCGGTAGCTCACCACCGATGGCTTCATCTATCCCATCGGCGTCCGTTTGGCTCGGATCCTGGATGGAATCCAGGATCCGGAATCCGCGGTATCCGAAGGAGCGGATACCGCGGACGGCGGCGGATTCCGTTTTTCGGAATCTGCCGGCGAGCCAAACGGTGGAATCCGGAATCCGCCGATTCCGGGATTCATCGGATTCACTCCCATTCGCTCCCATTCCGACGAGTCAAACGGACCCTCGGTAGCCCATTACCGATGAAATAGATGAAAGAATCGGTACTTTGACTACCGATTGTGGCATGTGTAATACACATATTTCATCGGCATGTGCACAAATTTAAAACTAGCGACTTCCCACTCTATCATAAATTGAAACAAATTTAAAAAATGCAGTAGGAAAAGCCATGACAATGAAGCATCAAGAAACATAGAAACGAAATAGGGATTTTTACTTATTAATCCCTAAAAACTTCTTAGATATGAAAAATACCCCTGAATAGTTTGAGCTTACATACGTACCTCTCAAAACTTGAGAAAATAATTAATATGCCCATCGAGTTACATATCGACGAAACAACATGGAATATTCTTAACGGCTGAAAAGACATTATTACCTCTGATTACTTGCTATGAGGAGCGTTTAAATATTAAAGCCCCTCCAACGGTCTCTCCCCTTCTCTTCTTCTTGCTCCATCTAGGGTTCCAAAGAAACCCTACATTGCATAGTATCGAGCTCATTCTCTAAGTATATAGGTCGCCCCTTCAATCCACAAAAATGCACGGCCTCACATTTCATAACTTGCCCATTTTCTAGTCGGATTCATCACCATCTCCTCCATGACCACGCCAAAAAATAAATGACAGCTTCCGCAGCATCTTCTCCATCAGGATCAATTAGTATCAGGTGCGATTCCGCTGCAATTTCTTGATTTTGTCATGCAATGTGCAATTAAATCAGTCTTTTGTTCATATTTCATAACAAAGATGAACCTAAATGTGGATTTTTATGTGGGTTGATGGTGCCGAGCACTCAACTATAAACTTGAAGTATCATCTTAAGGAAAAGGAGAAGCTGATGATGGAGAAAAGGAGCTCACTTGAAGAAACTTGAAGAAAGGCTGGCTGCATCACTGATCATCATAAAAAACTGGAGAAACTTGCTTCAAATTTATGGTTGCATGCTCTGTTTGTTGCAATTGGAGTATTCTTTATGCTAAAGCTTATACACTAGGGTGTTTAAAATGAGTTTGTGCCTTTAAGTAAGAGACCACTGTTGCAATTTCTTGTACAATTCCCTTGGTTTTCAAGTGCCAAAGTCTTGGCTTTATGAATGATGTTTGTATTTGATTAATTACCAATGTACAATTTGATTTTCTTTATGCTACTCCCTCTGATTTATACATTAACTCAAATAATGTATTTATTAGAACCAATAACTCAAAATAACCATATATTAACTCAGATAATGCATAACTGTGATACATTACAGAGAGTAACACATGCATTACAGATAGTAATACATAACTCAAGTACATATCTGTGATAGATTAGAGAGAGTTACAGATAGAGTAACAGATAGTAATACATAACTCAACTCCCCTACCATAACTCAAATGAAACCATAACTGACAGTGATGCATAACTCAACTACATAATTGGACTACATAACTCAAGTAGATATATGTGATAGATTATGGAAGTAACAAATAGTAATACATAACTCAATTGGAACATAACTATGTTAGTCCTAGTTTTGTTTTGATGATGTCAAATTATATATGATGATAAAACATTGTTTTGCTATTTATATCCCTTAATTTTAAAAAACATTAAAATCATATTTCAGATGTTTTGGTACTCGCGGTCGATGCAGCGGTTGATGCATGGATCGACCGTGGAGACTGACGGTTGATGCACAGATCGACCGTGAAGACTAATGGTTGATGCACGGATCAACCGCGGAAGCTGTTCGTGGGAAATTGGCTGACGGACGATGTGACGGTTGATGGACCAATCGACCGTGGCCTATGTGACTTTATACGGAGAAGCGACGGTCGAACGAGGCATCCACCCTGAAAAGCATTTTTCACAACATAGGCTCACGGACGATGTGACGCACGATGCAACGGTCGACCGTAAAGCCTGAAAGTCGATGTGACGGTCGATTCGAGCTATGTTTGAGCGTGACAGACAATGTTGCGGACAATGCGACGGTCGACCGCTAGTCAAAAATAGAGGCGTTAAAGAGCCGTTGGAGAAAGCAAAAATAGCCGTTGGAAGGCTATTTGGAGGGCTTTGGAGCTCAGCTATAAAAGGGGAGATGCAGCAAACATGCAACCAACTTAAGAGGAGCTAAGGGATCATTGGGAAATATTTGTAGCAAGTTTATCCTTTTTATTTGCGAGCTTAACTTTGTAAAACTATTTCAAGTTGTGAAGTAGAATTTGTGAGGGACATCCAAGAGTGAACTTGAAGGATACCCAAGAGTTCTTGGGGAGATTGTAAGGTTGCCAAGCACCCGTAAACTTGGTAGATAGGTTGTCAAGTACCCGTAAGCTTGGTGGAAAGCTTGTAAAGGTCTTAGAAGTAGTCGAACCCCAAGGAGGACCCTTGGGTGAAGTGGACGTAGGCAAGGTTGGCTGAACCACTATAAAATATGGTGCAATCTCTCTTAACTCTTATCCTATCATTCCTTTCCTTGCTTTAATTATCACTCTCTTCATTTACAAGTATACGGGTTTATTAGACTCCTCCTACCTAGGTTTTCCTCTTATCGATTTTTCATTAAAGGTCCAAATCACCCCCCTCTTGGACTTTCAAACTCAACTGGAACATAACTCAACTATATATCTATGATACATTATCGAGAGTAACACATACACTGCATATAGTGATACACAAATCAGAGTAAGACAAACAAAACTCATACAAAATTGAGAGTTGTGATACACAAACCACAGTAAGGCAAACAATACACATATTACATATTTATGCCACTATATATCTGGACATATTTGAGAATCGTGTCTGTCGTGCCCCGACCCGCGAAGGCCCAACCGGACCGGGCGATGCAAACCGGAACCTAACTAAATGCGAAATAATTTTGGCGAGGGTTCCCTCTAGCTTACTGGTTTCCCTAAAATATTTCACAACTATCCGAAATTAACAAAAATCAACAACCTCAAAAAATATAATATAAAAGATTTCAAAACCTCAAAGGGTACATTTATATACATCACACTTCCGTAGGAGGCTATCTAACAAAAAAAGGTAAACAGACGATCACCGCTCCTCAAGCACCACCAGACGCCGCCGAGCCACCAAACACATGCCTGGTAGGGGCCACTAAAGAAGAGCTAACGCCTGCACCTTCAAAACGCAGCACGGGTAAGAGTGAGTACTAAGCTTAGTAGAGTTCTACACTACGACACACAGAAAGGAGGAAACACAACAGTGTCAACCCCAAGCTAAGCCTAGGTATACTACGGAGTTCCATAACCCCACTAGTGTCTCTAGGTATCCAACCATGGTCACCCTAACGAACTGGGCCCATACCGGAAATACCTAGTATAGCAATACGAAGACACTGCTGGGCAGGACAAGTCTCTGCCAGGCAGGCACACCCTCTGCCCAAGGATGAAACGACGACACTGGCTGCACCCTCAACACCTGGTTCGAGGCTAACAAGACCTCTAAAATCATCGATCAACATGTATTCAAGTCATCTAAGCATATCATCAAGATTGACAGAATACTACCATTCAACCTGGACCAAGCTACCCGCCACGGTCCTAGAGCTAAATCCGAGCTACCCGAAAGCCTCGGATCGGCGATCAACCCATCACCTACGCCCTATCCTTATGCATCTAATGCACAATCAGAAAATGCTACAATGATCATGCGCAGGTAAGAAGTAAGCATGCAACAATATGATAAGATAAAAAACAAGTCCAACTAGATTGCTGCAGCGATACCACCGACCGCTGCCAGCCAATCCGCAGTGGGTCCCGACACTACGACGGTACTGTGACCGTCAATCGAGAACACCTGCAACGGTAAGCAACCCCAAAAACTCAGATGAACATAAAATATTATTTAATCAACAAGATTCCCCAATTAGAGGCTAAGCGACCTCCTCGATCCAACGTCCAAACGACGTCAGATTCGAGATCCAACTTAGACAAAACACACGTAAACATGCTGGGATCGACATATACAAAACCGGGAAACATCCAACGGCTCGATCACCGAGAAAACGGTAATCAAAACCGTTAACTTCACTAATTACCTTTAATTGCTGCAACGCAGCCCATTCGTAGGAAAATCATAACAATTCATAGGAAAATTTGATAATTATGAAACGGGTTGAAACTGAGAGTAGATTCAACGATCTCCAACTCTCATGTTCATCATAAATCAAGATCATGCTTGTACAGTCCGGAAAACACGCCGTAACCCAGCTGTTCTTCATGAACAGAGAAACCGGAAAATCCGAGTTTAAACATGCTAAAACACTACTAAAATCTCAATCAAATAATATGAAACTCAAAGAAGAAATTAAGCTAACCAAGATGCACACAACAACACCAAGAACACCCAGATCCACCAGCTAGATTAAGAGAAAACCCCTATTAAACCCAAGTAGGAAGAAACCTACCGGACTAAGCGAACCTTAGCTAAATCAGCGCTATACGAGCACCAAACCGGCTTCAAACCAAACTACAGATCTTCCTCACGCTTCCACGAATCCAATAAGCTCTCAAGCACTCAAAAAGATGGCCGGAGGAGGGAGAACGGAAAGGAAGAAGCAGAAGAGAAAAACCAGAAAAAACAGAGGAGGTCTCGGACTACATATAGGCTCGAGTCCGATCGATCGGTCCTGGGACCGATCGGTCGGACTGGGCTAAGTTAAGTCGGTTCGCGTCCTTATCCGGACACTTCGACCGCACCGACAACTGACACATGTCCTATCAGTCGCACTCGGGCCGCCAGCTGTCCTGAAAACAAGCTTCCGCGCGCCCGAGCTTGGATCCAAAGCCCGCCTAGGGTTCTAGCAAACACATAATTCAAACAAAAGGGGTTGTGTGTACACCACGCGGGTTTGAAACAAACCAACAAGGCGCAATTACCAAATTGCTCTTGCGGTCCACAACGAGCCACGGACCCGACCCAGGCGGTCGACGCAGGAATAGAGGGATAGGTCCTCCCAGTGTCAGTACATCACACATAGAAAACTGAGAATTGTGTCAGTACATGACACAAACAAAACTGAGGCCTTGCATCAATACATGACACATACAATACTGACATGTCAGTGAATTGTTGATAACTGTCAATACATGACACATACCAATTGTTGATAACTGTCAATACCCTTAAAGGAAATCTTGTTCTGAGATTTGATAAAGGTAGGGTTCGAAAATAGAAAAACAGCTACACTGAGGACTTGCATCAATACATGACACATACAATACTGACATATCAGCTACACTCTCTGTGAGGACCTATCACTCTACTCCTGGGTCGGACCCGTGGCTCGTTTGATTGTTTCGCGTCGAGCGCGTGATCCGGTGGATCGCATTGTTTCTTGGACCACAAGAGCAATTTGGTAAATTGCGCCTTGTCGGTTTGTTCCACACCCGTATGTGCACACACTGACCGTGTTTATGTTAGTGTTTGATTAGAATGGTTCGGTGGACCCAGAATCGGAAGATCCGCGCTTGGGCTTGTGTTTTAGATCAAGATTCATCTAATTGTCATTGTGCACAGGGGAACGAAGGCGCTTATGTGTCTATTCATTCTCTGCATTTGAGTAGTGATCATTGAAAGAGCAAGCATGAATAGGAGCACATCATCTTTGTGATTCTTTGGGAGAGTATAGTGCCAATCTAGACTGTCATAGCATATAGATGGCCTTGTGGAGCTAGTGCGCCAATTAATTTTGTCAAGTAATACATGACATTGTGTGCCTGTACTATTCAGTGCAGTTCCTAACTCATCATGTACATGAAACTATTTAAATATGTGATGTTCTTAAACTTTTTGGCAACTTTAAATTACGTGCATGAGGAAGGCCATATAGGGATGGTCTTAAGTCAAAATCGGTATGATTGGCAACTTTAAATAGAAAAGGTACACACATATACCAACATCGGGCACACTCCCCATATAAGATCAGCCAAGAAGAACATACATCAATCCTAAGATTAAATTAAATCAACCAAAGGACATCAACAATGTATCCAGAAGAAAAGGAAGAAGAGGAAACAACATCGAAAGGGAAAGCATAGAAAAGCATAGAAAATCATCGACGAACAGCATACCGGTGTTGGGGAAATTAAAAGCCAGTTGAATAAGATAGAAAAGAGGAGGAAGAAATGAAAAGCTAATCGGGGCGCGGGAGGATGGTGGAGAGGCAGCGGTGGGAGTGGTGGCTGATTCCTACCATCGCCGTTGATCCTAGGTGTTGGTGATGTGGGAGCGGTGGCGAGGAGCGCGAGATGATGCGAGGCAGCCGTTGATCCTAGGTGTTGGCGATGTGGGAGCGGTGGCGAGGAGCGCGAGATGATGACGAGGCAGCGGCTACTTGGGGCGTCGTGAGGGGCGCTAGGGAGGGTGAGGCAGGGCGTGGGAGTTTTAGAGAGGACGGCACCCTACGTGGGTGATTCAGTTGTAAATGGGAAATATTCTCACCACCGTCAGATAAATATGAGAAATTCCTATCACCACAGTCTATTATAAGAAAGCCATGTATTATGACATCCTACGTGAGTAATTCGATTGTAAATGGGAAACATTCTCACCACTGTCAGATAAATATGAGAAATTTTTATGACCATCGTCTATTATAAGAAAACCTTATCTTAGATAGATAGATTAGATTAAATAGATATACAAGAAGATGATTAAACCCTAGGCTTAATTTTAATCGTTGAATCAAGATCCAACACTCAGCTATCAGCCGTTCCTTGATTGCGAACCCAATGCATTCAATGCCGGATCATTGGGTTTCAATGATGTGGACCCCTACGCAATTAATGCTCTCATGAGATCAATAATGAGTATATAATGCAAGTCCACGCGGCCTTCGGATTGCGGCGTCCCCTACGCCCCGACAAGAATCGATCTTTTATTTACGAACTCTTTGTCATACCTCTTATCACAATAAAATGATCGATCATTTATATAAGAAGAAGATCGATCATGTTTCCCCTTTGCAGGCTGCTCGTTCCTACGCTCCGCTTCGTGTGCCACCGCGCATCGCGCGCCTTCATTTTGTTAGAATAAAGCTTATATAAAAGCCAAAACACTTATTAAGTAAGTGTGGATTAAGCCTAAAAGGGTTGAATCAAATGGGCTAAGAGAAAACCTATTATTTAATAATTAAATGGAGGAGGCCATGTGGTGTAGTAAAATATTAGTCCCACATTGGTTGTGGAGAAAACATTCCACCAGTTTATATAGTGTTTAAAACTTCTATGCTTTGAACACTTTGATGGACTTGAGAGAGGGACCCACACGCGCGCACCTCCGCTGCCGCCCACCCGCCAGCCGGCCGCGCTCGCGCGCCGTGGGGGGTGGGTGGTGAGTGTCCTTTTTGCTACACAACGACCTGGTTGAGTCAGGACGAGTTCGCTGGACCAATTGGGTCAATTATGACTCTTGGGCTACCCATGACTGTACAGTGATGGGTGATGTGGCAGCTCATTATCTCCTGGTCAGCAGTCGTGGCGACCCTTGAGCTTCCCAAGTGGAGGTTACAACTCATTACTGGGCAGTTACATGTGACATGGCAGCCCATAACTGGGCAGTTTCAGCTGACGTGGCAAGTCTCTTCACCTCCCCATTAGTGGCTGATCAGATGTCTTCCTTAGCCTATAAATAGGACCCCTACCGGCCTTGTTTGGTACATACATACACACTTGCACACCACCACTTTGTAGAGGGTTTTGTTGGCTGAGAGTACCAACCTACGAAGGCTCGACGGGTGATCGGAGGCCTGCTTCCTTCCGTACGCGCAGAAGATCATTGTACCCTGTGAGCTTTTTGCCAGAAGAACCAGAAGCTATGGTGTCACACCCCGACCCAGAAAACCCATCCAGGACGGGGCGTGAAGGTCCTAACTCTATTCATCATCAACCGCCGCAGTACAAGCGGAAATGGTAAACAATTTAAGCAAAAGTATTCCAGAGGCTAAGCAGATTTTAATCATAATAAAACATCAAGTGTTACAATATCTGAGTTCCAAATTACAGATTTATACCAAATTCCAAACTATCTCCAAAATGGTTACAACATGTTATATATATCAAAAATACAACAGTTACTTCCTCCAACAAACCTCAGACGCCTCTGGATGTACCTGCGCCGCCAAAAGCCGAACCAGACGGCTCCACCGAAGAAGGACCGCCGCCTGCACCTGCAAACGCAGCCCGGGTAGGAATGAGCAAAAAGCCCAGTAGGGTTCTACTCTACGGCACACTGAAAGGAGGAAAACACCAACAGTGTTGTCTCCCAGCCTAAGTCTAACGGATGCCACGGGTCCCATAACCCACCGATGTCCCAAGGGCTCCTGTCATGAACCTCTCTCTTGGTCGCTCTACCAAGATCACCCTAAGCACTGACAGGGGAACAGTACCATGCAAGATCACCCTTACCCAGCAGGGATACCACTGCCTGGGGACCACGTCGGGAGCACATCGGTTGCGTCCTTAGCACTTGGCCTTGGAAGACAACACGACCTCTAAACCTCGAACACTGATCAGAGTCAACTAGCGTGAATCCTCAAAAGACAAGAGACTTGATCAACAATCACACCCTACTCCTAGCTACCCATCCACGGTCCTAAGGCTAGATCCGAGCTACCCGAGAGCCTCGGATCGGCGACCTAAAACATCGCCCGCCTAACCTCAAATGCTTCTAATGCATACAATGCATGAGCTTAAGCAAGCATCTAACCCTAGATGTCTCTATATGTCACATCAACAACTATAAGTTCAACAGATATACAATAGCCCTCGGCACTCGCCGGCAAGAGGCTAAGGTTTCACAATTCCTCATTAGCTAGCACTCATAACTAGCCAATGGTTAAGCAAACAACTAAGCATTTAACCGCTACCAAATATGTATTTTCTATCAGGACTTGAATTAAATGCAAGCACAACCATAAGTTTGCTAAAAAGAGAGGAAACTCGGATCAAACATCAAACCCGATGAAAGTCCTTTGAAAACATCACGACATCCACCTACAAGCTTCCCTACATGTTTAAGATTCAATCGAGATTGAAGGCCATTTAAGAAAAACCAGAAAACACTGTTCAAAGGGCCACGGACGATGCCACGGTGGATCCATGCATCGACCGTGGGGCCACGGACGATGCCACGGTCGATCCGTGGATCGATCGTGAGGCCCACACGAAGAAAATCAAGGGCGACGGTAGATCCAACCATCGACCCTGAACAGCCCAAAACCAACCAGAGCCTGACGGTCGATCCGACGGTCGACCGTCAGGTAAATGGCGAAAAAGCTAAGGTCCCAAGGTCGATCGATCCATCGACCCTGGGAACCCAAAATCTCAACAGAGCCCGACGGTCGATGCGACGGTCGATCCGACGGTCGACCGTCAGGCCCAAAGCAAACATACTAAAGCTGGACGGTCGATACGTCGATCGACCGTCGAGCCTGACGGTCGATGCACCGATCGACCGTCGAGCTCAAAACGCAGTATTCCGGAAATCCATTTTCTAAGATTTGAAGGATCAAAACATGTTAGAATACAATCAAACTTTGCAAGCAAGTATATTTTGAAGTGAGGGATCTAATGATGCAAAGAAATCCATATTTGGACGGTTAAATCCCATTTTAGGTCGGAAAACCAAAACCGACGAAACTTCGACAATACGGAAAACGAACCGTTACAATACCAGAATTTGCAAAGCAAGAATACAAGGAATGACCTACATTGCACACCAGGAACTACAAGCATTCTAACATGGCATTCACAGCACAACCATAAACATCCTAGCCTAGTAGAACCCGATCCAAGGATCGAGGTAGAAACACCTACCTCAACAGCAAAGAAGCTCTCCACGCGTCCAGCCAACCTTGCCACGAAGATCCTCTGCTCAAAGCCCAGCCTTCCAAAGTCTACCCAGCCGGAGGAGAAGGGAGAAGAAGGGGAAAACTTGGCTGGAGAAGAGAAGAACCAGGGAAAGAAGGAAGGAAGGGAGAGAAGAAGAGAGGGGGAAAAGAGAAACCGGGTAGGTTGGAGCCAACTGCTCCAACCACCCCTAGTCATCAGGCCCTTAACGGGCCAGGCCCACTAACGGGCCAGCAGCCTAACTAATGGGTCGAAAGCCCGTTCGACCCGCTCACGAGCCCGAGCTGGGATCTTCCGATCCCAGGGTCCACCTAACCATCCTAAACAACCACATACATCAATCCAAGGCCGTGGGTGCAACGCGGGTGTGAAACCGACCACCATGGCCATATTTACCAAAATGCCCCTGGGGTCCAAACCGCCACACGATCGCCCGATCGTGCCCGATGCGGAACCAAATCAACAGAAAACCGGCTCTCGACCCACGTGGTCGAGTCAAGTCCGAGGGACGGGCCCTCACATATGGTGGTGGGCAAACAAAGCTTATGGGCACAGTGTGATACACTGGCCTCGATCCAATTCTTTTCCATCCTCGGTGGTTTCCTCCTTCTTCTTTCCTCTTTAACAGTAAGTTTGTTGTTCTTGTTGTTTGTTTTAATCAATGTAAAGGATTACTTGCTACCTAGTAAAAGCAAGAATCCTAGTTTATTATTTCCAACATTCTTAAGCTTTGTTTCGGTTTTTTCGTATTTCGGGATCCACTTCTCCTACGGATCCTCTTCTGTTTTCTTTTATTTTTAGAGGAAGTTCTACTCCCTATAAGAACTCTAAAACACAAGTACTGAACCACTGTGTGGTTGGTCTGCTTTTGCAGATGGCTTTAGGAGCAGGTGCTGAACCTATGATCCCTCCTTATGTGGAGGAAGTGCCCATAGGCAATCCACCTGTAGTGGAAATGCCTAGCATGTCGATCGGGCAGCTAGAGAGGCCTGAGAAGTTTAAGGGGTTGAATTTCAAGCAGTGGCAGCAGAAAATACTGTTCTACTTGACCACCCTTAAACTGGTCAGGTATCTCACTGAGGATGAGCCTGTTCTAACTGAAGAATAGAAGAATGCTCATACCGTGGCTGCAGTTCAGGCTTGGGGTCATTCTGACTTCTTATGCCGGAACTATATCCCTGAACGGCTTGGACAACAAGCTCTACAATGTATACTTTCCCAAAAGAACCGCAAGAGAACTTTAGAAAGCCTTGGACAATAAGTACAAGGTAGATGACGCCGGCGCAAAGAAATTTATTGTCGTCGATTCCTTGAGTACAAGATGGTAGACGGTAGAAGCGTTGTCGAGCAAGTTGAGGAACTTCAGCTCATCTACCATGACATGAATACTGAAGGTATGATTCTGAATGAACCTGTCCAAGTGACGGCAATGATAGAGAAACTGCAGTCCCTCTTGGAAGGACTTCAAGAACTAGCTAAAGCACAAACGAAAAGGAGGTGAGTGTTGAAGATCTCGTTCGGAGGCTGAAGATCGAGCAGGATAACCGCAAGACTGATAAGAACAAACGGTCTTGGCATTTACTCTAAGTCCAACTTAGTGGAGAATGCCAGCGGTTTGAAGGACAAAGAAGCGCAAACGCTTCGATGAGG